>CM053626.1:156311730-156337128 GCA_028646595.1 Phalanger gymnotis | reverse complement strand
TCTCAAGCCCCGCCTCAATGACCAGAGACCATTGGTTCCCGAGCTGGCCCCTCCTAAGTCACCAATCCACACCCACACAGGTTTCACACCTGACAGGGCCCTGGGCCTGGGGCTTAGCACTTAACAGCTGAAAGTACTTCCACTCAAAAGAAACAAAAGCCATGCTAATGAGACAATTTTGCTTAACAACACAGGGGCAGAGATTGGAGGCAGGCAAAATATCACTAATCCCTTTAACCTGTCAGAATATGGTACAACCTTAAGGCCATTTACCACCTTTCCCATTATTCTGTAGTCAGTCTTGAGCTTATCAGTGTCCTTCCTAAACTGGGGCAAACCAGAATTGAACACAGTATACCACTTGTGCTCTTACTGGGGCAAAATACAATGGGACTCACTTCCTTTTCCCTAGAAGTTGTGCTTCTCTTAATGAAGACTGAGAGACAACATTAGCTTTTTTTTTTGGCGGGGGTGGGGTGCTACCACATCATAGTGCTGCCTCATGTTAAAAAAAACATTTAAAAACCCCAATTCTCTTTCAGACAGACTGCTACCTAGACTATATCATACTTAGAAAGTTGATTTTTTTAGCTCAAGTGCAAGACTTTACATTTATCCCAACTGAATTTCTTTTGGTTAGATTCAGTCTAATCTTTCAACCTGTCAAGATACTTTTAGGTCCTGTCATCCTATATGTTGACTTTCTCTCTCAGCTCTGTTATCTGCAGATTTGACAAGCATGCTGTCTATGCCTTTATCCAAGTCATTACTATAGAGCCCAAGCTTAACTATTTTGAGAGCAAAATTCAAGGGCCATTAAAAAAAAAACTGCCCTCACCCAATGTACATGCAGTCATGTGACATTTCTGTGACCGACTTCATTTTCGTGATCCTACTCTTAGCTCATGGTAACATTTTAATGTAAAACATTTAACGTTTGCACTTAGAGACATTTTCTTTTTTTTTTTATTTTCAGTTCCGAACGCTCTTCCTCCCTTTAGCCATCCCTTACTCATTGAGAAGGCAACAAATTTCTCATTATACACATGAAGTCACGTAAAACATATTTCCACCTTAGCCATTTTGTCAAAAAAAAAGGGAGAAAAATAAAGAGGAAAAAACATACTTCAGTCTACACTCATAGTCTATCAGTTCTCTCTCGGGAGGTAGATAGCATTTTTCATCATGAGTTCTTTCATCATGGATCATTGTATTGATCAGAGTAGCTAAGTCTTTCATAGTTGATTATCATTACAATATCACCCTGTCTTTGTACGTTGTTATCCTGGTTCTGCCTACTTCACTTTGCAGTAGTTCATGTAAGTCTTCCCATATTTTTTCTGAAACCATCCCTTTCATCATTTCTTTTAGCACATATTGTAGCCTGTTCAGTCATTCCCCAATTAATGGGCATCCCCTCAGTTTCCAATTCTTGTCACCATAAAAAGAGTTACTATAAGTATTTTTGTACATGTGGGTCATTTATCTTTTTGTTTGATCCCTTAGAGGTATTTTCAAATATGGACTCATTTTTTAAAAACCAAGAAATAATATACAAATAAGTCTTCCAATAGGCCTAACCCAACTTGAATACCAGCCTTCAGAAAATATTGTTGAATTGGCACTGGCCTCTGTTTCATTTTCAATTCCTGGAAGACTATGGAGAATAGTATAGGGTTAGGTTGATTATACAACAATCACAGTTCCCTATGAGAACTCCAGAATGAGGGTGACAAATTTGAAGGATAGAGAGAATATCATAAGCTTCGCCTGCAAAAAAAAAAAAAAAGGCTTTTCTCATGAGATTCTTCATCTCCTTTCTGACTCAATGAACAAAGTGTATAGAATTGCCCCTGAGGAAACCTATAGGTGAGACTGTCCTAAACTATGTCAACAATGGAAACTGTTCTGCTACCAATGCATTTATTCTTGAATACTACTCAGGGAAGTCATTTGAAAGAAATAAAAATTCACAAGCCTTTCTAGGCTGGAGTATTTCTCCTGCTCAAAGGTCAAAGCAAATTATGATGTTCTAATGATGCCATGGCAAGGTGTGACTATTTCATTTATGCAAAGCAAGCCAGGCAGAAGCTTTCAAAGCCAGGCTACTATGTAGCCCTTCATTTCACATATGATGAAACTGAGGCCCAAAGAAGTGATTGTGACTGGCCCAAGTTCCTGTGTCTAAGTCTTTGACTCCAAATTTTCCTGGATTCTTCCCAACTTATCAGGCTGCCTGATTTGTACTCTATTGTGCTTTGAAATCTGAAACAATTATATTTCTTTCAGGATACTCTGGAGATGTGTAGCCGAGAGACAGAGTTTAAGAGTATTTTATTCGCACTTTGTTACTTCCATGCCGTAGTAGCAGAAAGGCGCAAATTTGGACCTCAAGGCTGGAATCGCTATTACCCTTTTAACACAGGAGACCTCACCATCTCAGTGAATGTGCTCTATAACTTCCTTGAGGTCAATGCCAAGGTAAGAATAATGAATGAGATCCTGGATGGTTAAACCAGAATCAGTAGGGCTATACCAGAATGTCAAGTCTGTCCTTCTATTATTTCAACTCAGATGTAAAATGTGCCATTTTCTAGTGGGAGAAGAGTTCTAATGAAGGACTATCACCAAGAACTTGCTAACTTTCTTTTTAACAAGACATATGAGACAATGCCCTGATATGAGGGCAAGGTACATTTATTAGGTAACAACCAATCCATGTAAAACAAGGTTCATGCTAAATCATATGTAGTAACTTCATAGGTTATGAGGCTACCTTATGGCATAAAGTGCTAAACAACACTTCTCAGGTGGTCTTCAGGACCAAGATACCAAGTCTCACCCTTCTCTATCTGCTACTGACTCATTCCCTTCTTAACTCTCTACCCAAGTTTAAGGCAGTCAAAGACTGTGTTCTGATATTTCATCATAAATTAATAGAAATGTAGGACCTCTTTGATTAAGTGATCAATTTGCTCTGAGTCCCCAGACTAGTTTGAAAAAAGCTAGAGAAATCATTTATGTCGTAAGATTTTGTTCCTGTCTCAAACTCATAGGTATTTCTGGCTAAATATAATTTATTGCGATAGTAATGAACAGTACAAAGATTTATTTAAATATTTCAACAAGGCATCATCTTCAGGAAAGAACAGAGCTATATGATTTGCTTAGAGAACCTCAGATAGAAACTATAGAACCATAATAGAAACCATAACTTTAATAAGATAGGATACAAAATAAAAACGCAAAAAGCACTTGTCCGCCTACACCCTCTCCATATAGATGGATAGATATACACACACATGAATATACATACATACTCATATGTATGCATTATGTATATAATCAACAAAATCTAACAGAAAGATACAAAAAAAGAAATTCCATATGGAAATTATAAAACACTTGGGAATCTACTTACCAAGATATATAGATATATATATGTATATATATATATGAATGATATGAATACAATCACAAAACAAACTTTAAAGAAACGAAAGAAGACAAAGTATTGGAGAGGTATTAATTACTAGTGCTTGGAGCATTCTAATATAATAAAAGTGGCAATGATGCCTAAATTAATTTTCAGATGCAAAGTCTTACCAATCCAACTGCCAAAGGACTACTTCGAAAAACTAGAATAACTTGTAACAGAATTCATCTGAAGGAATAAATGATCAAGAATCTCAAGAGAAATGATGAGAGGGGAAAAGTTTGAAGTAAAGGTACCTAGCAACCCCCAGACCTCAAACTACATTTAATATGGGTTTAAAAATATAGAAAAGTTGATAAATATTACTTATTAAGAACTCTGGAAATTAAGAACACAGTAACATAGTATTTAATAAGCCCAAAAACATAAATTACTGGGGTGGTTTACCATTCAATAAAAACTGTTGGGAAAATTAGAAAATGGTCTGGGAGAAATTAGTCTTACAGCAATATGTCCCAACATGTACCATACAATAAGCTTCAGAGAGATATATGACCTAGATATAAAAAGATACATCATATAAAAATTAGAGAACTGAAGGAAATACTTTTCATAACTGTGAATCAGGAGAACGTGCTTGACCAAACAAAGGATAGAAATATTCATGGGAGATAAAATTGAAAAGATTGTTCATAAACAAAATCAGTGTAATTAGAAGGGAAATAATGAAGCTGGGGGGGGGGTAGCAAATTTCTCTAGTAAAAGTCTGATAGCCAGTATATAGGGATTTGATTCCAACATAAAGGAACAAGAGCCATCCTCCAACAGATAAATTTATGAGGATTATAAAAGGCAGTTCTAGAGGGAAGAAGCTAGCAATAACTATGTGAAAATATGTTCTAAATTAAGCAAACTTAAGAAGACAAACTCTGAATTTACCTGATATCTATTAGATGGGTGAAAAATAACAAACAAATTTACCTGATATCTATTAGATGGGTGAAAAATAACACAATAACAAACAAAAAATGAAATATTAATATGTGTGAATATATATCTGTATGTGAGGCATAGTAAAAAAGAAGGAATAAAAGCCAAGGGAAAAGTGAAAGAGGATGACAAATACCATCAGAAGAAGGACCCTGCTCTCTATTGTCTTGTGCCACAATTTGAAGAATGCCAATTGAAGTAATATAGGCAGAAATTTTTTAACTGTTGCAATGTTTTTTTCATCTTAGGCCATATTCAGAGATATAGTTACCAAAACATTCTTACATGTCTAAAAAGTTAAACATTTATACTATTATATATTATATATAATATATGTATATATATTATTATTATATTATTATATATTATATATACATGTATTATATAATATATAATATATATGATAATATATTAATAATATATTATTATATTAATACTAAAATATTAATATAATAAAATGACCAAAAAAGGAAAAATGCAGAAAAACCTGGAGATACCTGTATGACCTGACATAGAGTGAATTAAGCAGAACAAGAAGTATTATTCAGTGGCACAACTTTATAAACATTGAAATATGATCATGCAATGACCAGTGACCAATAATGAATGACTCCAAAAGACTGATGATGAAGCATGCTACCAGATTCTTGGTGGAGAGGTGATGGACTGTGAACATATTTTCATATATTGTCTATACAACACAAATATATTTTGCATGGTGATACTTATGGAGGAGAGTTGTGGAGCACAGATAGTGATACAAAAGAGAAGAAAGGAAAGGAAGGAGTTTAAATGGAACATTTATAACACACAGAGGAGAGCAGAAGGAAGTCTAGAAGAGGACACAGATAAGGAAGGCAATGCTGGTACTACCACATTAAATGTATGCCTATATATGTGTAGATATCTAGCTCTATGAGCTCTGTTAGAGTTTCATATATACCTCTCTTTTTCTGGTTTTCTTTGGTTAACATGAATTCAGATGCCATTCTGTCCATGACAAGCCTGTTACATCCCCAAGTTCTCAGGTACTCTGAGAGTGTTGGGATGTCTCTTTTCTCTGCTATCTTGTACAAACTTCTACATGTAATATGCACACTCTGGCCCCACTCTCTCAAGGCCAGGCAGGCTATATATCTCCCTTCAGAATTTCGGGGTATCTTGAAGGTTTTAAGGAATCTTTTTCTCTGCTGCCATTGGCTCTAGCCACCATCAGTTTTGTTCCCCCTAAATAGGGGCCTAATGACCTGAATCTCAGTTCCATTTAACCATTTAACATCTGACAATTTTTAGAAAAAAATATTTACTTCAAAGATTTGGCAAGAAAAAATATATAAATATTTCCACCAATACCTTAGGTGTGTAATCCCCCCTACACAGCCTTAGTCTTGGCAGAAAGGGTTAGGCTCATTATTTAGTTCAGTTCCTGCATGGCATTGGTCCCATCAAGTTCACATCCAAAGGCAACATTGCTGCGAAATGAGTCCTTCCACTGGACTGGGACCCTGAAGTTCCCTTCTGAAAATTGCTCCTAGTTCCTGGCTCCTCGGGGCAATTTCAGAGCTGGCTACAAAACCTAGCCTGGATTCTGACTCCCAGATTCCTGTGTCTTGCTCTCCTAGCCTTTGAAACTTTCAAGGTTGGAAACTCCACTCCAAACACCTGGAATGAAAAAGAGCAAACAAGACCCAGGCCCTGTTTCTTATGGCCAGTGTAACCTTAGGAGTAGAAAGCTCTACAACTCTTCCACCAGGGAATTATGTTGCTCTTCCAACTTGAATACAACAGAGAGAGCTGAAAATGACTCAGGCACTTTTGAAAATGCAACAGTTCCAGCTACACAATCAACCTACCACACCAAGGCTACTTCCAAACATATAGTTGGCCAACTGTAACAAGTTACAAAATGTTCATGGATGCACTTCCCTCACATGTCAGAAAAGAGCAATCTGTCGGAGGAGAAAGAGGGAATGGGATCCAAGGTTTAGGTAAAGTGTTGACTTTTGTGAGAATGGCCACCTCTACTAGAAAAGAACAAAAGAAAAAATGCAAAATGAATATAAGGGAGTTTGTATGTAGAATAAAGGAAAGGAGAGCACTTGTATTGAATGGCCTCTATTTTCTCACTAAAGTATAAGATGGCATCCTCCACTGAGAATGAGGAGTTAGAGTATTGTGAAAGGCTTGAGGAAGAGGTTTAGAACAGCTGGCCTCAGAAATGTGAGCGTCAATTAGAGAAGAGTAAAAGAGTATTTTGTGGGAGTGAGGCACAGTTGAGATTAGAGAGCAAAAATTCGTAATAGAGTCAGCATGGTTGTGTGGTTTCCTCCAGTAACATTCAACCGTATGTTAGTAGAAGGAGAAGAAACACACGGTGAAGCATGAATCATTTAGGAGGAGTCAAAGTGCTGATTTTCACCACATTTCATTGTACCTGAAATCACACTCTTTAGGCATCAACCTATTTCATCTACACATTAATTCCTATGCTGAGTCATTTCAGTCTAGTTTCATTCTCTTCCCTGTCTTTCAGGTGCCCTACGATGACTTGCGCTACCTCTTTGGTGAGATTATGTATGGAGGCCACATCACAGATGATTGGGACAGGAGGCTATGTAGAACATACCTGGAGGAATTCATTAAACCAGAAATGTTAGAAGGAGAAATGTTTCTGGCTCCAGGGTTCCCACTTCCAGTCAATATGGACTACAACAGTTATCACCAGGTGATCTTCCCATTTATATTCCTGATTGTGCAATGTGAACTTTACCTCCCTGGGTTTGTTTCCTCTGCTTTACAATGAAGTGGTAAGAGGTAGAACTAGAAAGTTTCTAAGGTTCCTTCCAGCCTAACATTCTCTGGAAAGCATAATGCTTTTAGGGTGTTCCAGCAGTATTTTCAGAGTCATTTTGGAATGGCCATACTGGAATGACTCTCAGAGTCCTCTTTTCCCACTTAAAAAAGTTTATTGAATTCCTAAACTCAGCTTATATTTAGTCATTAATCTCAAATTGGTTCGTTTTTATCACAATTCTTATTTAACGTATGTTTCTCATTCCCAAATACAGTATCAGAGAAATGTATTTTGTTGCTTTAATTTTAAAAATGACTAAGACATGAACAGAAGCAAATTCTCACTAAAGAATTTAGCCTACTTCTGCTAAGTTCATAATTATCATCCGCAAACTTTTCAGTGGATCAATATTTTGTGGACTTTCTACCCCACTGATGCTTGCTGACCATTGCAAAAATGATTAAGCACTGAAAAATAGTATCTATGGGCAAAAGCAAAAGGAGACTGGGTTATATAAAGGAAAAGGAAATAAATTTTAAAATCATTTGGATTAGATACACAGAAATGTGATTTATTGATATTGAGACAAGAAAGTTATAGAATCTCTTTCTCTTGATTTCCCTACAGTCCTCTGATAGACATAAAATTAACTGAATAGCTAGAGAAGAGGCGTCACACATATGCAGACCACATGTGACTCCTAAGTGCACCCTACACCAGATTACAATGCAGTTAACAAAATAAAAATATAGTAAGACACAGATAATATTACATTTTAAAACTAAGTCACTATGAGGCCCACAGGGATCCTTATGTACAGATGAATGGCCCTCCATTTCTATTTAAGTTTGATACCACTGAGCTAGAGGATAGGCAATGAGGAGCACCATCTTAGAGGTTTCTGAGGAATACCTGTATTCCTTAGGTACTCTAATGTCTTGAAGAGAAAACGGATGATCAAGTTAACTATGATGAGAAAATTTTCGTATTCCATCTTATTACTCAGAAATCAACAAGTATTTTATGTAAATATTTTATCTATGTTCTTTTTTCATTATCACTTTCCTATGGCATCCTCACCTCAACAGAACATTTCTTAGAATAAGAAAATTAAGAACTAAGCAAAACAGGGCAGCTAGGTGGCACAGTGAGTAGAGCACCAGCCCTGGAGTCAAGAGGTCCTGAGTTCAAATCTGGCCTCAGACACTTGACACATTTACTAGCTGTGTGACCTTGGGCAAATCACTTAACCTCAATTGTCCTGCCTTCCCCCAGACCAAAAAAAAAAAAACAGAAACAAAAAAAACAAGAACTAAGCAAAACAAATCATTGTATTGGTAATGTCAGGAAACACTTCATTCCATATCCATAATCCACACCATCTGTCCACTGAGAGGGAGGCATGAAACCCCTGACATTTCACTGAAACCACAATCAGTTACTACAATGTCCAGAGTTCTGATTTGTTTTAATGTCAATCAACAAGTCTTTAGTGAATGCTTTACCTTTTGCCCAACACCATACTTGGTGCTATAAGGCTACAAAGATATAAGGAGATGTGTTTTGTGCCACTAAAATAATACTTGTAAGTCAGTCAGTAACTATTTATTAAATGCCTATATGCCAGGCACTGTGCCAAACACTGGAGACACAAAGAAAGATAAAAGACAAGTTTCTGCCTTAAACAAGCTCACAATCTAATGGGGGAAGATAACGCATAAAAAGAAGTCAAAATGCAGGGAAAGGTAGAGGATAACTAATGTGGGGGGCATGACAAAGTCCAGAGGAGTGCAGTTGGGGAAGAAATAAAGAAACAACTATCCCGGACCCCCTCCTTAAATGAAGAACCTGGGAGAAACTCCCCACTTTTTAATTTCCACCCTCTACAATCCCAGGGAGATTGGAACCCCGGGGCAGAGGGTACTGTAGAGGTATGAGTTCCAGGGCTGATGTGACCCACAAAAAAAAAGTTAGAAAAAAATTAGTATTGAACTATGAGGCTAAGATTGATTTTAAGTACAGTAGCATGAGTCCAGAACATTGGGGTATGATGTGTCTTTGAGGGAGAGTACATCCCAGGGTTTTTTTTGCATAATGTACTCTGCATATAAATTAAATAAATTAGGTGACAATATTCAACCTTATTGTACTACTTTTCCAATTCAAAATCTATCAGTTCCATGTTGCTTATTGACCCGCATACAGGTACCTCAGGAAACAAGTAAGATGATCTGGCACTCTCATCTCTGAGTACTTGCCATATTTTGTTGTGATCCACACAATAAAAGACATTAGTATAGTCAATGAAATAGAAGTAGATGTTTTGTGAATGTTAGCAATTTGGTCTCCAGTTCCTCTGCCTCTTTGAAAACCCTCCTGCTCATCTGGTAATTCTTGGTTCACATATTGCTACAGCCTTGCCTACAGAATCATAAGCACAACCTTGCTTAAGCCTGTGAAATGAGAGCAATATTTTTCAACAATTTGAACATCCCTTGGCATTGCCCTTCCTTAGGCTTGGGACATAAACGGATCTTTTCCAATCCAATGGCCATTGTTGAATTTTGCAAATTAACTAGCATATTGAGTGCAGGATTTTTTACAGCATGATCTTTTAGGATTTCAAATACCTCAGCTGGAATTCCATCACCTCCACTGGCCTTACTATTAGCAATGCTTCCTAGGGTCCACTTGACTTCATTTTCCAGGATGTCTGGCTCTAGATCAGTAACTACACCATTGTGGTTACTGGTGATGTAAATAACTTTTTAAAATAAGTAAATATTATTTCAGTTTTACCACAATTACATGCAAAAGACAATTTTTAATGTTCTTTTTTTTAAGCTTTGAGTTCCAAATTCTATCCTTCCCTCCCTCTACTCCTCTGTCTCTGAGATGGTAAGTAATCTGATATAGGTTATACATGTATAATCATGTAAAACATAGCTCCACATCATCATTTTGTGGAAGAAAACTCAAACCAAAAAAAGAAAACGAAAGAAAGTGAAAAATAGTGTGTTTTGGTCTGTATTCACACACTATCAGTTCTTTCTCTGGATGTGGATAGCATTTTTCATCATGAGTTTTTTTGGGATTATCTTGGATCCTTGAATTGCTGAAAATAGCTAACATTCACAGATGTTCGTCATACAAAAATCTTTCTTGTATGGTTCTTTTGTGTATTCTTACCACTTTTTCTTAATCTCTTCTGCTTCTGTTAAGTCCCTACCATTTGTATCTTTTATCATGACCATTTTTGCATAAAATTTTCCCTTGATATCTTTAATTTTCTTGAAGAGGTCTCTTGTCTTTACCATTCTATTATTTTATTCTATTTCTTTGCATTGATCATTTAAGAAAACCTTCTTATCTTGCTTTGATATTACCTTGAATTCTATATCCAGTTGAGTATATCTTTCCCTTCCTCTTTTACCTTTTTCTTCCTTCCTCAGCTATTTGTAAACCCTCGTCAGACAGTGATTTTGCTCTCTTTTCTTTGGAATATTTTTTTTGTTGCTGCCTCTCGTACAATATTGAGAACTTCTGTCCATAATTCTTCGGGTATTATATCTACCAGATGTAATCCCTGAAATATATTTATCACTTCCATTTCACATTTACAAGGGATGATATTTGTGTCATGCCAATGCGATCTGAAGATTTTCCCTACTTTCTTCAATTTAAGTTTGAATTTTGCAAGAAGTAGCTCATGATCAGATCATGAGCACAGTCAGCTCCAGGCCTTGTTTTAACTGACTATATAGGGCTTCTCCACCTTTGGCTGCAAAGTATATAATCAATCTGATTTTGAAATTGACCATCTGATGCTGTCCATGTGAAGAGTCACCTTTTGGTTGAAAAAGAGTGTTTGCTATGGCCATTAAGTTATCTTGACAAAATTCTATCAGTCTCTGCCCTGCTTCATTTTGCACTCCAAGGCCAGACTTGCCTGCTATTACAATTATCTTTTGATTTCCTACTTTAGCATTCCAATCCCATATGATGAATGTGGCATCTTTTTTTGATGTTATTTCTAGGAGATATTGTAGATCTTCATAGAACTAAGAAACTTTGGCCTTTTCAAGCATCAGTGGTTGGAGCATAGACTTGTATTATATGATGTTGAATGAATTGCCTTAGATTTGAACAGATATCATTGTGTCATTTTTGAGATTGTACTCTAGTACTTCTTTTCTCACCATTTTGTTGACTATAAAGGCTACTCCATTTCTGAATCAAAAGCCAGAATTAAGGTTGCCAGGAGAAATAACAACAATCTCAGCTATGCAGAGGATACCACTCTGATGGCAGAAAGTGAAGAGGAATTAATAAGTCTGTTAATGAGAGTGAAAGATGAAAGTATAAAAGTTGGCTTGAAGCTTAACCTTAAAAAAAAAACAACTAGGATCTTGGCAACTGGTCCCATCATTTTCTGGCAAATAGAGCAAGAAGAAAGGGAAGCAGTGTCCGATTTTATATTCTTGAGCTGAAAGCTTACTGAAGACAGTAACTACAGCCATGAAACTAAAAGACACTTGCTCCTTGGAAGGAAAGCTATGGCAAATCTGGACAGCATACTAAAAAGCAGATACATCACTTTGCCAACAAAGGTCCAAATAGTCAAAGTTATGGTTTTTCCAGTAGCATTGTACAGCTGTGAGAGACCAAAAGAAAAGCTGAACACTGCAGAATCAATGTTTTTTTTCAAACTGTGCACTTCTAGAGAAGACTTTTGCTGTCCCTTGGACAGCAAGATCAAATTAGTTAATACTTAAAAAAATTAATTCAGGCTACACAGGAAGGTCAAATACTGAAGCTGAAGCTTAAATACTTTGGCCCACAGTGAGAAGACAGGACTTATTGGAAAAGACCCTGATACTGGGAAAGATTTAAGGCAAAAGGAAAATGGGGTGGAAGAGGATGAGACAGATAGACAGTGTCATGCAAACAATGAAAATGAACTTGGACAGATGTCCAGAGTTGGTGGAGGATAGAAGAGCCCGGTCCATGGGATCACAAAAAGTCAAACACAACTAAATGACTGAACAGCAACAACATATCCCAAGTTTTAGGGGATTTACTATGCTATTTGCCTCTTCTAGGAACTAAATTTAATATGTTAGATAATTGATAATGGGAAACAAAACTATGAGAGCTAATGAGCAAAAGCGTTAGGAGAATAGCTGAATTGGATTTCCTCCTTGAGGACCTAACCTGCAAGTGAAGGTTGGAAGAGTAGCTCAGAAGGGGATGTTATACTTTAGAGATTCATCTCGAATATATTTGAGTGTCCTTCTCATTTGCCGATACCCGTTGACAAGATTTTCTACCTGAGATTCTCTTTTTTGGCTGCTTTAGTTTTGCAGAGATACAGTACAGAAAAATTTTTTCTTTTGTTCTAAACTGTAATTGGACAGTCTGCTTCCTTTGAGAGTCAGAGTAGTTACTTTGAGATAACTTTTGCTTCTATTATTGCATCCATTACAAGAAAGAAGGCCATATGAGCAATATGGATCCCTAGATTTCTGGTGTCATGCAATTAAGCTAGAGCCACACAGAGGACTCTTAGTTATAGGAGTGCCACATGACTTCAGAAACAAATCTATTGAGGGCATTTTTACAAGATACTGTTGATACTTTGGGGGAAATGTATTTACTAAATGATGTTTTCATAGATTATCTAAGAATTCAGACCTTCCTAAAACACCTGACAAGGTAGGAGTTTCAAAAAATACATGTAATTTGATTACTAGGTCTCTCACAGAGGATGTGAGGATAATGCATAGTGTTGAACATCTGTTAATCAATGAATCAGTATCTGGAGAAAGTTTATCAAAACTGACTTGGAATGACAAGACATATGAAACACCATGAGCAACTATAGACATTAATAACCTCAGTAGCCTAGGGTTAGGACTTTTCTCAAGAAAGGACTCATGTCCTTCCAGGGAAGAAACATAGGCTATCTGAGCCAGAAATATTACTACAGCATTGGGAGGTGTATGAAATGGAAAAAAATGGGGTAAACTACTAGAAAGTCTTTAAGCTTTTGGAATTGTACAGAATAGGAGGACTTTTAACCCTGAAGTCTTTGCAAGTATCCTTACCTTGCCATGTGACTTCACTAATCTTCAGTCGCCTTGTCTGCTACTTAGAAACATGTTCATGTTTCCTCCATCCTTAAAAAGTTCTCATTTAGTCTGATCATCCCTGATAATTCTCATCCTATAACTTTCCTCCCTTTTATAGATAAACCCCTTGATAAAACCATCTGCAATTGAAGTCTCCACTTTCTCTTTTGTTTTCTTCAAAACACTACAGTCCGACAAAGTCGGTCAGCATTCAACTGAAACTGCCCTCTAAAGTTAGCAATTAACTCTTAAACACCAAATCTAATGTGTTTTTTCCTATCCTCATTTTTCTAATCTGCATCCTTTGACACTGTTGACCATTCTCTTCTACTGGGTACTATCTTCTCTCTAGAGTATTCAAGACACTGCTCTCTAAATGAACCAATTCAGAGCACTACCAAAACATGCATTACTATACCTTCTTACCACAACCACTCCAAAGTTCACTATTCCATCTCTCTCTCAGTTGAACTGAGTTACCTTGGTGCCATTCTGTATTGTCTAGTGTATATTCACCTATGCATACCTCTTCCAGTTTCTGTGTTGCTATTATTTGAGTTTCTTTGCTATTTACTATATGTGTTTATTGTAGAACTGGAATTAGATGGGAAAGAGATCAAGCCTTGGACATGGAGCCTGGGGCCTTCCTTTCCCTCCAGTAATAATAAGAAATGGTGATCATAAATTAGATTGAGTCAATCATATAGCCTAGTCAGGGTGGGGAACCTGTGGCCTCAAGGCCACATGTGGCCCTCTAGGTCCTCAAATGTGGCCCTTTGACTGAATCCACGTTTTACAGAACAAATCCTTTTATTAACGAATCCTTTTATTTCAATCCTGGTACTCCTCCCCACTCTGAGGAAAGCAGAGTGACCTCTGGCCCCAATATCCTGCTTCCCCTCCTGGCAAGAATTAAACTTTGCCTTGGAGAAGGGTAGAGGTAGAAGAGGCTAGATAGAGATGTTTGTTCTTCCTCTTTGAGCCACACAGTGAAAGCCCCCTCATTACACATATACTTGTTAATAGTGTGCATTTCTTTTAAGAACTGTTGATTAATATCATTTAACCACTTCTCTATTGGGGAATATTATTGTTGTTGTTCATTCATATCTGATTCTACATTACCCCATAGACTATAGCACACCTGGCTCTTCTATCCTCTACTATCTCCAGATGTCTGTTTAAGTTCATGGTCATTGTTTCCATGACACTATCTATCTCATCCTCTACCATCCCATTTTCCTTTTGCCTTCCATCTTTCCCAACATCAGGGTCTTTTTCAATAAGTCCTGTCTTCTCATTATGGGCCAAAGTATTTAAGCTTCAGCTTCAGTATTTGACCTTCCAGTGAGTAGCCTGAATTAATTTTTTTAAGTATTGACTGATTTGATCTTGCTGCCCAAGAGACTCTCAAAAGTCTTCTCTAACACCACAATTTGAAATCATTGATTCTGCAGTGTTCAGCTTTGTTTTTGATCTAACTCTCACAGCCATACATTACTACTGGAAAAAGCATAGCTTTGACTTTTTGGACCTTTGTTGGCAAGGTGATGTCTCTGCTTTTTAGTATGCTGTCCAGATTTGCCATAGCTTTCCTTCCAAGGAGCAAGTGTCTTTTAATTTCATGGCTATAGTTACTGTCTTCAGTGATCTTTGAGCCCAAGAATATAAAATCTGACACTGCTTCCATTTCTTCTCACTTTATTTGCCAGGAAGAGATGGGATCAGTTGCCAAGATCTTAGGTTTTTGTATACATGTATATGTATACATATATACACATATATATGCACACACACATATATTTTGTATATATATGAAATTTGGTTATCTCCTTCATTAGACTATAAACTCCTTGTGAGTAGGGATTATTTCACTATTTCTATTTCTTTTCTCAGAACCTAGCATAGTAAAAAGCATAAAGTAAATGTTTCGTGGATGTTTATTGTTATGATTGATTGGAAGGCACTGAAGGGTGATAGCTAAGTTAGAGTACCTATCCAACTTGATAAGATTTGTAGGAATTTGGGGTGGGAGGGGCCAGAGACAAATTTTGGAGATACTGACAGAGACACGATTTGTGAGACATTTCAATAGGTGTTTGACTGGCAAATGAAGAAAAGCTAAAGCACAAGTACCCAACACAAGTTTTCCCAAATGAGATTCTCTGGTTTAGTGAAAGCTTTTCAGGCACCTAAGACATATGAATTGTTCTGGCTTTTTAATTTCCCTTCAAACATTTCTTTCAGTACATTGATGACATGCTACCTGCAGAGTCACCATACCTGTATGGACTCCACCCCAATGCTGAGATTGGCTTTCTGACCCAGACCTCAGAAAAGCTCTTCCGCACTGTGCTAAATATGCAGACTCAGGACAGCCAGGATGGAGATGGAGGAGGGATCATAAGAGAGGAAAAGGTAAATGATGGGAATCAACTGTGAGTTTTCTCACTAGGAATTGTTTAAGTAAATTGATTTGATGGTACAATGAGTTGTTTAAATAGAGTATTTAATTGTAGGTATAATTCTCCCTAAGGTATACAATTGTCTGGCCTGACAGCATAAAATACCTTTGTACACAATTTATGTCTACTGCTTATATACTACTCAGACCCAAGACTCCTGAACTTGTCTTTGCTAAGCCTGCCCACACATTCACACTTCATTCATTTGCTACAAGCCAGTCAATACTGCTTTATTTTTCTGCGCCCGCAACCCAGAACTCCTCATTTTTTGTAATTATTTGTATAATAAATTTAATGACATTCTCAAGAAATACAAAACGAACATGGAACTGAATTCTGTAGTAAAATCATGTTTGATAATAATGAAAGCTTTAACAAAATAATATTTTTGTTGTTCACTTTTAATCACTTGATTGTTTAGTATATAATTTCTCCCAGCATGGTGGGTGGACTCACTGTATAGAACTTATGGAAGACATAGATGAGAGTCACACTGTTTGGGCAAACATGTATGGTCATCACATATACAGGAGTCAATCAAGAAGCATTTATTAGGTGCTTGTTATGTTCCAGAAATTGTGCTAAATGCTGGGAATACATATATGAGGGGGGAAAACAGTCTAGGCCTTCAAGGAGCTTACATTCTCAGGCAGGAGATAACTTGTAAAAGGAAGCTGAAGCAGGGATACGGGAGGGGAGAGAAGAAGGTATTTTGGCCCAGAGCCATGATAGATAAGTACAGGGAAATGCAATCTGGTAGAAAATAAAGAGACCACTTGGTTTCTTTGGGAGGGAGCTTGGGCACCCTCCTTAAATGGAGGTTCTGGGAAGATCTCTACTCTCTAATAAAAGAGAAGGACCCTAGGAGCAGAGGGTATGAGTGAAGTGTGAGTTCCAGGACTGTAGGATAAAGAGATTTCTGGGGCATGACAGAGAAGTTGAAGTATAGCCTCGTGACCCATTTAAGTATAATTTTAGTCCATATATATTGTTCTAATTATGCCATCTTTTTATCTCTTTTTATGCCATTTGACATAGGATATTTTTTTCATTTAACTGTATAGTAGTATTCCATTATGCCTACATGACACAGTTTATTTAACTATTTTCCAATAGATTGACAAGTGAGTTGTTTACTTTTTTGTTCACTATTTTTGTTCTTGTTTTACTTTTCAAAATAAGGCAATTGGGGGGCGGAGCCAAGATGGCAGCTGGAAAGCAGGGACTGGCGTGAGCTCCCCACCAAGTCCCTCCAAAAATAAGGCAATTATAAATATTTTAGAGACTTTTCTTCCCTTTTAACAATATTCTTAGGATAATTGTCCTAGAAATATAACTTTTAGGTTGTTGTGTTTTGTCTAACTCTTGGCAAAGTTTTGGAGCAGTTTGCCATTTCCTTCTCAACCTCATTTTACAGATGAAAAAACTGAGGCAAACAGGGTTAAATGACTTGCTCAGGGTTACAAAGTAAGTGCATGAGGCTAGATTTGAACTCAGGAAGATGAGTTTTCCTGACTCTAGCCAAGCACTCTATCCCCTGTCCTTATTAGCATTTAAAATACTGGAATGTCAAAATGAAAATCAGGCTCACTTGTCTTAGAGAATGACAGGTCCTGAACTCTTTTAGATTTTTGCTTTGCAGAGCTTATAACTTGTGAAAATACTGTATAAGAAACTTCTGGGCGGGGGGGCGCGAGCCAAGATGGCAGAGTGAAAACAGGGACATACCTGAGCTCTCTCACAAAATCTTTCAGATACCTTTTAAAAAGTGAATCTGAACAAATTTGAGAGAGGTAGAATCCAGTAGGAGACAGAGAGTGTCAGATTTCCAACCCAGGAGAGTCTGGAAAGTCAACAAGAGGGATCTGTTGCACCAGACTGGGAGAGCACTGAATGGATGGAACTATACCTGACCATACTGAAGCACCATATTGGAATAGGAGCAGGCCAGGCCCAGTGGCTGCAGTGGTAATCCCCAAGTGTCTCAGCTCATGACAGGAGACTGTTGTAGCTAGGTGAGACAGAAGCTCAGAGCTTGCAGCAGCAGCAGCAGCAGCTATTCCTGGAGCTATCAGCCCACAGTCTAACGGTTTGAAACTCACCTTCTTGAACTTCTGGGAGCCATGATGACCCAGTAAACTCTAAGAGCTCTCATCCCTCACTTGAATAACCCAAAGAATACTACCCTAGGAAAAACCCTGGAATAGAGGAGCCAGAAGTAGGGATTCAGCAGTCTTTTAGCTCAAGAAGATAGGGAGACAGGCCCCTCATGCAGTGACTGAAGGAGACCAGCACAGGAAGGGAGGCATCCCAGCAAGTCCCACCTTAACAGACAGGTGGGAATTCCTGAGCCCCAGGGGGGTCAAGCCGGCAAGCACCAATACCAGGACCCCAGGCGTGCCTTCACACAGCCAGAGGAATTGGCAGACACCAGTGCAGACCAATGACTGAGGCAACCCATAATATATAGAACAGCCCTAGGGGAAGAGAAGATTTCCAGCAACCAGTTCACCCCTCCCCTACATCTTACACTGTGAGCTTCAGTGTAAACCCAGGGAAACTCAGAAAGACTTCACTGGGCCTCAATCCTTGGCATACAACAGCCAGCTCCAGCTCAGCACCAAGTGAGCTGCAGCAGTATATAGCTTCAAGCTGACAAAACCAGAAGGAACAGCACACAAAGCCAGTAAGCAGGCCCCTAGCTCCCAACACAAGAAGCTTGGGACAGAGCCTCCTGGGCCCCAGAAGCAGAGATCTACTTTAAAAGCCAGGAAAAAGGTAACCACCATGAAGAAGAAAACTAGAAAAGTAAAAAAGACCATTGAATCATATTGCAGGGACACAGAAGATCAAAATACGAATTCAGAAAAGGACAGCATTGACAGTATACCCACATCTGAAACCTCAAAAGGGAATATGATCTGGTCTCAAGACCAAAAATCATTCCTGGAAGAGTTCAAGGAGGATTTTAAAAGCCAAATTAGAGAGGTAAAAGAAAAATGACAGAACCTAACAGGAGAAAATGTCTCCTTGAAAAGTAAAATTGGCCAAATGAAAAGAGAGGTGCAGAAGCTATCTGAAGAAAAATATTTGACAAAAATTAGAATTGGACAAGAAGAAGTTAATGACTGTATGAGGCATCAAGAATCAATCAAACAAAATCTAAAGAATGAAAAAATAGAAGAAAATATTGGAAACATTGGAAAAATAGCTGACCTAGAAAACAGATCCAAGAGAAATAATCTAAGAATTATTGGTCCACCAGAAAGCAATGATGAAAAAAAAGAGCCTGGACAGTATCTTCCAAGAAATCATCAAGGAAAACTGCCACAAGGTCATAGAATCAGAGAGTAAAGTAGTTATCAAAAGAATTCCCCAATCACCCCCTGAAAGAGATCTCAATTTGAAAACTTCAAGAATATTGTAGACAAATTCCAGAATTACCAGGCCAAGGAGAAAATGCTGCAAGCAGCCAGAAAAAAAAAATTCAAATATTGTAGACTACAGTCAGAATCACACAGGACCTTGCAGCTTCTACGTTAAAAGATCAGAGGGATTGGAATATGATATTCTGTAAGGCAAAGGAACTTAGACTACAACCAAGGATCAACTTTTCATCAAAATTGAGCATACTCTTTCAGGCAAGGAGATGGACATTCAGTGAAATAAGGGAATTCCAGACCTTTCTGAAGAAAAGGCCACCAGAGGAAAATTTGATCTTCAAATACAAGACCTAAGAGAGCCATAAAAAGGTAGGAGAAAAAAAAGAAAAAAAAAACCTTGTTATTCAACAAGGGCAAATTGTTTACATCCCTATATGGGAGGATGATATTTGTTAATCTTAAGAATGGTATAGTCAGTACATCTAAGAGGGATATACGTAGACAGAGAGTGTGGGTATAAATTAACTGATGTGATGATAAAAAAACTTCATTAAGGGGTGTAAAGGGATTATAATGGGAGAAGTAAGGAGGAGGCAGAAAAGGGTAAATTATATCACATGAAGAGGCAAAAAAAATTATAGTAGAGGGAAAGAAGGGAGAGAGAAGAGCACTGTTTGATCCTTACTCTCATGGGATTTGGTTCAAGGAAGGAATAACATACTCTGTTAATTATAGAAATCAAACTTGCCCTACAGGCAGTAGGAGGAGAAAGGGAAAAGAAAAGGGAGAGGTGATTAGAAGGGAGGGAAGAAGTAGAAAGGGAAAAGGATAAGATAAGGGGGGAATGACAGGGAGGGAATATTGAGGGAGGTGGTGGTCAAAAGTAAAACTCTTTTAAGGAAAGGAAGGGAGAAGGGACAAATAAAAGCATAAATGGGAGGTGAGTAGGATGGAAAAAAAGACACATATTGTAATCATAACTGTGAATGTGAATGGGATGAACTTTCCCATAAAATAGAGATGGATAACAGAATAGATTAAAAACCAAAATCCTACAATATGTTGTTTACAAGAAACACATTTGAAACAAGGGGATACACACAGGGTAAAGGTAAAAGGCTACAGTAGAATATATTATACTTCAGATGAAGTAAAAGAAGCAGGGGTAGCAATCCTAGTCTCAGACAAAGCAAAAGCAAAGATAGATCTAATTAAAAGAGAAGGAAGGAAACTATATCCTGATAAAAGGCACCACAGACAATGAAGTAATATCATTACTTAACATATATTCACCAAGTAGTATAGCATCAAATTCTTAGAGGAGAACTTAAAGAAGTTACAGAAAGAAATAGACAGCAAAACCATATTAATGGGGGACCTCAACCTCCCCCTCTCTGAACTTGATAAATCTAACCTCATAATAAACAAAAAAGAAGTTAATAACGTTAATAGAGTTTTAGAAAAGGTAGATATGATAGACCTCTGGAGAAAACTGAATAGGGATAGAAAGGAATATACTTTTTTCTCAGCAGTACATGGCACATGTGTAAAAAGTAACCGTGTACTAGGGCATAAACACCTCACAGTCCAGTGCAGAAAAGCAGAAATAGTCAATGCCTACTTTTCAGATCATGATGCAATAAAATTTATTTGTAATGAAGGACCATGGAAATGTAGGCTAAAAATTAAGTGGAACTAAATAATCTAATCCTAAAGAATGAGTGGGTCAAAAAACAAATCATAGAAATTATCAATAACTTCATTCAAGAGAATGACAATAATGAGACAACACAACAAAACTTATGGGATGAAGCAAAAGCAGTTCTTAGAGGAAGTTTTATATCTCCAAATGCTTACATGAAAAAAAAATAGACAAGAAGGAGATCAATGAATTGGGCATGCAACTGAAAAAGCTAGAAAAAGAACAAATTGAAAATCCCCAATTAAATACCAAATTAGAAATACTGAAAACCAAAGGAGAGATTAATAAAATTGAAATCGAGAAAACTATTGAACTAATAAATAAAACTAAGACCTGGTTTTATGAAAAAAAAAACACTAAAATTGATAAGTCTTTGGTCATTTTGATAAAAAAAAAAAAGAAAGAAAACCAAATAACCAGTATCAAAAATGAAAAGGGTGAATTCACCTCCAGTGAAGAGGAAATTAAAACAATAATTAGGAATTATTTTGCCCAATTGCATGCCCATAAATTTGATAAACTTAGGGAAATGGATGAATATTTACAAAAATATAAATCCCCATATAAACAAAAGAGGAAATAAAATACCTAAATAACCCTATATCAGAAAAAGAAATTGATCAAGCCATCAGTGAACTCCCTCGGAAAAAATCTCCAGGGCCAAATGGATTTACAAGTGAATTCTATCCACATTTAAAGAACAACTAATTCCCATACTTTACAGATTATTTGGGAAAATAAGTGAAGAAGGAGTCCTACCACATTCTTTTTATGACACAAATATGGTACTAATACCTAAATCAGGAAGAGTCAAAATAGAGAAGGAAAATTATAGACCAATTTCCCTAATGAATATAGATGCAAAAATGTTAAATAAAACATTAGTAAAAAGATTACAGCAACTCATCATGAGAATAATATACTAAAGCAAGGTAGGATTTATTCCAGGAATACAAGGCTGATTCAATATTAGGAAAACTATCAGCATAACTGATCATATCAACAACAAAACTACCAAAAAACCATATGATTATTTCAATAGATGCAGAAAAAGCTTTTGACAAAATACAGCACTCATTCCTATTAAAAACACTAGAAAGCATAGGAATAAATTGAGTCTTCCTTAAAATCGTAAGTAGCATCTACTTAAAGCCATCAGCAAGCATTATATGTAATGAGGATAAGCTAGATGCATTCCCAATAAGAGCAGGGGTGAAACAAAGATGTCCATTATCACCCCTATTATTCAAGTTCGTGCTATAAATGTTAGCTTTAGCAATAAGAGAAGAAAAAGAAATGGAAGAAATTAGAATAGGCAAAGAAGAAACTAAGTTATCACTCTTTACAGAAGATATGATGATTTACTTACAGAATCCTAGAGAATCAAATAAAAAACTGCTTGAAATAATAAACAACTTTAGCAAAGTTGCAGGATATAAAATAAACCCACAAAAATCTTCAGCATTCCTATATATTACTAACAAAGCCCAAAGCAAGAGATAGAAAGTAAAATTCCATTTGAAATTACTGTAGACACTATAAAATATTTGGGAGTCTACCTGCCAAGACAAATCCAGGAACTATATGAACACAATTACAAAACACTTTTTACACAGATAAAGTCAGATCTAAATAAATGGAAAAACATCAGTTGCTCATGGTTAGGCTGAGGTAATATAATAAAAATGACAATTTTGTCTAAATTAATTTACTTATTTAGTGCCATACCAATTGAACTACCAAAAATTATTTTATAGAGCTGGATAAAATTATAAAAAATTCATCTGGAAGAACTAAAAGTTCAGAATATCAAGGGAGTTAAAGAAAAGGGAAAGGGAAAAGCCATATGAGATATTAAACTGTATTATAAAGCAGCAATCATCAAAACTACTTCATACTGGCTAATAAAAAGAGTGGTGGATCAGTGGAATAGGATAGGTTAGGTACACAAGACGCAGTAGTCAATGACTATAGCAATGTACTCTTTGATAAACCCAAAGAGTCCAGCTTCTGGGTTAAGAATTGACTATTTCCACAAAAACTGCTGGGAAACCTGGAAAATAGGATGGCAGAAAGTGGTCATGGACCAATATCTGACACTATACCAAAATAAAGTCAAAATGGGTTCATGATTTAGATATAAAGGCTGATACCATAAGCATTTTGGGAGAGCAAGGAGTAGTTCACTTATCAGATTTATGGAGAAGGGAAGAATTTATGACCAAACAAGAGATACAGAGCATTTCAAAATGCAAAATGGATAATTTTGATTACATTAAATTGACAAGTTTGTTTGTACAAAGCCAATGCAACAAAGATTAGGAGGGAAGCAGAAAACTGGGAAAGAATTTTATAACCAGTGTCTCTGATAAAGGCCTCATCTGTAAAATATACAGAGAACTGAGTGAAATTTATAGGAATACAAGTCATTCCCCAATTGATAAATGGTAAAAGGATTTGAACAAGCAGTTTTCAGAGGAAGAAATTAAAGGTATCTATAGTCATATGAAAAAATGCTCTAAATCACTGTTGATTAGAGAAATGCAAATCAAATCAACATCTCTCCTGTCAGATTGGCTAACATGACAAAACAGAAAAATGATAAATGCTGGAGAAGATGTGGGAAAACAGGAGCATTGTTACATTGTTGGTGGAGATGTGAACTGATCCAGCCATTCTGCAGAGCAATTTGGAACTATGCCCAAAGGGCTATAAAAAGGTTCATACTCTTTGACACATCAATACCACTTCTAAGATTGTATCCCAAAGAGATCACACAAGTGGGAAAAGGACCCATATGTACAAAAATATTTATAGCGGCTCTCTTTATAGTAGCAAAGAATTGGAAATCAAGGGGATGCCCATCAATTGGGGAATGGCTGAACAAGTTGTGGTATATGAATGTAATGGAATACTATTGTGCTATAAGAAATGGGGAAGATACGGACTTCATAATAACCTGGAAAAACATACATGATATAATGCTGAGTGAGCAGAACAGAACTAGGAGAACATTATACACAACCACAGATATATGGATTCTGTGATGACTAACCTTGATAGACCACGCTTTTCTCAGCAATACAAGGTTCCAAGACAATTCCAAAAGACAATTCCAAGACAATTCTCATGAGGGAGAGAGCTATCTACATCCAGAGAAAGAACTATGGTGACTGAATGCAGATTGAGGCAAACCGCTTGCTCTCCTTTTTTTTCTTTTGTTTTTTTTTTCCTTTGTTTTTGTTTTTTGGTTTTGTTTCTTCTTTCTCATAATTCATTCCATGGTCATAATTCTTTACAACTTGACTATTCTGTAAATAAGTTCAGTACGAAGTTATATGTAGAAGATATATCAGATTCCTTGCCATCTTGGGGAGGGAGAGGGAAGAGGGCAGGGAAGAAAATCTGGAACTCAAAATCATGTGGAACTGAGTGTTGTAAACTAAAAATAAAAAATCTTAATTTAAATAAATAAATAAATAATGTGCATACCCTTTAACCACTTCTAGGGCTGTATCCCAAAGAGATCACACAAGTGGGAAATGGACCTGTATGTATAAAAATATTTACAGCAGCAATTTTTATAGTGGCAAAGAATTAGGCATCAAGGGGATGCCCATCAATTGGGGAATGGCTAAACAAGGTGTGGTATATGAATATAATGGAACACAATTGTGCTATAAGAAATGAGGAGCAGATGGGCTTCATAACCTGGAAAGACATGACCTGATGCTGAGTGAGGGTAGCAGAAACAGGAGAACCATTATATACGATTACAGACACACAGTATCTGTGATGACTAACTTTCATAGACTTAACTCTTCCCAGCAATACAAGGTTCTAAGCTCCAAAAGACTTACGATGCAAAAAGCTACACACATCCAGAGAAAGAATTATGGAGTCTGACTGCATATTGAGGCAAAATATTTACTCTCTGTTTTTTTCCCTTCTTCTTTGATTATTATTTCTCATGGTTCACTCCATTGGTTGTAATTCTTCTTTACAACATGAATATTGTGTAAATAAGTTTAATGTAAAGGTATATGCAGAACCTATATTAGATTACATGCTGTCTTAGGGGAAGTGGGAGGAGAAGAAGGGGGAGAAAGTTTGGAATTCAGAAACTTGTGGAACTGAGTGTTCTAAACTAAAAATAAAAAATAAATTTTATTTATTATTTTATTTTATTTTTATTTAATATGTTGCTTTTCACAGGAGATGGAATTACAAATTTTCTCCCCATTTCTACCCCCCCACTCCAAGATGGCGTATATTCTAGTTGTCCTCCCCAATCAGCCCTCCCTTCTGTCACCCCACCCCACTCCCCTCCCATCCCTTTTTCCCTTCCTTTCTTGTAGGGCAAGATAAATTTCTATGCCCCATTGCCTGTGTATCTTATTTTCTAGTTGCATGCAAAATTTTTTTTTTACTTTTGAACACCTATTTTTTAAAAACTTTGAGTTCCAAATTCTCTCCCCTCTTCCCTCCCCACCCACC
>CM053626.1:156284311-156311230 GCA_028646595.1 Phalanger gymnotis | reverse complement strand
CTGGGTTACACCTAGAAGGGGGTCTGGCTGGTGTTAACAGAAGGGAGGGCAGAGCTGGAGCAGCCAGCCATGGAGGAAGCTGACTTGGCTGGTGTGGTACAGAGAAGCCAGCTTGTTTATGTGCCTAGTCCATGGCTGCTGCCCTAAGCAGAAAGTGCCTTTTCAGGATCTATTTTTTGGAGGTTTATTATGTATGTCTGGTTCTCAATTCCAACAGTTTAATGAAGATCTAAATAAAATGCTAGGTTCCACCTTAAAAAATTTAGGGACAGAGTGTTGTTTGCAATCAGATCCTGATTGAAGTGGGAGTTATATGCCACTGAGGTTATCTGAGCCTCTTGTTTTAGGCTATAAGGAATTAGACCTAGAAAGCACCTAAAGATCAACTAGTCCAATCCATTCACTTTGCAGCTAAAGAAATTTTATCCCAAACTGTGATTTCCCCATGTAATAAATGGCAGAATCAACATTCAAACACACATTCTCCATCACCAAATGTTGTGTCATTTTCCCTGTACCATCTATCTTGAACAGACTGATGGAAAAGCATGGGTAAAGATGTAAGTAGTTGTGGGAATCAGAAATTGGTTGACAATATTAAAGCAAAGGTCTAAAGCAAGGAAAGTACTCATTACCAGATGCATTAGAGACAATGAGAGAAATCATTTCCATTAGACAGGGTTTCGGGGTGGGGGGGAACTGTCAACACAAGAAGCTAGGTTTCTGTTGTGTCAAGGAGTAGAAAGGAGTGTTTAAGGAAAGGTTGGATGCTATGGAGAGCTTGATCACAACTGGGATACAGTAGAGGGAGCAACTAGAAAGAGGTGAGAATTAAGTAGACTCAGGAAAAGAGGATGGAATCAGATATGCTATTTCAACAGGGAACTGCATCAACCAGTGGAAATCACAACCCATCTGTCCTCTCATCCTGTGCAATTCTTAGTCGTATCATTCAATAAATTTTCCAGAGGGTCTACTCACTCTGCTAAAGGCCTCCTTCTGAGTCTTAACATTGAATGGATTATCACTATCTTGTAGGTGCTACTGTCTTTATCACTATATATCTAACTCATTTTTTATGTCTTTTATACTTTTCTTAAACACAATGTATCACTGATAAAATGTTATGTAGCCTACGTATAATCCAATCACCATGCATTTTTCCACTGAAAATGGCAAATGATCTAAAGGAAATTCTTTAAAATCCATGTTCCATGCTATGCAACCATATTGTGAGTAGGATAATATTGGTGGACTTCTTGCATCAGTGAGCAGCTTGGACTCACTTGAAAGCATTTCACAATTTAATCTGGCCCACTCTTCCACCTATACTATTTTGGGTAGAGCTGGCTGTTTATTTTCAGTTCCTAAGAAATGCAGTAATGGTACTAATTTGAGAGGCTGTTCATTCAAATGCATATCACCATCTTGGCAATATAGCTTTTCATTCATTTGCTTTTTCCTATGTGATCAGCTCATCCTGAGTGGCCATGAATCTCACTGAAAAGGCCCTGTGACATCCCAGGACTTGGTGCAATCAAAACAATGTTGTCCACAAACAGCCACAGAGACCCTTATTTTACCATCTACAGAAAATCAATCTTCCAATTGAACTTCATGCAGAATATCCTTCATAAGAAGCAACCACCTGTGCTAAGCATGTTTTGTACCTGCTTGATACAAAAGGTTCTTTAAGAACCTGGGCATCTATCAAGGAATCTTGCATAATTTTAACATATGCATGGAGCCTAGGCAGCCAGGTAGCTAAACAGATAAAGCACTAGGCCTTACTTACTATCTGTGTGGCTGTAGGCAAGCCGCTTAATCCATTTGCCTTAAAATCCACTGCAGAAGGAAATGGCAAACTACTCCAGTATCTTTGCCAAGAAAACACCACAGATAATGTAATCAATGAGGTCATGAGTAAGATACAATTGAATGACTGACCACGAGGCCCATCTTGTTGAATGGCCTTTTTGTTGTGTCGTGCTTTTTTCTACTCAGGATTATCTTTTATTCTATCTCTTAACCAATAGTGTGACTATGAAGATGCATTCTACTGTGGTCTATAAAAGTCTCACTGTTCCCTTCTGTTTTCATCAAAGATACCCTAGACCATTCTTAAAGATCTTATAAAGATCTTTAACATAGGAACATAGGTCAGTAGTTGATGTCTTCTTAATCAACTTTTGGAAAGGAAAACTATCTATGACTTCCCATTGAGGGAGGCAGAATCTTCCCCTCTGAGACACTTGAAAAAACAATCCAAGTGGTTTTAAAATTGTATATTTCCTCAATATGTCAGATTCAGCCACTGTTCCCAATAGTTTTAAGTGACATTATCCCTTACTCATATAGCATATTGGATACTGACGTGCTGAGACCAAATGTGGTTGTTCCATTCTCTAATGAGAATACTACAGAAATGCTATTAATATATGCTTTTCTTTCTAGTGACAATATGCTATTGAATGCTTTCCCACCACATGAAGCTATTCACCAGGGTTGTGGTTCTAGTTTCCCTCTCATTTCAGAAGAAATGGGATCACTGTTTGACCCACCTTCATCATGATGAACGTTTCATTTAGGCTTTGCCTCGCTCACCTACCCATATCAGCTTCCCAGAGGATTTGCTTTGCTCAGAGGACCCTTTCCCTTCATAACAGGAGGAAATATTTACAGGATGAAAAACAATGAGCTACAACCTAGCAAAAGAATCTTTAGTCACATTAATGGGTGTTTCTTTAAAACACTGACCTAATCTGCTGCTCTGCACAAAAGGTTCTCTAAGAACCTTGGCAATATTTTCAAAACCATTCACATGTAGAAGCATGAAAAACATGCAGTTTGGTTCACCAAACTAAAAGGGATTATCTAGCTGCGTGGCTTTTCTGAGCAAGGATTGAAGGAACTAGGAATGTTTAGCCTGAAGAGTAGGATCAAGAGAACCAACAGCTCTCACAAGTACTTTAAAAGGATGTGTGGGAAAGGGATCAGACTTGTTCACTTTGGCCCCAGGGAGCAGAACCAGAAGTAATGGATGGAAGTTGCAAAGAAGAAAATTTAGGCTTGATGTAAGGAAAAACTTTCTTAAAATGAGAATACCTCATAATGACTGGAAGCCTTTAAACAAAGATTAGTTTCTTGTAAAAGGGACTCATTTTCTAATGCCGGTTGTTGGATTAGGTTGCCTTTCAAATCAAACTGTGACACTGGTCTAATAAAAATGATTTTTTTCTTCATGGTATAATCTAGATACGACTTCTGTCTAGAGGTAAATTCACACATGATAGCTCCATAACGGACCCAGAAAGAAAAGAATAGGTAGTGTTCCCATCTTTTAAAAAAAGATTCAACAAATATCAAGCACCTAAATATGTACAGAACATTTTTTTATTCATAGGGGAAATACTAAGTTTAGATAAGACAGTATCTCTCCTTACAATCTAGCCATGGGACAAGACACAAATTATTACATAGTGAAAACATTACAAAGTGCTAGGGAGAAAAGTAACCACTGACTGGAAAGTTATGAAAAGATCTCATCGGGTAAGTTATATTTAAGATTAAAGACTTTTAAGGATGGAGGGGAGGCACAGGGCTGGGGAAGAGGAAAACATGAAATATGATCAGCTGAGACTTGGAGATAAGAACATGTAGTCTAGTTTGGTTGGTATACAGAGGCCATGGACAGTAATCATATGAAAAAAGGCTGGGAAGGTAGCATGGGTCTAGATTGTGGCAGGCAATGACTGCCACACAACAGAGTTCCAAATTCATATGCTAACAATAGGGTATCTAAAGAGTTTGGGGCAAAGAACTTTGCTAGATGTATGCATAAAAACAACGTAGGATGAATTAGAAGGAATGGAAAATGGAAGCAGGAAGAGGTTGTTACTGCAATAGTCTAGCACAGAGATCAGCAAACTACTTACACTGTATTTTATAATGTAAAACAAAACAAACCAAACATTCTTAGTTCCCAGTCCATACTAAAACAAGTGGTGAGCCACATTTGGCCTAAAGGCCATAGATTAACAACCTCTGGTCTAGTGGAAAAGTAATGAAGGCCAGTATTTGAGTAGCAACAGTAGAAATAAAGGAATGGATAGATGTCGGTGAGATAAAATTGATAGACAGGATGACCTCGAGGCACATATTTATACCTTCTCTCACAATCTTACCCTTGATGGCTCTGGAAGACAGACACTGGGATGAATTAGTTTCATAACTACCCTTATGCTCTTCTTCCCAGGCTGGAATCATTACAGAGGCAAGGCTGAAGGATCTGACTCCTCCCATGCCTGTGATATTCATCAGAGCTGTCCTTGTAGACAAGCAAGACAACCGAAGTACCTATCCCTGTCCAGTATACAAGACACGTCAGCGGGGACCCACTTATGTCTGGACATTTGGTCTGAAAACTAAAGAAGCCCCATCCAAATGGGTATTAGCTGGTGTGGCCTTGCTTTTGCAGGTTTAGCTTCTGCCAGAAGCTCTAGAAGGCAATGAGGCCTGTGCTGGAAATTTCCTAAGGGAATAGACTATGCTGACTGTGCAGCTTGTTTTAGCCATAGGCTAAGGTGAGAAAGGGAAGCAGGTGTTTAAAATGGATCTAAGGATTGAATTTGTGGCCTCAGTTGCTAAAGTGAAAGCATTTCCCTAGCTTAGACTGTCCTAGTATCAGACCCCTAGTCAGATCATTCAATAAACAGACCCCTAAAGGTCAGAAGAATCCAACTTCAGACCATTTATTCACCCACACTTAATACTCAGAACTTTGTCTCTGGAGCACCATTACTGTTATTTTACTCTCTACTCCCTGACCTCCTCAGAGATTTCTGGGGTGGGTAATGAGAATAAACCTAGAAGCAAATTAACTGTCCTCACTGCAAATAATGATAATTCATGCCCTTTACCTACCCTATTTGCATTTCCAGAATCCCCGAGGAACTCCCCAAATTCACCAAAGGGATGGACAGAAGGGAGAACATGACTTCAATATGACACAATTTACTAACTTTTTAATTGACTGTCTTCCTCAAAATTTGAGATTAGCAATGATATAAGTGAACACAGTGAAACCAAAAGAGACCAACAATGAATGTTTATTGAGTAAGCACTGTCTTTGGTGTTATAGGGGACACAAGGGAAGTAAAAAAAAAAATTGATATCTATGCTCACAATTAAAAGAGAAAAACTGTCTTTTGAGAGGGAGACCAGCCTGTAAAAGAGCAGTTTTCCTTATGGATTTACTATTTAAAGTAAGATGGGGAAAAAAATTTTTTTCATTTCCTACTTCCCTACAAAAAACTGCTTAAAGAGTATTTCAAATCTTCTATAAATTCTGTTAAACTGACTGTATTTACTTGCTCCCTCCCCTCCATTCATGGACAATTTTTTCCTTTTCCTGAAGGATCCACTCCCACTAGAATATGGGGAATTCCTGAGCCCTGCATCTCTTCAACTATTCCAACCTTTGTCTTGGTAAAGCAGAACACCTAGACACCCTTTAACCACTTTAAACTCCACATGAGAGGTGTGTAGGTCCACCTATGTACCTGAAGATGGCCTTCTGGGTGCCACCACCATTCTTGCCATCTGAGAGGAATGAGACAGAAAGAATGAGGGTATGAAGTGGTAGCTAAACCCATATAAAATGATCTTGGTTAATTGTGTGACTTAACAGATTCAAGTGAATGCAAGAAGCCACACAGGGAGATGAGTTGGGGGATGAGGCCCACAGTCTTTTACTCATTACAGAAAATGCAATCTAGCCAAAGCCCGTCTTGAGCCATATTACCCATGTTTAGGCTGATAAAACAGATTCTAGCCCCTCCCCTTTAATTCAATCAGAAGAAAATGATTTCCAAGGATAAGAATATCCATTAATGGGTATAATTCCTTCTGAAGTATTTCTCTATGCTAAGTAATTTTTTTAATGTACTAGAAATGGGATTTGTCTACTGATAAACTAGTATCTCTTAAGTTATTTAAAAGACTTTTCTCCTGTGTGGGATCTTTGATGTTTATCAAGACTTGAGCTCCAACTGAAGCATTTCCCACAGAAAGAGCATTTAAAAGGTTTCTCTCCTGTGTGAACTCGCTGATGTCTCTTAAAGTTTGACCTCTGAATAAAACTTTTCCCACAGACAGAACATTTGTATGGTTTCTCTCCAGTATGGGTTCTTCGATGATGGCGTAATCCTGAGAAATCACTAAAACCTTTGCCACAATAATCACATTTATAGGGTTTCTCCCCTGTGTGGATTCTTTGATGTTTTCTAAGGTCTGAGCTCCGACTGAAGCTTTTTCCACAGGTGGAACACTGATAATGTCTCTCTCCAGTGTGAATTCTTTGGTGGATGACAAGATGAGATTTCCAAGCAAAGCTTTTCCCACAATCCATACATTTATCTGTAACATTATACTTCTGTCCTGCAAGGGTTCGTAGCTGGCCTTTCTGGAAGACCTCTTTCTTCTCCTCTCTCCATGAAGAGTCTTGTTCCACTGCACTAGACAAATGCTGACTTAGAAGTTTCCCTAAACTCCTTTCCAGAGGAAGGCTCTTCCCTGCTTTTACTCTATCCTGAGGGTTCTCCTGGATAATAAAATCTTTTCTTAGTCCAGAGCTTCTTGGAGCATCCTCAATGAATTCATTCAAGGGGACCTTTTCTGAGGCTTGCCATTTCTGGCAAGAGATCTTTTGAAATTCCTGGCCCCTTGTATTTTTCAAGTGAAGATTCTCTTTGTCATTCTCCTTCCTGTCTCCTGAAAGAAGGAAGATAACAACATAGATCATTCAATAAACAAAATAAGCCTGATTTTCCAAGCCGTATCAAGGCTATCATTAAGAAAGTCCTAGGTGGTTTCAGGGAAGGCAGGAAGTGAAAACATGTACATAATTATTCACCAAATATTAGTTTCACCGAAGCATATGACTTTTCTCCAGTTTCTTATGGAATGACTATATATTAAACTTACCATTGTGTTTACTCTGGTAACAAATATGCTATCAAGTTCAATTAGGTTCAAAAAGGCTTTTCTACATATGTAGGCGCTCACGGGTGAACCAATACATATTATTCTGAAAACAAGGAGAGGAATATTTAATAAATATATGAAAATGGGCAAAAAATAAAAATAGGCAACACCCAGGTTTCATATCAGCCAGATTTTAGAGGAAAAATGTGGCCTATATTCAGGCCAATATCGTGTGCGTGTATGTATGTGGTAGCGTCAGAGGAAGTCAGGGTAGATTATTTCCATCTGAAGCTGGATTTTGATAATTTACTATGCTAATTATTCTGTTATTATTTCATTATGATGGTATGCAGTCCCTAAATTTTACCCTTTGTATTATTTTATGCTTCTATATTAAATGGGAATGTTCCCCCAAGTTTGTTTTTTAATCATTTTTCCCCTTAAAAATGCACACACGCCCACAGAAAAATAGAATTGAAAGAATATCTAAGGAGATGACTCTAAGCTATGTTGTTTAAAATCAATCCAAATAATGATCAATTTTCCTTAAAATTCAATTTGCTAATAAGAAGCATTTATTTAATAACAATCACAAGGCAGGCAAAATCCCATTGGATTCTTAGGATTGCTAGCAGTATTTTATAACTAATTTGTAGAAATCACATTCATAATCTGGAAGAATTACAAAAGTAATACCTCTTTGTGGTAAGTGGAATGGAAAGTGGAAAAAGTGTTTTGTATCCGTGAAAAGAAAGACATGTTATATACATATACATACACACACACACACACACACACACACACACACACATACCCCCTCAAGCCCAGGTCTTTCATCTTTCAGGATCCTAAATTTGCATGTATACTTTCTTTTCCCCTATTACCTCCCAGTCACCCTAAAGCTATTGGTCACTCCTGGATCACATCCAGATCTTCCTAGTCTTTATATAAGGTCTATCTTGCCTCCCATTAAATTGCTCAGATTCATCTGGCCCACTTGTCAATAGAAATGCTCAGATTCTTCAAATCTCACCCACCCCAACCAGTGTTTTAATAAACCTTGTCTCTGAATGAAAGATGGCTTGAGTTTTGGGGTTCCCAACACCCCTAAACCTCAACAGTTACCATGAATTGTCATGCTAGGGAAAAAACCAGTCATAATAGAAACCACTGTAATAGAATTTTGCCTGTTTTTATCAGCTAAGTAAGCCCTGCGTTAGTCCTACCGGAAAAAAAAGTACGAACACTAGAACAGCACTGGATATAATATCAAAAAAAGTAGCTTATGCCTTCTGATGATTCAAAACAGAAAGAATAACTGGTGTGCAAGAGCAGTTTCTGGGCCTGGAGGCAAAGATTTCCCTAGGGCTAAAAGATAAAAAAAACGTACTCCCAAGGCGGACTGTTATCTATAAACCCAAATAAGAAAAAGAAAAAAATCTAATTCTTCTCTTAACCTTAGAGCAAGTAAAGAGTAGAAAGGAGAGACAAAAATGGCTGGGGAAGAGGTGAAGTATCACTCACCTATGCAAATGCTTCTTGGTATCTCTTCATCTGCAGGAGAATGTGATTCATCAGGCTCTTCCCTTCCATCTACCTGGTTAGTTGGGTTTGATTTAGAAATGGGAATTCCTGAGACAAGGAAGGATAGAGATGAATTTGGGTCGGGTATGGGAGAAACAATCTATGTCTTCAAATATTTGAAGGATTTTTTTTTAAGAGGAGACACCTATTCTGTTTCGGACCCAGTGTGAGAAATAGGACCAATGCAAAGTTAAGCAGATTCAGACACAATCAAGAAGGTCATGCAAGGACTAATATAATCTTAGTCCTCATTTACTATTTCTGCCTGCCACCTAGTTACCTTGGTGTCTAGGATCCAGATGTCTGGGCTTCAATTGATCTAAACAATTTCAAACTGGACCTATAATAGCTCTAAGAGGGCATAGTGTTACTTATTCTTGTCTACTTTGCTGACTTTACAGCAAGTCATATGATAGTTTTTTGACCCATTTGCCCCAATTAGGACAATCCCACCTCCAGAATTGTATTGTCCCAAATTTTTACCTAGTGAAACCACTTTCCCATAATCTTCCAGCATGGCATTCCAGTAAAGCTCTTTCTGAGTTTGATTCAGGGACTGCCACTGCTCCTAGAAACAAGCATGTATGAAGGAAAAAAAGATTGTTTTTTTTTAAGTAGATTCTAGCCCACATTTTTATAATGCCTTAATATTTTAAAAATGTTCTCATCCCTGTGTGCTTTTTACTCACAGTCACATAATTAGGGTTAGAGCCAGGATTCAAACTTAGTCCTCCTAACCCTAGGTGCACCATGCTTTTCACTACACAACACAAATGAAGACCTACAAACCCTGCAAAACAATGAGGAAAACATATCTGTCTATGATTAGTTCCTACTAGGAAGTTTTGGGTCTACTTTTCAAATTTATTTTTTAAATTGCATCTACTTAGGACTTTATTTTCCACTGTAGACCGTGAACCCCTGTAAAACCTACTGCTTCTCTACTACGTTTTTTCTGACTTCCTGATCTCTCTCCAAAAGTATATAATGCCTCCACTATTCCTGGCTTTTGAAGAGCAGGAACTCAACATCTGAGGATAGAGTTGATATTGTACTAGAGACAAATGTCTCCAGTGGAAAAGGAAAGCACACACTCCACACTAAATATTTCTGAATTTATTTCAAATCATTTCTGCTCCTAAATGGTGGGATGTTTGTGGGATTGCCAGAAGAATTTTTCCTAGCAATATGAGATCTGCAGATTGCAGACAACAGCCATTATTTAACTCAAAGACAATGGCAACCTGATTGAAAGTAATATGGCATAATGCAAAGTATACTGGACCAAATTCAAGTCCCTTAACTCCAATACTTACCAGCTGTTTGACTGTCCTTATGCAAGACTAACTCCTTGGAATCTCTAAAATGGGTTTGATTCCTTGTATTAACTATCTCAAACAACTGTTTTGGAATAAATCATATGTAAACATTATAGACATGACTTATTTTTATCCAGCTAGGGCTCATCCTCAAGCTGAAATCTCAGACTCCTCAGCAAGAAGCCAACCTCCAGAAACTACATGAGAGGGAACACAAGCAACTCAGTCATTCAGCCTCCTTCCAGGATACCCCAGGCACCCTCTCAAGCCACCTAGAGCTCCACAAACCCTGGCACCCTCCACACTACCACCCTGCCCCCAAACATAGCTGCCTGATGCCCTGGGGCAACTCCACCCAAGGCTCTATTCCTATAGAGGACTTCAGCATATATAGTGATAGTCCTGCAAACACACTAACCTTCCAATTCCTCAAATTATTCATTTCCTATGACTACTTCTTCCATCCAATCACAGCTACACGTAAGTGATGGTGATCTTGCAATCACCCACAAGTCTTCTACATCCACGTACATGAACTCTCACAATTTTTTATCTTGTCATAACCTGTTATCATCCTATCTTGCCTTCTGCCTAGCAACTCCAAACTGCTCTTCACCCTTACTATGACCTTCGACCTCTCCACTCTTCAGTTCTTAACCAGGCCATCACCCCTGCACCAGCCATACCCTCCTCTTTTTCCCCCATTCTGACCCCTTGATGATCCAATTCAACTGTACACTATCCTTTTTTCTCGAGTTCCTTGCCTTTTTATCCTTTTGAAGACACAGCCCTACCAAACTCCCACCGTTTACTGCCTTTGCTCCTACTAAAGTGCTGAATGAACCTGAAAATTATGTTGACTGGGTCCATTAGAAATCTGTTACATAATCTCAACTGGGCTCTGACTGCAGCAAGGCAACCCTTTTACATCTCATAATCAATTCACTATCTCATTCACCAGAGCTCCTTTTCTAAAACCTTTCATCCATCTTCAAACCTCCCATAGCTGCTCCCCCTTGCCCACTTTCTAAAGCTGAGAACTGTCTCATATTTCACCAGTCACTTGAATAGAATTGATACAATTCTCATTTTATGTAAATCTGCATTATGCAAACTAGACTTTACATACAGAATTCTCAAATACACCTCCTCAAAAACAACTATGTTAACTTTACTGTATAGTACTGTGTTCTCTCTCCACAGCCTCCCACTCCTTTACCAAAAGAAAAACCTAAGGAAAAAAAAAAACAGATGAAAGCAAGAAGAACAGACATGAAGAGAAGCAGCCACCGCCACCAGATCAGGGACTTGGCTTGAGACCTCTTGAGACCTCCACTGCAGAGAGGAGACCTTTGCCTCATTCTGCCTATCTGCCCACATGTCTGGCCCCTGCATGTCTGTCTTCAATCCATCTGTACTTGGCTACTGCCTGCCTATCCCCAGCCCCTGTATGTCACCTGTCCTCTCCTATCTGTGTCTGCTCCCATGTATTCTTCCTCTCAGCTCCAGCCAGCCCCCTATGCGGCTGGCTCAAGCCCTACACGTTCCTCCTCTTGCTCTCACTTCTGTTCACAAACCCCACTTGTCCTTGAACAATGTGCCGGTCCCCTCCCTCCACCAGCACACAGCCACCTTTCTGAAGCCCTTCCTCCCTTGTTTCCACATGTTTGCAAGGAAATTCACCACATAAAAATCACTCTGAGGTCTGTAGAACAGTCTACTTGTATGAACCAAGAACTGTCTGTAATTTAAAATGTGACCTGTGGCAACTCCAAGATTCTGTAAATCTGTCAGTGGTACAAATGAAGAGGAGTTACCTTTTCCTTTCCCCTTTAGTATTTCATTACACCAGCTTCCCACTGACAGGGCTGAGAATAGAAGGTGGCAAATTATACTGATGTCACATCACTTTTTACTTTAAGAAAACTGTACATTATCACTTGGTCCCCTCTCTTCCACTCTACAAGTACTTGATGAAAGAGTATACTATTCAAGTTTTATATAGTATCTTGTCTATTGATTGCAGAGAAATTCAAGAACACAGAGTATTAGGAGGCTGGAATGCATTGGGAAAGAGAAAAATAAGAAAGCACATAAAATGCGAAATCAAACTCCAAAAAAAAGTAGCAGATAACAGAGTAGGTTTCAATCTACTCTCTTAAGGAAAATTAGAAACTAAAATGGGTCAAGATTACCTCTTCTTCACCTTCAAATGAGGAAATATTCAACACCTTGTTCCGGAGGAGTCTGATTTTGAAAACAAATCTGGAAATAGCTCCACCTTGTGGGCTTTTTAGGATATAACTGAAAGTCATTTACTGCACGTTTTTTAGAATAGGCACACTTAGATGATGTATCATAGCTTTTTGCTGATCCCAAAGGTCTTGATATGCCTGTGGACCCTCTTTGAAGGCCTGAACAGCCTGGGTTGATTCTTGGGAAGGTTTCAAGTGTGGTTTGGTTACAGACCATATATGCGTCATCTCAGGAACAAATATAAAGTTTCTTCCAGATGAGCTACACGGTGAGGAAACTTTTGGCCAAAGCACAGAGGAATCACAACCTACACGTGTGGAGTAAGCATCCACACCAAGGAAATCATATTATGTAAGTACTGAAGTATAAATGGAGTTTTTACCGGGTTCTTCTATAAATTGCCAGAATACTTCCCTATAAGTTAATTCTATCTCTGAAAACTAAGTCTCACTATGGAATTTATCTATCTCATTATCTGATGTACTACAGTACAAAATGATCCTAATGTGTATCAATGTTTTACATTTCCTAAGGGAAGTTTACATTTTATCCAAACCTTGTGTCTTCACCAGAACTTGGCAGTACCATCACTAGACCACAAAATTTAGCGCAGGAAAAGGACCTTAAAGATCATCCAATTGTGAGGTTCTTAATCTAGGATCTATGAACTTTTTAAAAATATGTTTATAACCATTTCAATATAAATCATTACCTCTGTAATACTTTATGTGTGCGTGAATATATTTATACACATATGTAGCACTCTAAAATTATCCTCACAATATTCCTGGGAGGTAGGTGCTATTATCCAATTTTACAGATGAGGAAACTTAGACAAATAGAGGTTAAGTGCCTTGCCCAAGGTCATACATCTAGTATTTGTGTGAGACCGCATTTGAACTCATGTCTCCCTGACTCCAGGTCCAGTACTCTATCTAATGCATCACCTAGTTGGGGATACAAAGACTAAAGCAATAGAGTTTTTGCCCTCAAAGACTTTACATCCTATTGGGGGGAGGGGGTGGAAATTTGAGGAAAAATGGATGTACCCTCACATATACACATAAGTAAATGAAAAATAATAAATAGCAATAACAACTGGGGTGATCAGTAAAGATACCAAGAGTCAGACACAGCTGAGCCTTGAAGGAAGTTAGAAATTATAAACGGAAAATGTGTACTCCAAAATGGCGAACAAGCTTTACAATGGTAATGAAATGAGAGATAGGACACGGTACACATGGAGTAATAGACCAATTTGACTAGAAAGGAGAGGGTATGAAGGAACGGAATGTAAAAAGATCTACACAGGTAGAAGTCAGATTGTGGATGGCTTTTAAAAGGCCAGGTTGATGAATTCATAATTTATTCAAGAGGCAAAAGGAAACTACAAAAAATTCATGAGCAGGTACATGACATGGTCAGACTTGGGTTTTAAAGGAACCAATTTGGTAGCTGAAAAAAAGCTGGCAGAGAGTGGAAGGAAGGAATCCAACTGGGAGTCTGACAGAATACTCTATGCAAGAGGTAATAAGAGTGATAGCTATGTGAATAGAATGCAGATGGACCCAAGAGACATTATGGGAAACATTATTGCCAAAATCTGGCACCTGAATCAATATGCAAGAGAGGAAATGAGGAAGAGTAAATTTAAGAATGACTCCAAAATTGTGAAGATGGTTAATTGGAAGAATGATGGTGACTTCAACATAAAAAGGTTTGAACAAGTGATTGGTTTTGAGAGAAATAAAATGAGTACCATTTATGACATTAGTTTGTGATGTCTATGGAACAACCAAGTGGAGATGTTCGACAGGCAGCTGATGATGTGACTAAATCTCACAGAAAAATGATGAATGTATAGATATGAGCATCATCTGCATGGAGGCAACTGAACCCACTCAACCCATGGGTGCTGATAAGATCACCAAGATATAACACAGTGAAACAAAAAAGAGACCAGCACAGAGATAAAGTAGATATCCATACTTAGTGTTTAAAAATAGAATTTCGATCCAGTAAAGAAGACTGAGAAAGAATTTTTCAGAAAGGGAGAACAAGAAAGAAAAGTATCTCACAGTACAAGGAAGGAGAGAAAATGTGGGAGAAAAGGAAAACTGTCAAACTCTAAAAAGAGATCGAATAGAATGAGAACTAAGAAAAGGCCATTGAGACTTCATTTAAGATAGCTTTCTAAACCAAAGGAGACCATGTAGTTCACATATACATACTCCAGCAAAACCCTAAAATTCATACCAGACTGAATAATGATAAAGTAATTCAGTGAGAAAATAGTAAGTTACTTTTACTCCAAAACTGATGTAAAAATCAACCAAAAGACTGCAGGAAAAAGGAAAGGGGTGCTAGTTCAGGTAAAGAAACTCAGTCTCCCATTGCAACCACAAATGAGCCAAAAATACATGTAACTTGAAAGTCTCTGTATCCAGAGGCAGCAAAAACAGAGGGTCTCTCTAGAAACACCCAGAGAAGTAAGAAAGCCCCAGGGTGGGGACCTTGGAAGCCACCAAAAAAAAAATTACAGACCAAAAGAGTATAGCAGAACTCAGACCAGACCATACGAAGCCTAAGGGCTCTGAAATCCAATAGACTGTTTTCCTGAGAAGCCACAGAGGTCCCTGAAAGATCCTCAAAGTTCAAGGGGGCGGGGGGGGGGGCGGCGAGGGTATTAGGGCAGGAAAATTGTGAGGGAGGCAATTTAACACAGAAGAGAAACAGCTCAGTGCAGACACCAAGCAAGGGTAACAAGCCCCACCCAACAGTACAATATGGGGCAAAGTGTGGCCCTGGCACAAAGCCTGTATCAAGAACTAAAGATGAGGCACAGCCAAGTTGACAGAGGGAACAACCCAGCTGAACTCCTCCAACATTCTCCTCCAAACAACTTTAAAATAACATGTTAAATCAAATACTGGAAAAGCACGACCAATGGGACATTTTTACAGTCCAAGACAACTTAGGTCAGAAGGAAAAATTTGTGACACTGGGGCGGGGGCCAACTTGAAGTGCATGTTACAGCAACACTAGCAGTAGGCCTTGAAGGCAGCTACGAAAACAGCAGCAGCAACTTCAGGAAGTTTAAGCCCAGAGACAGTAAGAGAATTGGACAAGTCAGAAAGAGATTACAGGGGACCCTGAACTGGCACTGAGCATAGGACTGGGCACTCTTTAGAAACTCCAGTGCCCACGTGTAGTTCCAGGTCACAATTCCAAGAGAGAAAGGAGTGGCTGCAGCTGTAGTGGAGCAGAGGCTGCAGAGCAAAGAGAAATACTAGGCCTAGCTGCTTGCAGGAAGGGCCTGTACCAGGGGAGCAGTAACCACAGCTCTTCCAAGACAACCTTGAAAGCACCAAAAACTTGCAGTCCCCAGAACTAGCTCTGAAAACAGCAGCACTAAAACTTGGGAAAGTGCCTGCTCAACCCTATGTGAGCAGAGCCCAACTTTAACAAAGTTCAAAACCTAGAAAATAGAACAGGAAAAGGAGCAAATAACAAAAAAGAACCTGACCAAAAAAAGTTACTATGGTGACAGGGAAGATCAAGACACAAACCCAAAAAAAGACAATGTCGTAAAAGCAGAAATAAGCAAAGCATCAAAGGAAAAAAAAAATACAGATTGAACACAAGCCTAATAAGAATTCCTAGAAGAGCTGGGAGGAAAAAGAGATAGAGGAAAAATAGGGAAAAGAAATGAGGGTGATAGAAGAAAATTATGAAAAGAAAATTAACACCTTAGTAAAAGGGTTACCCCCCAAAAAAAAACCCTGAATAATACCTTATAAACAGAATTGGGAAGCAGAGCCAAGATGACAGAGAAAAATCAGCAGTTGCCTGAGCTCCCCTGTTTCCCTCAGAAACATTAAATCAAGTCTCTAAAGATTCTGGAGTGACAGAACCTACAAAGAGATAAGAGTGAAATAATTTTCCGGCTTAAGATATCTTAGAAGGACTTGAGGAAAGGTTTGTCTTACTTGAGTAAACGAGGAACACACAGCCCAGTGCAGGCACTGTCCAGGCAAGCCAGGGAAAGGCTCTTAGCCACAGTACAGTTCAGCAAATATTTTCACTTTTTTTTGTTGTTTTTCATAGACTTTCCTTTTTGTACTGTTTCTTCTTTCAGAACATCAGAACATGAGTAATGTGGAAATAGTTTACATGATTGCACATATATAACCTATATCTGACTGCCTGCTATCTTGAGCAGGGGGGATAAGAGGGAAGGAAGGAGAAAAAATTTGGAACTCAAAATTTTATAAAAAAAATGAAGGATGAAAACTATCTTTACATGTAATCAGAAAAAATAAAATACTATTACCACCCCCCACAAAAAAAAAATTGATGGACAGGATGCTCTCAGAAAAACCTAAAAAGACATATATGAAGTGATACAAAATGAAGTGAGTAGAACCAAGAGAACACTGTACACCCACCGTACACAGTAACAACAATATTGTACGATGATCACCTGTGCGTTACTTGGCTATTCTCAGAAATACAATAATCTAAGACTTACAAAAAAAAATTATATCAACCTCCAGAGAAAGAACAGGAGTCTGAATGCAGACAGAATACTTTTTTTTTCACTTTACTTTTTTGGGGTTTATTTTTGGTTTGTTTTCTTTCACAATATGGCTAATATATTTTTTAATCCAAAAATAAACATTATATACAATGCACTAAAGCTAGAGGAACTTCCCATAAGATCAGGTGTAAAGCAAGGATGCCCATTGTTGCTACTATTTAATATAGTGACAGAAATGCTAGCTATAGAAATAAGAAAAAAAACCCAGGAACTATATAAACACGATTACAAAACACTTCTCACACAAGTAAAGTCAGATCTAAATAAGTGGGAAAATATCAGTTGCTCATGGTTAGACTGAGCTAATATAATCAAAATGACAATTTACTTATTTAGTGCCATACCAATCAAACTACCAAAAGATTATTTTAGAGAGCTAGATAAAATAATAACCAAATTCATCTGGAAGAACAAAAGATCTAGAATATCAAGGGAATTACTGAAAAGAAATTTTAGGGGAGGAGGCCTAGCCATACCAGATATTAAACTGTATTATAAAGCAGCAATCATCAAAACTACTTCATACTGGCTAATAAATTGAGTGGTGGATCAGTGGAATAGGTTGGGTACATAAGATGCAGTAGTCAATGAATATAGGAATCTACTCTTTGATAAACCCAAAGAGTCCAGCTTCTGGGATAAGAACTCACTATTTCACAAAAACTGTTGGGAAAACTGGAAAACAGTATGGCAGAAACTGGGTATGGACCAATATCTTACTCCATATACCAAAATAAGGTCAAAATGGGTTCATGATTTACATATAAAGACTGATGATATAAGCAATTTGGGAGAGAAGGTAATAGTTTACCTGTCAGACTTATGGGAAAGGGAAGAATTCATGACCCAACAAGAGATACAAGGCAGCATGAAATGCAAAATGGATAATATTGATTACATTAAACTGAAAAGGTTTTGTACAAACAAAGCCAATGCAACCAAGATTAGGCGGGCAGCAGAAAACTGGGAAAGAATTTTTACAACCAATGTCTCTGATAAAGGCCTCTTTTCTAAAATATACCGGGTCAAATTTATAGGAATACAACTCATTCCCCAACTGATAAATGGTCAAAAGATATGAATAGGCAGTTTTCAGAGGGAGAAATTAAAGCTATCTATCGTCATATGAAAAAATGCTCTAAATCACTATTGATTAGAGAAATGCAAATCAAAACAACTCTTAGGTACCACATCTCTCCTGTCAGATTGGCTAACATGACAAAACAGGAAAATGATAAATGCTAGAGAAGATGTGGGAAAATTAGAACACTATTGCTTTGTTGGTAGAGTTGTGAACTGATCCAACCATTCTGGAGAGCAATTTGGAACTATGTCCAAAGGTCTATAAATATGTGCATACCCTTTGACTCAGCAATACCACTTCTAGGTGTGTATCCCAAAGAAATCACAGAAGTGGGAAATGGACCCATATGCACAAAAACATTTATAGCAGATCTTTTTGTGGTAGCAAAGAATTGGAAATCAATGGGATGCCCATCAACTGGAGAATGGCTAAACAAGTTGTGGTATATGAATGTAATGGAATACTATTGCACTATAAGAAATGAGAAACAGACAGACTTCAAAATAACCTGGAAAGACTTACATCATCTGATGCTGAGTGAGGGGAGCAGAACCAGGAAAACATTATACAAGATTACAGACATATGGTATTGTAAGGACTAACTTTGATAGACTTGGCTCTTCTCAACAACACAAGGTTCAAAGACAACTCCAAAAGACTCACGATGGAAAAAGCTATGCACATCCAGAAAAGGAATTATGGAGTCTGAATGCAGATGGAGGCAAACTATTTGCTCTCTTTTTGTTTCCCTTCTTTTTTGGTTTTGTTTCTTCTTTCTCATGATTCATTCCATTGGTTATAATTCTTCTCTACAACTAGACTATTATGTAAATAAGTTCAATGCGAAAGTAATGTAGAACCTACATTGGATTACATGTCATATGGGGGAAAGGGGGAGGGAGGGTGAGAAAATTTGGAACTCAAAAACTTGTGGAACTGAGTGTTGTAAACTAAAAATAAAAAAAAAAATTGAAAAAAAAAGAAATGATGATTAGGATGCTCTCAGAAAAACCTGGCAAGACTTGCATGAGCTGATACAAAGTGAAAAGTACTGTGTACAAAGTAACAGCAATATTGTAAGATGATCAGCTGTGAATGAAATAGCTTTTCTTAGCACTCTGAAGGACTTACGATGAAAAATGCTATCCATCACCAGAGAAAGAACTAATGATGCCTGAATACATATTGAAGCATACTTTTTTTTTTTGAGGGTTTTTCCTTTTGGTCTATGTTTTCTCTCACAATATGACTAATATGGAAATGTTATGCATGACAATATACGTATAGCCTATATCAAATTGCTTGCTTTCTGGATGAGGGGGAGAAGAGAGAAAATTTGGAACTTGAAGTTTTTAAGATGAATGTAAAAATGTTTTTATGTTTAACTAGGGGAAAATAAAATACTAAATAAATTTATAAAAAAGAATACATCTCCTACCCCCCCCCCAAGAAAAAAAATTGCAGTACAACTTAATGATACCATCTTAGATTAGGTAAGTTGCTCTAAGAAATTAATCCTGTGTCTCTGGTGAGTCTAGGTTGTTAGTGAAGGCATTCCTATCGCTCAATAAAAAGATACTTCTTTTAATAATAAAAAGCAAAATTCTTGTGAAATGAATACAAAAAAAAAAAGAAAGAACTTCCATAAAAGTTACAAGACTGATAAAAAATTCACATAAATCATCAGCATCCAAGAAGGGTTAAAAATAGAAATTCCATTCAAAATAACTACAAGAATCATAAAATAGTTATGAGTATATCTTCTGAAATTCACCTACAGATCTATCAATTTTATTAAATACTCTTTAAATATTTTAAATTCAGTATACCAATCAACCAATCAATAAGCATTTATTAAGCACCTACTAAGCATCAGGGATACAAAAAGAGACAAAACGCAGTCTGGGACAAAGACCTTACAATCTAATGAGGGAGACAACATGCATACAAACCAATTTATATATAAATAGGAAACAGTTAGCAGAGAGAAGGCACTATAATTAAGGGGGATTTTAGTTGAGATTTAAAAGAAGATAGAGAGGTCAGTGGTTAGAGTGGAAAAGGGAGAGCACTCCAGGAATGAGAGACAATCAGGGAACAGAGAATTCCCAGAGAACCAGGTACAACCAGAGAACCACAGACATTTAGAGAACCTGAGAAATCAAATTCCCAAAACAAAATGTTATAGAGCTAGAAAAAATGATTTAAAAATCACTAGACTCAAGCCTGGGCTAGTCCCTACCATGTCTAGAGCGTCCCAGGAGGCCTCAAGTCAGACAGAATCCGACCAATAACCAGGCATCATGGTCACAGGATCCCTCTTCAGAGCTCTGGTATCAGCCAAGTGGGTGTCTAAGTCCTTGAAGGAATCCCAGACCCTGAAGCTGCCGAATGCCTCCTGGTAGCTACCCAAGTGGAAACAAGACCCTCAGCAGGAGTTTGAAGGAGGTCACATCCCTGAAGCAGCCTTCTTCAACATCAACCTCTGCAGTGATCAGAAGTCCCCCTATGACCACATGCTGCCCAATGCTACAGAGTTTTCTGAGTATGTTGGCAAGCTGGGGGTGGGGAACAACACCCATATGTTGATGCCAGTGACCAGGGCCTCTTCTCTGCCCCCCAATTGTGGTGGATGTTCAGGGTCTTTGGGCATGAGACTGTCTCACTGCTGGATGGAAGGTTAAGGAACTGGAAGCAGGAGGGCTACCCTCTTAGCTCTGGCAGGGCTCACCCAATTCAAGCAGAGTTCCAGGCCACCCTCAATCCTATGTTTGTGAAGACCTACAAAGATATCAAGGAGAACATTGAATTGTGTGGGTTCCAGGTTGTAGATGTCCATGTTGAAGGGTGCTTCAGGCAGGGGCATTGAGCCAGAACCCTGGGAAAGCATCGAACCTGGTCACACCCCAGCACCTTGAACATTCCCTTCATTGACTTCATGACTGAGGAGGGCCTGGAGAAGAGTCCTGATGCCATCCAAAGACTGTTCCAGGACAACAAGGTGGACCTCTCAAAGCCCCTGGGGGCAACTTATGGCTCAGGCATCACTGCCTGCCACGTAGCCCTGGGTCCATATCTCTGTGGCAAGCCTGATGTGGCCATCTATGATGGAGCCTGGGTGGAGGGGTACATGCATGCCCAGCCAGAGGATGTCATCTCAGAAGGTAGAGGCAAGACTCTCTGAGGCAGGGGCCTTCCCTGCACCCAGGCCACCAGCCTTTACTGCTGCAGGATGGCGGTAGCCCAACCTAACAGTTTTTCCTAAGTCTTTTCTTAAATACAATGGCCAAATTTCTTTTTTTTGCTTTTTAATTTTCAAAGTGTGGCCTGGGTGGCATACCCCACCTCTCCCTTCTCTTTGGGAGGCCCTTTAAATATTCTGTTTTGAAGATGAAAGACAAATGCCATCTGTTAAAAGGGGGAGGAGGGCATGGAGGCACCTTTGGCAATGGTAAAGGGATCTGTTGCAGTTGACTGAAGTGGAGAAGGGAGAAAAGTGAGGGGCTTGCCTAGCCCCAAATATGGCCTTCTAAAATGTAGCCTGTGCTGATCATCAGACCTACCTCCTATCTTTTGCTGTCAATAAATGTAAAATGTTTAATCTTTCCCCCAAAAAAAGTCACTGGACTCTGAAAAATAGTCTGAAAGAAACTAGTCACATTAGTTTGCAATATTTTGCATACCAAACACCATGATAAACTCCTGTTCCCTCACCCATTTCTCCATGGCTACATAATCTTCATCTTATGCATTTCTAGTATGCAAAACTGATTCCTTTCTCTTCTTCCTCCTTTCCTCCTATTTGTCTTCTCCAAAGGTCTTTAAAATAAAACCACTCCCACTTTGTCAAAAAACTGTTTTTTCTATGACTTAATACTAAGCCGCTGAGAAAACATTTGTTTCTTACCCTCCTATTAACAGACAAACGATTCATCCCCACATATGCTGTTCATTTATTTAGTCATTTCTTACTCTTAGTGATTCCATGGACCATAGCATGCTAGGCCCTTCTGTCTTCCACTATCTCCCAAAGTCTGTCCAAACCTATGTTCATTGCTTCCATGACACTATCTATCCATCTGATCCTCTGCCATCACCTTCTCCTTTTGTCTTCAATCTTTCCCAACATTAGGGACTTTTCTAATGAGTCCCATCTTCTCATTATGGGGCCAAAGTATTTAAGCTTCAGTTTTAGTACTGGGCCTTCCAGTGAATAGTCTAAATTAGTTTCCTGAAGTGTTGACTGATCTGATCTCCTTACTGTCCAAGGGACTCTCAAAGGTATTCTCCAGTACCACAATTCAAAAGCATCAATTTTGTAGCACTCAGCTTTCCATATGGTCCAACTCTCACAGTCATACATTACTACTGGAAAAACAATAGCTTTGACTACATGGGCCTTTGTTGGCAAGGTGATATCACTGCTTTTTAGTATGCTGTCCAGATTTGCTTTAGCTTTCTTTCCAAGGAACACGCATCTTTTAATTTCATGGCAGTGGCCATCTGCAATGGTCTTTGAGCCCAAGAATATAAAATCTGACATTGCTTCCATTTCTTCTCCTTCTATTTGCCAAAAAGGGATGGGACCAGTTGTCATCATCTTAGTTTTTTTGATGTTAAGCTTCAAACTAGCTTTTACACCCTCTTCTTTCACCCTCGAGAGGCTTTTTAATTCTTCTTCACTGTCTGCCATCAGTTGTATTATCTTCATATCTGAGATTGTTGATATTTCTCCTGGAAACTTTAATTCCAGTTTTTAATTCATCCAGCCTGGCATTTCACATAATGTACTCTGCATATAAGTTAAATAAATAAGGTGACAATACACAGCCTTGTTGTACTACTTTTCCAATCTTACACCAATCACTTGTTCCACGTTCAGTTCTACCTGTTGCTTCCTGACCCACATGCAGGTTCCTCAGGAAACAAATATGACCTGATACTCCCATCTCTTTGAGGACTTGCCACATTTTACTGTGTCATTCTCATAAAATCCCTTTCAATTATACATATGTACCATGATATATTTCTCTTGGTGCTCACATTTCCATTTCTAAATATCTACAAAGTCTTTTCATTAAGAATGCTTGGAAATCTATATTCCTTAAAAATCCATTTCCCCTCCTATAGTATTATACTCAGCTCTTCCAAATAAGGATATCTTCAGTTGTAAACCTTTTATTTCTTGCCTTTTGGCAAAAGCCATCCCACCCAAATGGTCAAAGGATATGAACAAACAGTTTTCTAAGGAAGAAATCCAGATTATCAATAGACAGAGGAAACAATACTCCAAATCACTAGAGAAAGGCAAGTTAAAGCAATTCTAAGGGTTCCACTTCATCCTGTCAGATTGGCAATGCTGACAAAAAAGGAAGACAAATGTTGTAGGGAAACACTTGGTATAGCTATGAACTAGTGGGGCCATTCTGGAAAACGATTTAAACTAATGCCCTCAAAATTACTAAACTGTGCATACCCTAGCAATACCACTACTAGGCTTATGCCCCAAAGAGAACAAAGAAAGAAAAAGACCTATGTGTATACTTGTATTTAAAGTACCTCTTTTTGTGGTGCCAGAAAACTAGAAAATGGGAGAGCCAATACTCATTAATTGGTGAACTGCTGATCAAATTCTATTTTATGAATATAATACTACTGCACTGTAAGAAATGGAAGAGTTGGTTTCAAAGAAACCTGGGTAAAATAATAGTTTAAACAATAACAACTGTAAAGACAAACAATGTTGAAAGATTTAAGAAGTCCAACCGCAATTTCAGAGGACCAATCATTAGACATGGTACTCATCTCAAGACAGAGAAGACCGACTCAGGGCACATATTTTTGGACACAGCCAATGGAATCATTGTTTTGCTCGAAGATTTTTTCTTTTTTTGTGAAAAAGAGAGAGGGAGGGAGGGAGGGAGAAAGGGAGAGAGAGAAAGAAGAATCACTGGACTCCTTAAAAATTATCATCAAAATAAGCCTGGAAATTATATTTTGAGAAATCACAAATGAAAATCGCCCAGATCTATTAGCACCAGAAGGCAAAGTTAAGACATAAAGAACCCACAAATTACTTCCTCAAAGAAACCCCAAAAGGAAAAATCTCAGGCATGTTATGGCCAAAATGCAGAGTTTCTACATCAAATGAAAATACCATAAGTATCTCAAAAGTAGTTCAAGTATTTATTAAGAAACTATGCAAGACCTGACAGCTTCTACTAAAAACCAAAGATCTTAGAATTCAATATTACAAAGGGCAAAATAGATTTATGACTAATGCCAGATTTGAACTCAGGTATTCGTAACTCCAGGCATTCCACTGTACCACCTACCAAGATAAAACATCATTAAAACTATAAGTCAGAGGAAAAGATGAAGTAAACTAATAATTCAGCAGTAATTCAGTTCAGTTAATTGAGTGCTCCCATAGTGCAAAGAATTATGCTAGGCTTTGGAGGAGATATTAAGACAGAAAAGAAAAAATTGAAAAAAAAAAAAGACAGGAAGGAATATTGACCCTTTTATCCTCAGACTTCAGGTCACACTAGTTTGCACCTCTCTAACATACTCATGTATCATATTTATCTGTACCTCTCATAGAACGATTTGCCACCATTGAATAGCATCTAGTCACAAGGGCCCCAGACAATTCTCAAAGCTGAATTTCAGAAAATGCTTTTAATAGCCTCTTCGTAAAAAAGAATATGCCCCACCAGTGGTGATTACTTTGAAGGGAACAATACTTAACTGGATGTATAAGTTCTGATATATTTGTTCAGGAAAAAATTGATCATGAATTATATTATTTCAATTTACAATGAACATGACTTTTTAGGAGTACACTTACTGCATCGACAATATACACAAGTGCCATATTTATTGGCAATCACTCTTAAGACCTTTTAATGATTAAACAATGATGTCTACATAGCACCTTTACCCCTATAACATTCCACCTCATATCATATTCATTTGTATTAGAAAATAATTTCCCTGAGAGCAATTTAGGGAGGAGGACCAGACCAAAAATATCTTCATCCCTCTCTAGGCTGCACTGTTGACTCATCTCCACAGAAATTTACCATTCCTCTTCCCCGCTTTCTCCAACCTGCTCCCACTGTCAGCTGTCTTTTATGTGTTCTTATGTGTTATATTCTCCCATTAGAATGTAAGCTCCTTGAGGGCAGAAACTATCTTTCTACTTCTATCTGTATTCCTACCTAGCTTAGCACCGTGCCTGGCAAATAATAAGTTCTTAATAAATGCTTGTTGGTTGACTTTTTTTTAATCTTTGTATTCCAAATACCTAGAATAGTGCCTGGAACAAGACAAGATGATTAAATTAAGAGTCAAGTTTGAATCCTCAAAGCCTGGTTCAATGAGAGGCAAACCAGCACTCACCTGAGATCCAGATGCATAAAGTGAAGCTGCCTCATCCTTGTCTCTGGCATGGCTTCCTTCAGGAACAGTAGTAAGCTGAGAAATTGGCAAACCTAGGGCAGGCGATAGGAGATATTAAAACACTGGATTTGTTCCATGCTATCCCCTTATCAGAGCTACTCTCAGACACACAAAACTATAGCACCTTGTAGCAGGGCATTCTGAGAAACAATTAGGAAAATAGCTCTGATGCCTGCTCCTCTATTCACAACCCTACAGACTTGGTTCTTACCTCTCCCCTAAAAAACAAATTGCCTTTATACTACATTAAATAGTGACTGTCCCTCTCTACCACTACATCTTTTCCCTGGCCTTGTTGATACAAGTGAGGCAAAATGAGTTTGCCAAACTCAAGCCGGACCAGCCCACTGACAAAACATTATGAAAATCCCCCAACTAAAATGGCTGATTGAGGCTGACCTAGATAGAATACTTCTCCCTAATCCCAGAAGGACACTGAGAGCAACTCTTTCCTTGCTTGCTTCCTAGTCATCTGTTGAAATCACTTAAGTTCATTTGCAACTTATTGCCCATGGGCTCACTCTCATGGACCCACTGTCCAAACCCCACCAGGAAAGCTCTCTCTCAGAATGAAGCAATTGCTCCTCACCAAACTCCAGTGAGTTTTCAGTCTCCTCTTTGATGCTGTGGGTCAGCTGTTCCTTCTGTGCTGAGTGTGAATTCTGTGTGCCTTCTTCCTGAAGCATTACCTTAGCATGAGGCTCCACCAGGACACTTGGTGCTTCCATTTCCTCTGAAAGAGCTTCCTGTCGGAGCACTTGGACTTTGATCTATGAATCACCCAAGCCCAATCCCCATGATTAGGTGTGAGATGAGGTGACACTGGCATTAAGGGGTGGGGGAGAATAGGGAAGAAGAGACATCTGAAATCAGATAACAACAGGAGACTATTTTCAAAGTACCTTGGATCTAAAAATGTGCTCAAAATTGCTATTAAAAAAATCAAAATTCCACAATGTCATCTTACAAAATTGGCAGACAATAAAAAATGGTAAAAATTCAATTTTAGTAGGGTTGTGGGAAAACAAAGGAATAAAATTTAAAGTATTAAACTTAAGTTCTTGGGAGTGATAATTATATAGATAGGTGGGAAACTAATGTAGACTTTCAAAAAACTTTTAACAAGGTTTCTCAGCAAAGAATGTAAAAAAAAAACCAGTCGCCATGGAAACTGGTGTTCATTATTTTGCCATAGAAGGGAAAACATATTTTTTTAATTAAATCTTTTAATTTTTTTTTTAATATGTTTAGTTTTCAGCATTGATTTTCACAGGAGTCTGAATTACAAATTTTCTCCCCATTTCCACTCCCCCCCACTCCAAGATGGAGTACACTCTGGTTGCCCTGTTCCCCAGTCTGCCCTCCCCTCCATCACCCCACTCCCCTGCCATCCCCCCTTCCCTTCCTTTCTTGTAGGGCAAGATAAATCTCTACACCCCATTTCCTGTGCATCTTATTTTCTAGTTGCATTAAAAAAAACTTTTTTACTTTTGAACATCTATTTTTAAAACCTTGAGTTCCAAATTCTCTCCCCTCTTCCCTTCCCATCCACCCTCCCTAAGAAGTCAAGCAATTCAACATGGGCCACATGCGTAATCATTATGTATAACCCTTCCACAATACTCATG
>CM053626.1:156260156-156283811 GCA_028646595.1 Phalanger gymnotis | reverse complement strand
CTTTTTTATCTTCTTCCTCCTTCTTTCCTGTGGGGTAAGATACCCAACTGAGTATGTATGGTATTCCCTCCTCAGGTCAAATCTGATGAGGGCAAGATTCACTCATTCCCCCTCACCTGCCTTCTCTTCTCTTCCTACAGAACTGCTTTTTCTTGCCACTTTTATGCGAGATAATGTACCCCATTCTATCTCTTCCTATCTCCCTCTCTCAATATATTCCTCTTTCATCGAAGGGAAAACATATTTAACTGCTGAAACCATGAATTGGTCCAACTGTTTTGGAAAATAATCTGGAATTAAGCAAGAAAAATAATAAGTTGTTCAGTCCCTTTGATCTAAACGATCCCACTACTCAGTTTACTCTATAAAAGCCTTAATGCAAAAAAAAATTCATAGAATTACTACTTGTAATAGCAAAAAATCAGAAACAAAGTGTGAGTCTAACAAGTAGAGGATGGCTGAACAAATTGTGACATATAACCATAATGGAATACTGTTGTACCATGAGAATGAATATGAAAAACTCAAAGAAACATGGAAGGATTTGTAGGAACTAATGGAGAAAGAGGGCAGCTAGATGGTACAATGTCTAGAGAGCACCAGACCTGGAGTCAAGGAAAACTTGACTCCAGCCTCAGACACTTATCAGCTATGTGACTTTGAGCAAATCACTTATTTGCCTCAAATTTCCTCATCTGTAAAATGAGCTGGAGAAGGAAATGGCAAACCACTCCAGTATCTCTAAGAAAGAAAATTCCAAGATTCCAAGAAGTCCATGAAGAGTCAGACATTGTTGCGGTTTCACGAGGTGTTGTGACCAACCATCTCAAAGAATTCAGAGTCAAACTACCTCTAATCCAAGCATAGAGATTTGTTGAGATTGATGCCTCACATGAATAGGGCTAGGTTCCAAGAGGAATCAGAAACTTATTAAGACAAGACAGGCAATTTTATGGTGTAATGAAGCTGATTACACAACAGAAATTATGAATATTAAAAAGTCAGGAGGGGCTTATTAAGAGATTAGGCAATAGAGGTGGGGTCCCTTCTATTGTTCCGTGGTCAAACATCCTGCTCCTGCTGCTTTCTGATTGCCTAGCTATTGTGGTCCTGTCTGGTCAAGATGGATAGTTAAGTATTGTAGTCCCATCTTGGGCTAAATGGATGATGTGACTGTGGTTGAGTACAAGAACACACCTGCTCAAATATGTGAATTGGCCCTGAGCGCAGTGACTAGCTAGAGGCAGTGGCTATATCAAATCTGGGGGCCTGAGGTGTGGTTAAAGCCAGATTATATGGTTAAATCAGGGCATGCCTGCTGTTCAGTGAGGCCCACAAGCAAGTTAGAATGTTGGGGTATGTTGGAAAGGCAGGGTGGGCTCCTTAGCACTTAGCACGGGTGCCCTTGAAGAGTTTGGCTTTTGTTTGCGTTGAGTGACTCAGCTATTTCATTGAATCATGTTAAGTGCTAAGCCCCAGGCCCAAGATTTGGGTGTCCTTGGTGCCTTCTTGCCTCAGGGGAGGGCTTAGTTTAGACCTGAGATTGAGTGACATGTCTGGGGGGGGGGGAATCTCTTGGACCACGTGGGTTTGAGTCCGCCTCTTCGAGGCGATTTTTGGGTCCCGTGGGTGAGTCGCATGTGTGACTCACCCCTAATGCTGAAAAAGATATAAAAGCCAGGGGTTGGCCTCTTCTTCCTTCCGCAGCAGGAGTGGCACGTGACTCGGAGCCAGCCTTGTTGAGCTCCTGGCTGAACTCAGATGTTGATGGTTCCTTGGTAACTATGAATTGTATTGGGTCTGTCTGTTTGTAATTTGTTTAAGGGCTCTAGAGATGGTGTTGAAGAGACTCTGGGCAGCTGTAGCTAAGGAGCCCTCCAGCTTGTAAACCCGGATGCTGAGACTGTTGAACTCCGGTAACTATGTATTGGGATTTGAATCAGGCAAGGTCTGTCTGTTGATGTTTGTAATTTGATTGTATTTTGCTCTGAAGTTCAGAGTGCTAGCTTTTTCCCCTGAACTAAGTGAATGATATTTGTGTGCTGAATTAAAGTAAGCTTGCCAACCCCTTAACTCTGCTCTCCTTATTAAGGCATATCAAAAGAACCTGGACTTTCTGGCTGTCCGGCAGCTTTCTGGGTGCTGGCTGTGGCTGGATCTGGACACCGCCCCCCCCACAGAAGCTGCTAGCCAGATTGTGGAAACATGGGGTTGGGGGCAGCTTTATTAGGACTCCATCAACATGACTGAAAAATGACTCAACAACAACAAAATGGAGAAAGAAATAACCATAACCAGCAAAACAATTTACAGGATGACCACAAGACTCCAACCCAAGTCTTTCTCTCAAGTCCTAGGAATACATCTCCAATTGCCTATCAAACATTTCATACTTAATGTCCTGTAGGCATCTCAAACTCAGAATTTCCCAAACAGAACACATTCTCCTTGCCCCCCCTTCCTCAAATTCGGAACTTCTCTAATACCTTGAAAGGTATCACCACTCTTCCCACCCAACCTAACCTAACCTCACAACCTCAATGTCATCCTTGAATCCTCACTAGTCCCATATATTCAATTAGTTGTCAAATGTTTCCATTTCTACCTCCAAAGTATCTGTCCTACAGCTCGTACTTTCCACTCATGCAGCCACCTCCCTTTTTTAGGTCCTCATATCACCTTTAACCTGGACTATTTTAATAGCCCCCTAATAGGTCTCCCTGCCTCAAGACTGTCTCACCTCTAAATCATTCTCTACATACCTGCCAAAGGATTTTTCATAAAGTGTTGGTCTGATTATGTCATGCCCTACTGAGTAAATGCCAAATGTTCTTTATTACCTTTTGGATCAAATATTTAAAACTCATCAATACCTGGCTCCTTCCTATAGTCTACAGCCTGCACATGCTCTCTTATCTCCATGCCTTTGTAGGGCTGTCACTCATGCCTGAAATGCTCTCCTTGCTTTATCCTCCACCTCTTAGAATGCTTGGTTTCCATCAAGACTCAGCCTAATAAAAGTTTAATAAATGCTTGTTTATTGATTAATTGGTACTAACATTAAAATGAAAGAATAGTTCCTTCTTATCTTTTAAGAAACTAAACCACTGGAAAATAAACTATTGAAATGTATGACTTCATGTGTAAAAATCCTATGTAAAATGAATTCTTTAGCTTTAGAATGCATTTGGCTTAAACTATTATAAAATTTGCTCAACTTTAGTAGCAACATTATTTCCACAACTGTATCTACTTCAAAAAAGAAACTGTTAGTTTTTTGTAATAATGATATTGTAATACTTTTATAAATAAATAACAATGTAATTGTTTCTAGATTCTGAACCTAGAATAAGAAAAACAGGGGAGAGGGGCAGATAGGTGGCTCAGTGAGTAGAGCACTGGAGTCAGGAGGACCTGAGTTCAAAGACGGCCTCAGACACTTGACCCACTTACTAGCTGTGCGACCTTGGGCAAGTCACTTAACCCCTCAAAAAAAAAAAAAAAGGAAAGAAAAATAGGGTAGAGGTGAATTCTATACCCAACAGTTGTCCAAAAAAGAAGCAATGAAAGTCGTATAACTTTTTCCATGACCATTCTAGAGTTTTTGCAAAATGGAAATATGAACATACTTTCTCAGTTCTAAATAGCAGATCAAAAACCCTGATTTTTTTGTAACTTTAAATGTCTAGGAAATACATCTGCAAGGCCTAAAAGATAAACCCAAAAAAGGTACCTTATATCCAAAGTAGACTAAGATCCTTCCTTCATATGGCACATAGGGTCACCACAAAGGAAAGAATGATTTCCTTTATTATCCCAGGACAGATAATAGTCTTTATAAACAGCCTCAAAGTGCTTCAGATCAACATTATGGCACTGATTCATCAAAAATCAGTGGTCTCCATTGTTAGGTCCAAGGAAAAATTATTTTAATTTATTTAATACATAAACTATAATGAAGTACCATGACAATGAATATGAAGAACTCAAAGAAATAATGGAGGATTTGTAGGAACTAATGGAGAAAGAAGTAAAACAATTTGTAGGATGACCACAAGAATCCAAACCTAGTCTCTCTCGAGGCAAATTTTAAATTTAGTTGATTTAAAAACTCATTATAGAAAGAAGAGTTCTTTCTTGACATCCTTCCCTACCACAATCCTATCATAATCCTTCAACCCTCTCACTTACCAGATTAGAATTTCCTCTACTTACCCAATGCCACAATCTCCCAGGGTCTTTCTGTAAGCCTTCTACCAGTGTCACTGCTTCTTCTACACTCTCTGGACACTGCTTTCGCACCCAGGTTTGGATCTCCCCAGGTAAGATGGTTAGGAACTGTTCCAGCATCAGCATTTCCAAGATCTGCTCCTTTGAGTGAATCTCTGGCCTAAGCCACCGAAAGCAGAGCTTCCTGAGTTGTCTCATAGTCTCATGCGGCCCAGACATCAACTGGTAATGAAACTGCCTGAAGTGTTGTCGGGCTGTCTCAGGGTTGTCCCCTCTCAGGGCAAAATCATGTCCAGAAAAACAATCCTCCTCTAGCTTCATCGATGGAGATGTAGGGATTGAGGACCCCAAGGCTGTAGGCATCATATGACTTAAAAGGCTACTCCACCTTTGGAAATGAAAGAGGAGATTTGAGACTTTGAGCTCAAATTTTTCTCCCTCTGAACAATTTTAGAGCTTCTCAAAAGGAAGCCTGAAGAAAAAGAGACCCAAAACTGTCAAGAATGATAAACCAGAAATAGGACAATCCCTGCCCCCTGCCCTACCCAAAAGACCTCTGCATGGAATATGTTAATCTAAAAATTTCTGAGAAGACTCAAGATCCTTTTTTGAGAGAACAATCAAATTAGCGATCAGCAAGAGCCCCCATCAAAAGAAGAGCCCCAGATTTCATAGGCAAAAATCTGAAATTTAAAAATGGAAAATGAAGAGTGAACATAAAACAGATGAGATTAACCAGTTATAGAAGTAATCCACCATAACAGAACTATAAATGAGTACTTGATGAGCCTAGGATATATCTCAAATACAATTAAGAGACTGAGATTGCTGTTAAAATCGTATCAAGTAACAAAGGGTACCTATCTTTCCAAGGATATCAATTTAAAATTCCGTCATTCACATTTAAGGTCTACAAAGTATTTTGTTTGTTATACTTCCTACAAAGCATTTTTTTTCCTAACCCTGTAAGGTAAATAATGCAAGTACTATTGTATTTATTTGATAGATGAAGAAAATGAGGTTCTAAGACCTTAAGTGACTTGCTCTTGATGATAAAAGCTAGTATTAAGTTTCTGAGGTAGGATTCAGGGCTCCAGGCTCCAGGTTTAGCACTCTACTCTTTAGCCAGAAATGTAATTTAAAGAAGGCCATGATCTACTCAACTATAGGAAAGGCAGCTAGGTGATAGAGTCGATAAAGCATTGGACCTGGAGTCATTAAGGGCTGAGTTCGAATCCAGCCTCACACACTTATTAAATGTGTGACTTAACTTCTGTTTGCCTTAGTTTCCTCAACTGCAAAATGGGGTTAATTATAGCATCTACCTCCCAAGGTGGTTGTAAGCTCAAATAAAATATTTGTAAAGCACTTAAGCACAGTGCATGGTATATATATATAGGAGGTGCTCTATAAATGCTTATTTCCTTCCTCCTATACAGTAACATGCCTCAGGTACTGTTATCATAAAGGAAAGAAAGTAGTTTATGTGAGGCCTAATGAAATGTAGAGCCTAATATAGGTTATCAACATCTAGACTGTCCAAGGGGAGAGTATGCTATGATTCTAAGTAACAGATACTCATTTGTTGCTTGAGTGATGAAAGGGAATTCATTTTATAATAATGAAGATAACCGCACAAAATATCATATTGATTTTCCTTTCATTTAACAGGGATTCTGCTGACTCTAATTTTGTCTTCTAAGCATAATTACCCATTGTCTGGACATACTCTATACAAATGACTGACTCTGGTTTCAGTTTTAATTCTTGCTTATTTTGAGCAAGGCAACATTGAAGTAACTACCAGACATTCAAAGATAAAAAAAATGTTTCTCCAGCCTTCAAGGGGTTTAGAAGCTAATGGTATATTCTTAGGTATATCTTTTATTTTAAATCAATGCATTGGCTAAAACAATTTGTTTCAAAGCAAAATAATTTTTTTTAAAAAACTCACATTATAACCATCTAATAATACTGGACTTTGAGGTAAGAATTTGAACAGCCTAATCATCTACCTCCCTTGATGGACCTCTCTCAAGCTCCTGAAAATGCCTGAACTCATTTCTCAATACTGTAGTTAGCACAGTCTTACCTCTTATACTCTTGTCATCTCAGTGATCCTGAACCCCTGGCTGTCACTGTACAAATCCCATTCCCCAAACTCAAGTGTCTGTACCCTTACTCCCATCTCCCTCAACCACACCCTGCAAATGTCCCATTCCAAATCTACCTGCCCCTTCTACTATGCACTCTGAAATGCCTTCTCCATAAACCTTTCTAACTTTCGAGTCATGTGACCAACATGAAGAAGGACTAGACCTTTTCTCTGATTCTCCAAGTCCTCTCAAACCTCTTTTAAACAGAAATTACGCCTCTAGGATCAACTCTTCAGCTTGCCTTTTTAAGGTCTTGATATCTGGCCCCTGTCTATCTTTCCGGGATCTTCATCTGCTATTCCACTTTTTGTACTCTACAAACCAGGCAAGCTTAACCTTTTTTAATTCCTCAAACATGTCACTCCCTCCTTCATCTTCAACTCCATCTAACTGAATCCTTCCTTTCTCCAAGACTCACCAAAAAGCAGCAACTTTTAAATGAAGTCTTCCCTGATACTTGCAATTACTATTGCCCTCTCTATCTAGTATGTATTTCTTAGGTCCTTAAATTATGCACTCGTTGTCTTATCCTCATAGAATGTAAGCTTCTCAAGAGTAGGGATTGTTTCATTTGTCTTTCTTTATCAGAACCTAGCACAATGACTAGTATATACTTAATAATAAATCATTAATAACTAACTTGAAGGGACCTTTGAGGTCATCTATATTCCCATTGCCATTTGTATCAGTAAGGCAAGCGTCACAATATCAATGGTGACCATGAATATGCCTATATAGTTTTGTATCCCAGAATACAGAATATAGAAGGCAGACACCATAGGATCAAATCCCAAAACCAATAACTCCAACTCAACATAGCAGCAATTATATCCCAAAACCAGTAAGTCTACTTCATTATAACAGCAAAGAACTTAAAACACAATATCTAAGCAGGGAGCCAAACCATCCCATAACCTTCCCCTCTGCTGGTGTCTTCCCATAAACACTTACTCACAAATCCTAGTTGCTTGCCTGCCTCCTCTCTTCTCTCAGTCCTGAGAGCTTGAAGTTCTTAACACCTACTCTCAGTGTAGGTCCCAAGGGGTTCACACCTCTCCTAACCTAATTAGCAAAAGGGTATGGGCCTTCCTACAAACAAGCCTCCCTTAATCAAGCTTCCCTTAAGTAGCTCCACCTGAGGCCTATTAAAGGGATTAATTGGGGGGGTACAGAGATTTTTAATCACATTAACACCATACCATTTTAAGATGAGTAAACTAAGGAAACATTAACTAACTTGCCTACATTCAAAAAGGTAGTAAGCATCTGAATTGGGATGTGAATTGAAGTTCTTTGAGACCAGCGTCCTTTCACTGTCCAACACTGGACTTGTTCAAGGTCATATAATGAAGAAAGAAATACAGCCCTAGTCTGTCTCCTGAACTTCAATTCCACATCACCAAGTGTCCTGTGTCTTGTATTTCAAACTAAATACACCACAAAAGAGAATTCATTATCTTTACCTCAAATTCTTCCCCAGAAAATTTGCCTATTACTGCCCCAACTTGCCTATTACTGTCAAGAGCACTGCAATCCTCCCAATCATCCAGGTTTGCAACCTCAGTATTTTCCTCAACTCCTTAATCTCATTCATTCCACTATTCAAGCCAACGCAATGGAACACAATCCAAATCTACCTCCACAATTTCAGTCCACTATGTCCCTTTCTCTCTAATAACAGCCACTGCGATAACTGAGGCCCTCATCATCTCTCATTTGGGCTAGTGCAATAGCCTCCCCATCTCAAGTCTCTCCCCACTCCATGCACCCTCCACACAGCTGCCAAAGGGATTTTTCAAAAACTGAGCTCTAACCTTCCACCCTCCCCTAACCCCTTACTCAACTTTCAGTGGCTTCCTATTACCTACAGGATCAAATGCAGTTAAGCTTTAAATTGCACTAAGACTTTGGGGGCACTGTATAGCTGCCTCTGGCATTTCACTACCTATCCCTTTCAATCTTCTTACACCTCACTCCTCTTCAGGCACTCTACAATCCGACCTCACTTCCCCCAATCGCTGGCTCCCTTTAAGACGACTCGAATCTCTTCCCATCTATGGTTACCTTCCATGGACTATATCTTGTATGTACATGTCGCCTCCCCCATTAAAAGGTGAGCTTGTCCGGGGCAGAGTTAGCGGTTTTGCCCTTCTCTATATGCACAACGTTCAGCACGGTGCTTGGCACAGAGTAAACGCTTAATTGTTGACCGAGTAGCAGAACTCAGACGACAATTCAGGTTGAATGTTTTTTCCACTACACCATCCAAACTCTCCTGGGGCTAGTTTCCACACCGCCAAGGGGTTACATTAAACCCAAGAGCAAAGGTAGTATCAGTGGCGCTTTACTCCCAGCACTCCAGACGCAAAATCATCCCCTCTTCCACCAACCACAAACCCCGGAGCCCCACCCCCAAGCATGGAAAGAGGCTGGGTTCCCAGGCGGCTAGCTCTCCCCACCTTCCTCACTTTCACCCCCAATATCCCACCTGCCCATCCCGCAACACGCGCCCAGCAGGGGGGAGGGGGGGAGGGCAGAAGGTTGGATGGATCGCAGTTCAGTTGGGCCCCCATAGCCCTTAAGCGGGAGAAAATTAAAAGGCACAAAAGCTCGAGCCCCGCGTATGCGGAACGACTGGAGAATGGTGATGCCGAGATCTTACCTGGATTCTCTGGCTCGGGCTCCGGCTCAAAATCAAGGTTCTTACACGCCGACAGGACTCCAAACACTCACTTCCGGGCAAGGCTTCCAGACTGCGCGCGCATCCCCAGCCTAGTGTCAGGAAGCCCAAGGGGTGGAGTCATCCTGAGTGGGGCGGAAAGTAAGTACAGCCCGGAGAGGGGCGGGGGTCATCTTGAAGGAATCACAAGTGATGTAATCGATCTCAACCTCGCCCCATCTGAGCCTAAGCATTGCCTGCTAGGGCTGGCTACACTCTCGTGCAAGTTTAACGGGTTGGCTTTTGAGGTGCCTTCCAGCTCTGGAGTTCTGAACCCCACCATCAGCCAACTCACAATTAAATATGGAAATAAGAACAATCAGAAAACTATATATAAAACAGGAAGTTAAAATACATTATAAATTGGAGAATGACTCAACAAGCCACATATGAATCCGAAGGAATTCTATTGTGCTGTAAGACATGATGGAGGGGCGGGTTTCAGAGAAATTTGGAAAGACTTACATGAACTGACCCAATGTGAAGCAAGGAGAACCAAAAGAACAACCAATAGTATAAAGACAACTTCCAAAGACCTAGGAACTCCAATTAGCATTATGACCAACCACAATCCCAAGGGACTGCTGATGAAGCATTCCACCTTCCAATAGAGCATTAATGGATGAGGAGCAGATTGAGACATAACTATTGTATCCAAGATTTTACTGAGCCAGTCTCTAACCTGAAAGTGACAAAACAGCAGGCCAGGGACAAAGTGCCAGTAATCAAGTAGCCTTTTAACTAATTAGTTTCGTTATGAGGAACAGATTTGCAAATCAGGAATTCTCCAGATCAGAATTCCACCTTGCTGAAGTGAAGACAGGTTACATACATAAATCACAGTGGGATGGCAAGGGGAAAAGATGGATTACAAACAATCATTCCCAGGGCTTTGAGTGGTTTCCCATGACCTGCCTACAAATAGAAGACAATACAACAATTCTGAAGTCCTGTTAGGACCCTTAGGGGCCTTTACTTGATAGGTTACAGAACCAGAGTTCTGTGATGGGAACAGGTTCTACAATCTTTGATTCACCTCACTTTAAGGTACACAGCCAGTGATTGTGAGCATTGTCAAAGGTTTGATTAATCATTTTCAAGTTGCATTTTAAGTCTGATTCACATGAGAGGCAATTCTGAAAAATCTAAATTATGAGAATGTTCATAATATATATCATATCTATTATGATAATCATAATTCCAAACTATACACCATACATAATAAATGTATACTATGTATATGTATACATGCATATATAAATACACACATATTTTGGACATGGCCATTGTGGGAATTTGTTTTGCTTCAAAATACATGGGTGTAACAGTTTTATTTTCCTTGCTTCGGTGAGGGGTGGGAAGGGAGGGAAATGTAAAACGGAAAGAATGCAGACCTGAAAATAATATAGAATTGATTTTTCTTAAGTATATTTGTTGTTGTTCAGTCATGTCTGACACTTCATGACCTGGTGAACCATACTGTCTATAGGGTTTTCTTGGCAGATACTGGAGTGGTTTGCCATTTCCTTCTCTAGCAGATTAAGGCAAACAGAGTTTAGGTAACTTGCCCAAGGTCACACAGCTAGTAAGTATCTGAGGCTGAATTTAAACTCAGGTCTTCCTGACTCCAGGCTCAGTCCTCTATCCACTGACCCATCTAGCTGCCTTAAGTACATTAGAGAGGTGCAAATGAAAGTGTTCTTCAGGGAATGGAATGGCTTGAACTACAAACATACCTCCCATTATGTCATATTTTGACTAAGATATTCCTTAAAATCATCTTTATTCCCTCAACTCTGGGTTTTTGTTCAAAACTTTCCCATTTTAATCTTTCCAAAACAAGCTTCTCCACAGGGAAAAATTGACACTCAATGACAAATATCTTCTCCTCTCCACTTCTGCTTCTCCTGCTTCTTCTCTGGGTGATCTTAGGTAAGTAACTCCATTTCTCTGAGATTTAGTCTTCCCATCTGAAAAATAGGTGTAATAAATATTTGTGGCAATAATAAATCAGCTTCAAAATTATTTAGTATTGGATAAAATATAAAAGTACATCAGTTAAAAAGTTAACATTTGTAGAAGGTCTGAAAATGATGTGATTCTTAATAATTTCTGCCTTCCCTTACTCCAACTTCTATAGTGGCTGCAGAAATAAATGGGACCAAATAGGTCTGAGAGCTTTTTATATTTTTCTTTGTGTTATGAGTTGCCATGGCCAAATTATTCATCACCAAGCAAGCAAGTTACCCAAGGGCACATACCACATGAGCAAGTTCCAAAGTCAAGCACAATGTCAAAGTTTTGGACAAAACTACTCCTGATCTGACAGCCAGCATCACTCTTGATGATGCGGAAATTACCTTGGGGATTGGTATTTTATCTGGTGTTAGTGACACCTGTCTACTATATAATCAATACATTGTCTAAAATATTGCTCAGATAAATCTGAAGTATCTACTAAAATTAAAGTTCAACTTTCAGACCTCCCTGTGGGAAACAGAAAGTTCTTGCCTGGTGCTTAGAAGTGACCAGGTCTTTCCTGTTCTACTGTAGCACTGAGCTGCCTAGTATACTTATATATCAAAGACCGTTTCAGAAATGTCATCAAAAGAGCTAAGTTGCAGGCAACTGTTAACTTTATTATTAAATCTTCCCCATAAGAATTTTTGGTAAGCAAATGGCCATATGTTGAAAAGACTTTTTTTCCCCAAACTTTGAGTCTTTGGGTTTCTGTTTATCTTTGGGCGTTTGATTTCTGCTCCCATGCCATGGACCCCAGGGACATAGGAGATCTCCTATAACTGACAAGTGAGAAAAATTTAGAAGAAAAGTAGCTTTACACAAAATAAGCAAGGAGGGAAGGAATTTTTAGAAAGAGGAAAATTACAATGTGATATTTACATTATTAGATTTCAAAGGAAAAAAAATACTTCTGACTCTTTCTAAATGTTCCTAAGTTTTGATTTTGTGGGGGAAAGCATTAAGCATATTTATTTTAGGAAAATAAAAGCTAAATTCATACTAAAAAAAAATTTAGATATGTTTGAATTCATCCTGGAAACCATCTTCCTTTCTGTTACTGATATCTTCCTTGTTCTTTTATCAATTTGTGCTCAGGTTTTCTTGTTGTTGTTTTGGGGGTTTGTTTTTTAACATTTTTCTTCATCCTGAGATCTTTGGTAATTTGAAACCTTTTTTTAAATCTTATATTCCCCTATAGCTCACTTTCTGACTCCTTTCCCTTTGATGGTAGATGATGTCTCAGCTTTCTCCCATAATGGGGAATTTACCTTTCACCAGTCTCAATCCTTGCTTCAAATGACTTTGAGGGGAATGCAACTGCTTCAATTGGATGCCAGACCCCTTTACAGATCAAGTTTCTACTTTCCTGTTTCTCTACCTTCTCCACACAGGGAGGGGGAAGGGCGCAGAGATGAGTTCTGTTGCTTATTGCATCAGAATGGTGGAGTGAGGGCTAAGGCAAGTGGGTGAGCTGGCAAAACCTAAAGCAGCAGCTAGGAAATTGATGAGTGGACCCCAGAGCACAAACCTGTGGATATGATTGGGCAACCCTACCAAAATGTAGTTGTAAAAAGAAGGCATGATGAGTGGGTGAGTTAGAGATTAGGGATTAGCTTTCTCTGATGTTTATTCATCAAGTTGTTACCTCATCAGAGTTCTTAGTATTTTAGTCTATAGAGACAGCTGAAATGAATTTATCTCTTGTGAATAATTCTTATTTTGGAGAGGTTTAAGAAGTTATGAGGATCAGAGAAAATGTCTAATTCTCCATTTTATTAGACTTGTGACCTATAAGTCTCTAGCAAAACTGTTCTATTTGGATTTCTAAGTGCAAGTCAATTTATACATTTTTATTCCGTGTGACTAAGGAGTCTATTACTCTGGCAGTTCACATTACCTGTAGACTTCCAGACCAGATGATTACAAACATTATCAATTCATGATAAAACATGTGGTACATTTTTACTTTTCTTTTAAATGATTATCCTTCTGAATTGAAAGTAATTTTCCTTCAGTTGGAATTTTCTCAAGTGTCTCTACTATATTGACTTTATGGAAGAAAATGAATTTCTTTTTCTAAGATTATTGCATATCTTACTGATGGGGTGCTTGTGCTTGAACCCTAATTCTAACAGCCTCTGCTTGGGTGCCTGTGCCAGAATCCCAATTCACAAAACACATCCAGTTCTCAAAACATATTCTCTTCCAGGCAGTCTCTCTCTAGCTAAAGGGCAGCATGCCCCAACTTATCTCTGCTTCTTCCTTAATAAGCAGCTATGCCTAATTATAGATTGATTTCCAGATGCCGATAATTGACTGTACACTGAGTCATAACCATATTTAATATTTACTGACCTTTCTAATATGTATCCCAGACATAGTATTTTGTCTAACAAGACACTAGAAATTCCCCTTTAGCCCCGACCCGTAGTGAACTCAGCAATGTTTCACAGTGAAAAACCACACCCCTAGTAACCCCTCTGTGGGCTATTTCCTAGGGAACTCTGGATAATATGCCTGTGCAGTAGATACTAAGTGTATATGTTCCTTTAAGAACCAACCACTCCTTAACCATGCCTTAACCACTCCCTAATCCCAACCCAAAACACCTGACATGTTCCCCTCCTTAATGCCCTAAAAGTTTCTCTAAAAGTCCCTCCTGTACCTCTTTATGGTTGCAGGTTCCCTAAGAAGTCTTGCCGGCTGTAAAGCATAATGATTCTTTGCCTCCTTAACTTAAAGAATGCTTGGGTCTGCGATTTCATTCCAGGTGGCCTTGCCCTGGGAACTTTGGTTTGGGATCCCTGAATCCCTGGGTTTTTCCCCCTCAAGATTACAACTAATTGTAATGGTAATGTAAATGGGAAGATATTTCCCATCCATTAATAGGCCCATGTGACCTGCTTAAGTCACATGGAAGCCTAAGCCACATGAGTTTGAGTCACATGAAGCTTATGGTGGGAGGAGTTTGCTGAATGGGTGGAACAGGAAGGAGTAGAACAGGAAAGGTGGAACAGAGCTGAGAAGAAGCAGTCAGAGATGGAATAGAGATGATGGGAGTTGCAACTTGGAGAGAGAGGAGACAGGCAGAGAGAGAACAGCAGTTAGCGTGAGTGAAAGCCAGGGAGTGATTTTGCTTGAGGGTGTTCATTTGTGGGAAGGCTCTAGCATATGGAAGGCTTGAGGACGGCGGTGCACCCTGCATTGCTAATGTGTATAGATTTCTTTGTTGCTATGATGGATTTGGCTTTCTGGTGTTGAGATTTGGCTTTCTGGTGTTTGAATAAATTTCTGGTTCTGTCTTCCATATGGAGAGTCTGTTAATATTTTGTCATTCAGAATGACACTGGCATATTCATAGCCACTACACCAATTCAAAAATGAATTTCATTAAAAGAATGCTTCTAGAGTTTCTTAAACAATTAAAAATATATTGAAATAGCCTTTGAGAATTAATTGGGGGACTAAAGTCTCAGACTATTGATGTAGCTAGCTAATTTCCTGAGTATAAAAAAGTCAGGGCCTATGTAGCTCTAGCTGTTTCTTCAAGCTTTACCAGCAGATCACCATAGGCAACAAATGCAAAGGAGGAGAAGCTACACACAACTTTATTAAGGATGTATATTTGCTGAACATCCTTTTCCTGCTTTGAAATGTCTTTTCCCTGTAGTGGCTAAATAAACTTCCTTTTGTTAATTGACATATTTTCTGTGTCTTATTTCGTTCTTATTTTGAATCTCAGACATCAGACTGTCCTAAATCAAGCCTGGTATACTACACTATTCACTAAACTGATAACCTGTCTGATTGGACTATTGTCCACAGACTTACCCTGATTTCCGGGTTTCTGATCTCCTGTACAGATTGTAACTCCTTGGGAGCAAACACTTCCCCTTATATAGCTCAGTATCCCCCACAATCTCTAACACAGTGCTCAGAGTATAATTGATTCTCAATAAATAACAAATGAATGATTTCTACATTCCATGCCTCATTCCTCTCATCAATGATGTGCTTATCTCCTTTTAATCTATTCGCATGGATTATTATTATTGTTGTTGTTGTTTTTGTTGTTGAAGTATATACACATACTAAGGGCAGCTAAGTGGTGCAGCGGGGTGCAGCCCCCAGTGCTAGGTCTGGAGCCAGGAAGACTTATCATCATGAGTTCAAATCCAGTTTCAGATACTTACTAGCTGTGTGACCCTAAGCAAATCGCTTAACCTCTGTTTGCCTCAATACATTCGAGAAAGAAATGGCAAACCACTCTAGTATCTTTGCCAAGAAAACCTCAAATGGGGTCATGAAGAGTCAGACATGACTGAAATGACTAAAAAATGACAAAATACACATGTAGGTGTATATATGTATATATACACATATATATTGATAAAGGATTGAGGTTTGGGAATGACTTTTGCAGAAATATTTAATATGAAATTGTTCACATGGTTTAACAAGCACAATTTAATCCAAATTTCACCTAAATGAAAGGACTAAGCTTGTGAGGAGGAAGGAATATCAAAAAGTAGAGCCATGATGCATATGATAAAGGTAATTGGAAAAGAATAAGGATTATCAACAGAAAGCTTGAAAGAGGAAAAATGTGAAAGAGACGAAGAAGAATACGAACATAAAAAATTAAGAGTCAAGGAAATTATCTTGCCCAAGAATATATATCTTGTCTTAATTTGAATCACAGATCATAGAATTAGAGCTGGAAGTACTTCAGAAACCATTTAATCAAGGACCCTCATTTTAAATGGTAGGAAACTGAGGGCCAAGGATATTAAGCAATTGCCCAAAATTATACAAGGAGAAAGTGTCAGAAGTTGCAGTTAATCCTAGGTTCTCTGATTTGAGAGTTGGTGCTCACTGTGAAAACTTGGATTAGTTGATTTTTGCCATGGCAAAAAGGCATGAGCAATTAAAGTAATGTTAACTATAACCCTCTTTCTTAAAATTTCAGTCTGTGGTTAGGTTAATAATCACTGATATTTGTGCATCACTTTAACATTTGCAAAGTAATTTACATATACCATAGCCCAATTTTGTGGCATTGTTGTTATTTAGTTGTATCTGACTTTTCTTGACATTGTATAGGGTTTTCTTAGCAAAATACTAGAGTAATTTGCCATTTCCTTCTCCAGTGGATTAAGGCAAATAGAGATCATACAGCTAATAAGTATCTGAGGCTGGATTTGAACTTGGGTCAACCTGACTCCAGGCCTGGCACTTTATCCACTAAGCCACCGAGCTGCCTCTAAGTTGTGGCATAGGAGACAATAAATGTAAAGGTAAAGAAAGAATGTTGTATGTGTGAAACAGTAAGGCAATAAACACAATATCAATGATAATTGTGAATATGCCTATGTAGTTCTGTATCGCAAAGTAGGAGAGAATCTCCATAAAGCAGGTAAAAGAAATGTAACATTTATTCAGACACCAGAAAACCATATCCCATAACCAAATGTTCAGCTCTCACAGCCAGTCAGTCCCCTGTATCGTAACAGCAAGGAACTTAAAACACTATATCACAGGGAGCCTGGCCATTCCAAAACCTCTTTGACCCCCTGCTGGGGTCCTCCCCAAAACAAACTCACAGTACGGCTAAGTCAGGCTGTTCAGTTCTAACAATCATGAGGGCAGCCATTAGCAGCCACCAGCTGCCATAAAATCTCTCTCTCTCTCTCTCTCTCTGCATTTCCTGTGACATAACTTCCTTTTCCTGTCAGGAAGCTCCTCCTACCACATATGTCTTAGGCTTCCTGTGATGTAAGCAGGTTACATGGCCTACTAATGGGTGGGAAAGATCTTCAAATCTAATTGCTACTACAATGTCAATAACAGCAAGTAGTCCAGGGAGGATACCTAATACCAGTTCTCTGTTAGTTCAGGTTCCATGTTGGGACAAAATGAGGTACTCACAAGTCATTGAACATTAAACAAAAGAAGGTGTACTTTGCTATAAGACAGCAAAGATATGCAAAAAAAGATATAGCAATAAGCACAGTGCCTGGAACATAACTGGTACTTAATAAATGTTTATTGATTGATAGATGGATTGATACATTGATACTTAGCTTCCCTGGATACAATCCTCTTGGTCTAAATATAGAAATGTTTCTGGTCTTCTGGGCAGAGTATGTTGACTCTTATGGTCTTCAGAAATCTGTCAGGCTAAAGGAGCCCTGATTCCACGGGGGTGGGATTTTCTATGCCATTAGGTAATCAGGAAGGTGCATCAAGGGAGGCAAGACTCATCCAAGTCCCAGAGATAGCTTGGCTGCCTTTTGGGGAACTAATCTTTCAGGGAAGCAAAATCCTGGTCCTAACAAATACCAGCCCTATGGTAAGTAGGCAGATCTCTAAAGATAAGGATACTTTAGAGGATCTTCCACCATTTAAATGCTTTTAGGGTTTTTATTAAACAATCTTCCCAGGATAGGCAGTATTAAGAGGAAAAGAAAAAGAAGGAAAACAGAAAAACCACATTTCTCCAAGAGTCATCAAAAAGAAAATGAAGAAAGAAAGAAAATGTAGAGGATGACAAAAGGCAGAAATCCTAGGCTTTTTCTCTTCCCTACTCTTGCCCTTTGAAGGTTCGAATCTCAGATCTCAATCACCTTCTCTACTGTGTTATTGATAATATCACATCTTTGCAGTTCACAATGTGTCTCACGAAGGCAATGATGATGAGATAATAAACTAGAGCAGTACCTGTAATATCAAAGACATAGCACAGATGAAGACTATCCGGCAGTGTCTCAAAGTCTTCTCCTGTTGTAATGTGATGATGATGAGCAGGAGCAGCATGAGGAACACCAGGGCCATAGCATAGATGATGACCCTTAAGGAACGAATCTTTCATCTTTCATCAGAAGCATTTCTAGCAAAGAAGCTAAGAGATGAGCTTCTTGCATACAACTTGTCCTGGTATCTATGTTGATACTGAGGTACTCTCAATGCCATCTCCCCACTGAGTATTCCCTAGCTCACCCACCAAAATTTTCCCTTCCCTGAAAGCTGGATCAGAGGACTGATACAAAATCTTTATCACCTTAAAGACCTTTATGGAGAAGCTGCCTCTTTCTTCCACAGTGACTAAATAAAGTCTCTCTCTTACCTCCATTCAGGAATTCAGAAATACCTCCAAGTCCATAAGGGGAATCTCCTTTCTTCTAAGTAAAGACATATCCACAATAGATATATAACTATAGTTATAACTCTCCCATGCTATCAGAAAGCAAGGCCCAGTAGTACTATCCCTTGGCCCTCCATGGGAGCCATCCCAGAAGAAAGGAAACTCATCAACTAAGGAGGACCCAAGATACTTCTCCAGAGAGTATCAAGACCTCTAAAGGGATAAGGACCTTAAGGCCAAGACGCCTTTGTACTGGGGAAGGAATAAGAATAGGCTAGAGAAGATCAGCCAGAACTGTGTCTAAAAATAGGCCATTCTTATCAGTTAAGTCTTCCCAGAGACTGGATCTAGAAAACACTGGATCAGAGAGTACTTCCCTTTCTCAGGGTAGCATTGATTTGTCAGAAGTCATAGGCTTCTGGGAGGTCAGAAATATGATCTGAGCAATCAGGTGCACAACAATTCAGCTATTGACTAGAGAAGGCAGACCTTTTGCCCTGAGATGGGAGAGTGTTGGGGACAGGTTGAGGAACATGGGTTAGGTGGACTCTCTGACTGGCACGAGCAGCCCAGTTGGGTAAGAATAGAATCCTTGTCCTTAGTTAAGGAGATCATATGATCCATTGCCCAGTACAACATGGCATCCCTACCCCAATGTCCATATTCGCAATGGGCCCATTCCCTATCCTCTGCTGTTTTTGTGATGTCTCTAACCTGATTGTTTAAAATATGATGTCTCTGGATTCTACTATGCCCCATAAACACCTGTATACAATGAGAGAAGTCAGAAAAAAAATTCCTCCATTGTTTCTGACACCAAAGAGAAAAGCCTTTGATTGTCCAGACCTATGCTATCCAGGCCCTGGACCACCTGGCCAAATTCATGGCCACTGCCCAGGAAACAGTGTAGATAACAATTTCTACCACATTCCTTAGGTTCTATCACATGCTGGCCCTATAGCCTGAAATTCAGCCCTCCAAAAGGAAAAAATTGGAAAGGATATTAGAGCTATAGAAGAAAGAATTCCAAAGGAAATTAATGCCTTGACTCATGAGGTACAAAATTTTACCCAAGCACCAAACTCCATAAAAATTTAAAGGGATCAAATAGAAGGATGCCAATGGTTTCATAAGGCAAGAAGAAATATTAAAACAAAGTAAAAAGGCTTTAAGAAATAGAACAAAACATAAAGTGTATCATAGAAAAAACAACTGACCTAGAAAACAGGTCAAGGAGACAAAAATTTAAGAATCACTGGATTAGCTGAATACTACCGCAAACAAAACTAGAAATCCTATTACAAGAAATTTTAAAAGGAAACTTTTCAAATCTCTTAGAACCAAAGGCAAAAGTGCAAATAGAAATAATCTACCAGTTTTCTCCCAAAAGAAACTTCAAAATGAAAACCCCTAGGACTATCATAGCATAAGCAAAATCGAGGGCTTCGAGGTCAAATTAAAAATACTGCAAGCAGTAAGATAGAAAGAATTCAAGTACCAAGAAGTCACAGTCAGACACAATCATGCTTTAGCAACTACCACTATGAAGTCACAGAGAACTTGGAATCCAATGTTCCAGAAGGCAAAGTATGTGGGCTTACAGCAAAGAATAATTTATGGAACAAAACTGAATATAATGGGGCAGCTAGGTAGCAATGAGTAGAGCACCAGCCCTGGAGTCAAGAGTACCTGTATTCAAATCCAGCCTCAGACACTTGACACGTTTACTATCTGTGTGACCTTGGGCTGGTTACTTAATGCCAATTGCCCTACCTTCCCCCCTGCAAAAAAAAAAAAAAAAAGAAAATGTTAAAATTGAATATAATACTAAGTGGGGGGGGGGGTGCAAAATGGACCTTAAGGAAATTGAGGACTTCGAAGCTTCCCTTATGAAAAGACAAGAGCTGTGTAGAAACTTTGGCATTCAAACACATAAAAAGGTAAACATGAATGAACAATGATAAAGGACTAAACAAGGATAAACTACCTACACTCAGATATGAGATGATAATTGTGTCTGTACTGATCCCTATCATTATCAGGTTCATAGAGGAAGTTCAGTTAGACAAGGCCTAAAAAGTGGTTCTGTTATGTCTTGATCTTAAGAAAGAATGGAAAGAAAAATATGTTGAGGGGAGTGAGAAGGGAAAGCAAGGTCAGGAGAAATTATGTCACATAATCAGAGCATCTAAGTAGATATCTACACAAAGAGGAGTGGGTGGTGAGGATCAGGCTGACATTTCAATGTCACTCTCATCTAAACTAATCAAAAGAAGGAAGAATACACACACCTACACACACACCCACACATACCCACACACAGACAAGAGTTGGGTCCAAAAATCCATTTCTCTCAGCAGAAAAACAGAAGGGAAGGGAAAAGGAGGGGAGGGAAAATTAGAGGTAGGATAGATTAATGGAGGGATTAGTTCTAAGAAAAACAAACTTTAAGGATATAGAACAATATAATTTTTTTGAGGTTTCTGAAGAATGGGAATCTGAGGGAGTAGCCATAAATTGGGGATTGGATGAACAAGTCATTTATACAAATATAACGGAATACTGGTGTGCTGAACTCTTATCAGCATAATAACCAACCAGAATTCCAGAGAACTAATGAACAAACATGCCATCCACCTCATGATAGTGAAGGATTCAGAATGCAGAATGAGACAACATTTTTTTGGTCAAAGCCAATGGGAATATTTGTTTTGATTGATTATACTTGCTTGTAATGAGTTTTGCTTTTCTCATGTTCTCATTTGGGAAAGGGGCAGGAGGGTGAGATGGCAAATCTTGGCTGATTAAAACAAATGAAATATTCTTTAAAAATCCCATAAAATTCATGCTGCGTCTGGGCTTCCTGGTCTACAGCACTGACATGGTCAAAAACAGCTATAGCAGTGGGCAGGGCAACTTTTTTCAGCTCCCTGTAATCCACCATAAGCTACCAGGTACCATCTGTCACCTTCATGGACAACAAAGGATTGCTGCTGGTATGACAACATACTTCCACCTTCCTTTATTGCCATCATTTTTAGTCCCAGGCTCTGGAATTAACTGCATGAGATAGTTTCCATTTTGCCCTACCCACAGTAACATTTATAGAGAGTCTTCCTGACCTATGTCTTGCCACTAGACAAAGGTAGAAATGACAAGACTGCAAAATATTAGATATGTGAGGCGAGTTGTATGAGTGTGAAGAGTCAAGGATGACACTGAGGTTGTAACCTAGGTTACTGGGAGGATGGTGGTACTTTTGACAGTAATAGGATAATTGGAAAATGGGAGAGTTCAGGGAAAAAGTCAATGCTGAATTTGAGATGCCTATAGAACAGCAGTTTGAGATGTCCAAAAAGCAATTGGTAGAGGATGGAGATTATAAGATGGGCTAGGAATGAATATATAGATTTGGGATCATCTGCATAGATCTGATATTTGAATCCATGGGATCTTATAAAGTCCCTGAGCTAGTCAGTCTAGAGGGGGAAAGAAGAGGACCCACGACAGAACCTTGGGAGATACCAACAGTTAATAGAGTTGACCTAGATAAAGATCTAGCAAAGTAAACTGAAAAGATACTACCTGTATACTACTGAAGGAGAAGCAGGAAAGAATAGTATTATGAAAACCTAGAAAGGAAAAAGTATCCAGGAGAAAATGAGGATCAACAGTGTCAAAGGTTGTAGAAAAGTCAAGAAAAATGAAGATTTAGAAAAGAACATTAGATTTGGCAATTAAGTACTGGTATTGCCAAGGCAATATTCACAAGAGTTGATATTGTTATGAATATGCCAGCATGGTTCTGAATTGCAAAATATAACAGACTCTCCATGTAGAAGACAGAAGCAAAACATATATTCAGACACCAGAAAGCCAAATCCCAACACCAGTAAACCAAATCCATCATAGCAACAAAGAAGTTAATACACATTATCACTACAGAGAGCAACTCCATTCTACAGCCTCCCTCTCCCCCTCCCTTTCCAACACACAAACACTCACCGCAAGCTGTCTGCCTCCTCTCTCTCCCTCAGCTCTAACTCTTCTGACTGCTTCCTTCTTGCTCCACACTTTTCTGTTCCACTCATTCAGCTAGCTCCTCCTACCACATGTGACTTAGGCTTCCATGTGACTTAAGCAGGTCACATAGGCCTATTAATGGATAGGAAGATCTTCAAATTAATCAAAAATACATTATTAATACAGTACTACATAAAAGCTACCTATTAAATACTACCTTACACAAATCAAGAAAGCAAAAATAGTTTAAAACAACAAAACTCAGAGTTGGTAGGGTTGTCAAGAAAGAATAATAGCTTGCATTGACATAGTGCTTTGGGTTGCTAAGAGGCACAGTGCTGGAAGTCTTAGTGCTAGAAGTGCTGGAAGAGCCAAGAAGACTCATCTTCAAGAGTTCAAATCTGGCCTTAGACACTTACTAGCTGTGTGACCCTAGGCAAGTCACTTAACCCTGTTTGCTTGGGAATTGTGAATTGGAAGAAGGAAATAGCAAATCACTCCAGTATCCTTGCAAAGAAAACACCAAATAAAGTCATGAAGAATCAGACGAGATTCAACAACAACAACAATATTGGGCTGGTATTTAGTCAAAACTTGCCTTTTTCTTCCTTCCCCCCATGTTTCTCCTTTACCAGAACAACCAGATGACTTACTAGCAAAAGCTTCTGTGATGTAATGAGAGTTTGCAAGGTGTTTTTGCATAAACCTTTTATGCATACCAATGCATATTAATTCAGTTCCAAAGGCTTTTAATTAAATAGTTTAGCAAGATAAAAAGGAAATTTTCTCTTTTGTCATCCTTACCCTGGGGTAATCTCTCTTACAAATTCTGACACTTAGGGAAGATGTGTGTCCAGGGCAATTCATATTCCTAGAGTTGCATACCCTTTGGAACCTCCCAAGATTGGGGCTTTCTTCTTTCTTTTTTAACCATAAAATGCTGGAGTATTTTTTAGTCTATTACCACCTGCTGGTCATGCAGGTGACTCATTGAGGTGCTTTTTGCTGACCTTTCTGTTAATGCCATCTGCTGGCCTCTCATTGAACCACACCAACTATGTAGCATATTTCTTCAAAAAGGTGACATAGTATTGCGAGCAGGAATGTGAGGCCTGTGAAAATGATTTGGCTAAATACTATCTTGTTTTTCTGTGGCCTCCTGGTTGCTCTTGTGAGATGGGCTTTCTGGGCCTGGAGTCTTTTTCTCAAGATGTCGGAATGGGGAGGCTGGTTCACGGTTCTGCTGCGGTGGGGCCTAAATAAATTTCTTGTTGTTTTCTCCTTAGAGAATCTCTCATACCTTGCGATTTCGAACCATTCGAACATATACATGATTATATTTGAGATCATAAATTCGGCCT
>CM053626.1:156233305-156259656 GCA_028646595.1 Phalanger gymnotis | reverse complement strand
ATTTCTCATCAAGTCACTAGCTTCCACTTGCTCCAATCTAATTTTTAAGGTAGTATTTTCTTCAGTGGTTTTTTGGACCTCCTTTTCCATTTGACTAATTCTTCCTTTCAAGGCATTCTTCTCCTCCTTGGCTTTTTGGAGCTTTTTTGCCATTTGAGTTAGTCTATTTTTTAAGGTGCTGTTTTCTTCAGTATATTTTTGGGTCTCCTTTAGTGAGTTATTGACTTGTTTTTCATGGTTTTCTCTCATCCTTCTCATTTCTCTTCCCAATTTTTCCTCAACTTCTCTAACTTGCTTTTCCAAATCCTTTTTGAGCTCTTCCATGGCCTGAGACCAGTTCATGTTTTTCTTGGAGGCTTTTGTTGTAAGCTCTTTGACTTGGTTGACTTCTTCTGGCTGTATGGTTTGGTCTTCTTTGTCACCAGAAAAGGATTCCAGAGTCCAAGACTGAATCTGGGTACGTTTTTGCTGCCTGCCCATGTTCCCAGCCAGCTCACTTGACCCTTGAGTTTTTCAGTGGGGAATGACTGCTTGTAGACTAAAGAGTTCTATGTTCCAAGACCGGGGGGGGATGCACCAGCTCTGCCACACCAGCACTCCTCCTTCCCCAAGAACCCCCAACCTGGACTAGACTTAGATCTTCAGCAGGCTCTTCACTCCTGCTCTGATCTGCCACTTAATTCCTCCCACCAGGTGGACCTGGAGCCAGAATCAACTGCAGCTGTAGTTCTAAAGCTGCCCCACCTCTGCTGCCCCTGGGGCAGTGGCCAAACTGCAAACTCTATCCCAGTCCCCAGCAGCTTCTCCCACTCACCTACCCTGTTGTCCTTGGTGTTTGCGGGTTGAGAAGTCTGGTAACTGACACAGCTCACTGATTCTCCACCTGGTTCCCAGTCTGGTTGGTCCCTGCCGCCCACGCTCGGCTCTGCTCCTCTGTTCCCAGCTCCATGAGGGATAGACCTTACTCAGAGACCATCCAGGCTGTCCTGGGCTAGAGCCCTGCTTCCCAATGCTATTTTGTGGGTTTTGTAGTTCTAGAATTGGTTCAGAGCCATTTTTTATAGGTTTTTGGAGGGATTTGGCGGTGAGCTCACACTGGTCCCTGCTTTCCAGCCGCCATCTTGGCTCTGCCCCTTGTATATATATATTTCTAAAAAATATGTTCATGTCCTTCACCTCTTTTTATTTTTTATTCATTTATTTTTGGGGGGTTAGATTTATCTAGGTTTGAGAGGGCTAATAGATATCAAATGAGATATGTGTAAAGTGCTTAGCACAGTGCCTAGCACATAGTACAAGCTTAATAAAAGTGAATTCATTCCATTCTGTTCCATTAATGGAGGTTGCTTGTTATTATACCCCCACTACTATGGGAGGATAGATGACACAACAGATAGAGTCCTGGAAGACCTGAATCAATTCCAGCATCATACACTTATTAGCTATTTCACTCTGAGAAAATTGCATCCCCTGTCTGCCTCAATTTCCCCTACTCTACAATGGGGATAATAATAGCACTTACCTGACAAAGTTGTAAAGTTTAAATAAAACAATATTTATAAACCTTAAAGGATCATATTAAATGCTAGCTTTTATCATTATGATTGTTTAAATGTTTCTTCCTATTACTCATTTAACTCTTCCTTTAAGTATTTAGGTGGTTGCCATTTAGTGTATATATGTTTAGTCATGATATTAATTTTTTGTCCATTGTTATTTTCAGCAAAATGCATTGTTGAGGCAAAGATACTGGAGTACTTTGCCATTTCTTTCTCCAGTGGATTAAGGGGAAGAGAGGTTAAGTGACTTACCCATAGTCACACAGCTAGTAAGTGTCTAAGGCTGGTTTCAAATGAAGGTCTTCTTGAATCCAGGCCCAGTGCTCTATTCATTGAGCCACCTAGCTGCCTCAGCAAAACATAGTTCCTTGTTTGTTTCTTTTAATGAGATCTATTTGTGTTTTTGCTTTGTCTGAGGTCACAGTTGCTACCTCTGCCTTTTTTACTTCAGAAGAATCATAATAAATTTTGCCCCAGGACATTTTAATTTTATGTGAATCTGTTTCAAGCATGTTTCTTGTACATACATCTTGCTGTTTTCTTTTGGTTTCTAATCCATTCTGTCATCTTCTTCCATTTGTTGAGTGAATTAATCTCAATCATGTTCACAGTTATGCTTGGTTGTGATGTTCTTGTCAGTTTTTATTATGGAGTTTATTTCAAGAGGTGAACAGCGAATTCTCTCTATTTCCATTTTGTCCTCTGGTTCTAAGAATTCTGAGGAGTTTTCTTTTATGATTTCATGAAATACAAAATATGGGATTTTTTTTTGGTAATGGCTTTGAGATATTTTAATGATCCTTACATTTTCTTTCCTTGATCTATGTTTTAGGTCAGTTGTTTTTGCAATAAAATATCTTACATTTTCATCAATTTTTCAGTCTTTTGGCTTTATTTTAATATTTCTTGTCTCATGGAGACATTAATTTATATTTTGTCATTTCTAATTTTCAGAGAGTTTGTTGCTTGGGCAAAGTCTTGTACCTCCTGAGACAATCTGTTCATTCCCTTTCCAATTCTTTATTCCATAGTTCTAATTTCTATTCTAGTTTTTCCCTCTAATGCTCTCATTTGGTTTTTAAACTCATTTTTAACCTCTTTTAAAAAATCCTTGCCTCATCTTTTCCAGGAGTTCTATTTGGACTTGGGCCCAAGTTGTGTTTGTCTTTGAGGATTTGTTTATAGATGTTTTGCAGTTCTCTTCTGGGTTTGTTTCTTGAGTGTTCTTGTTACTAAAATAGATCTTTTTGGTGAGATTCTGTGTGTGTGTGTGTGTGTGTGTGTGTTTACTAATTCTTCTAAATTTAGTCTACTTTCTGACCTTGAACTTTATATTTGGTCTGGTCTCTGCATATTTCTGGGGAGAATATCTGGTGTGAGTTTTTGTCCTCTTTGTTTCTTTTGCTGCTTTCTTGGGTTATTGTGTTATTCCAAGATCTAAGGAACACTCAGGCTGGAGATATGCAAGTGTTTAGTGCTCATAAAATGATCCAGAGTAAAGTTTGCCCATTGCTCTTCTAGTCTGAACTCTGCAAGTTCCTGACCTGGATTTGGGCCTTTGCAACAGTTCTGATGGCTTGCTGGAAGTTTTAGTAGATTGTTGTTGGACTCAACCACTATTAGCCTATTCTGCCTTTCAAGGCATTCTTCTCCTAATTGGCTTTTTGGAGCTCTTTTGCCATTTGGGTTAGTCTATTTTTTAAGGTGTTATTTTCTTCAGTATTTTTTGGGGTCTCCTTTAGCAAGTTGTTGACTTGTTTTTCATGATTTTCTTGCATCACTCTCATTTCTCTTCCCAATTTTCCCTCTACTTCTCTTACTTGCTTTTCCAAATCCTTTTTGAGCTCTTCCATGGCCTGAGACCAATTCATATTTTTCTTGGAGGCTTTTGATGTAGGCTCTTTGACTTTGTTGACTTCTTCTGGCTGTATGTTTTGATTGTCTTTGTCACCAAAAAAGATTCTATAGTCTGAGTCTGAGTTTGAGTCTGAGTCCTTTTTTGCTGCCTGTCCATGTTCCCAGCCAACTATTTGACCTTTGAGCTTTTTGTCAGGGTATGACTGCTTGTAGAGTAGAGAGTACTTTCTCCCAAGGTTTAGGGGCTGTGCTGCTGTTTTCAGAGGTACTTCTACTCCACTGTCACCACAAGGTCTGCCACAGCAGACCTCCTCCTCCCCCAAGAGCCGCCAACCAGGATTGCAACCCAGATCCAAGCAAAGGGCACAGCAAAAGAACCTGCCTCTGCACCAGCAAAGCACTCTTTGCACTCCTGCTTTGATCTGCTGCTTGATTCCTCCCACCTTGTGAGCCAGGGACTCTGGAAGCAGCTGATTCTGGAGCTCTGGAAGCAGCTGCAGGAACTTCCTGCTGCTGCCACCACTGCACCACCTCTGCCACCCCAAGGGCTGGGGCCAGACCGCTCTTACCCGGATTTAGCACTTTTCCCACTAACCTGCTCCATGGTCTTTGGCATTTGTGGGTTGAGAAGTCTGGTAACTGCCACTGCTTAATGACTCATGGCCCTCAGGCCTGCTCCACTCACTTCCTGGTCTGGTTGGTCCTGGCACAGCCCATGCTGGGCTGTGCTCTGCTCCTAGCACTGTGGGACAGACCCTTCCCAGCAACCATCCAGGCTCTCCTGGACTGGAGACCTGCTTCCCTCTGCTATTTCGTGGATTCCACAGCTCTAGAATTTGTCCAGAGCCATTTTTTACAGGTGTTTGGAGGGATTTGGGGGAGAGCTTAAGCAAATTCTTGCTTTATAGTCACCATCTTGGCTCCAGTCTCTACTATCAGCCAGCTAGAAAGCTATGTAGGTTCAGAGTGACATAACTATAGGTCTCTTTTGGTTATTATTCTTCTGAAGATTTTAGACTATGGTGGATATTGGACCTGAGGCCCTTTTCACTCCTTGGGTCAAAACCACACAATTGTTTGGCTTCTGAATTTGTTTCTCAGTACACAGCCTAGAACCTGCCATTCCTTCTCATGCTATATAATCTCTTCCTACCTGATGTAGGGCCCCTCCTTAGTTGGGTCTGAATCTTTGATTTGGAACTGGTTGTTGAGGGACAGAATTGCTAGTTAGCACTTTTCTTTTTATCCTGAACAAAGTTGGAGCCCTCCTATATGAGTCTTGGACCTCTTTTTGCTCTGGTGCATAGCCTCAGTCTTCTATCAAGTTCCTTTGCACTGAAATTCTGTGTACTAAGGGTCCTTGATTCCTCACTGTCAATTGACCTCTCTGTCTTTCTCCCTATGATGATCTGGGCTAAAATTATGATTTGTTGTGATTTTTTTCTTGGATTTCCTGATCAGAACTCTATCTGGTACATTTTTCAGATCTTTTGGAGAAAGAGTGGTGCTGAGGGAAGCTAAGCTGTATTTCTTCCTGCTACTCTGCCATCATGGCTTGGTCTGCTCTGTTCTACATTCAAAAGAGAGATCTCTGTTCAGAAATGTTTTTTCAATAGCAGCTTTATTTTTAACAAAAAATGCAGGCAATTAAATGTCCAAAAATAAGGGAATAGTTAAATAAATTCTGCTATATTACTGCAATAGGATGCTATTATGATGGAAATGCATAAGAAATATAAATAAATCTGGAATATCTCATAAATCTTATAGTGTAATATAAACATTGAGATCAATGTCTATAGTTATTATGCATAATCAGTCAATGAATAAGTAAATATTAAGCTCTTACTGTATGCAAAGGCACTATGCTAGGTGCTGGAGATATACCTGTAATAAATGAAATAATCTCTACTAAAAAAAAAAGCTTTTATTCTAGGAGGGGGAGTTAATTGATAATTTAGGAAATTATGAAATGGAGGTTCTTTGGGTACTCCCATAATTGGCAGCAAGAAATGGGTTAGCAATCACACTCTAATTAAACACAGGATATGGGGGTAAAAAGCACAGAAACGCAGAGACAAGCAGCGAAAAGTGTTAAAGAGGAAAATGACAATGTGGGAACAGAGGATAGGGTAGTGAACAAAGGTCATTGGGAAGAGGAAGGGGAGGGGGAAAGCCAAAGAGTATCACTCAAGTAACCACAGATTAGAGTTAGGAACACTAAGTATGGACTCCATGGAGAAGAAAGAATTCTGGTGGGAAGGAAAAGGAAGAGCTTGAGGTTTCATTTTTAAAAGTTTATTTTGGGGAAACAAACCAACTCCTGCTCCCATCTGTGCCACCTCAGATGGGGTTAGTTCATTAACTCCAAATCACCTCAAAGTTATTGGTATAACTTCAAAGTTACATTTCAAAGTTACATTTTTGATGTTCTGCTTGTCTGAAACTATGGAGGTCTGGATTTTGTTTGAAATTTACATATCATAGGATCAGAAACCTTTACAAGCAGAACTGAGATGACTTCCCCTGATTCAGTACACATTACCAGGATGTGAATTTTGGCTAATATACGACTGTTTTGCTGTTTAGTTGGTTCTTTCAGTTGCATCTGACTCTTCATGACTCCTTTTGAGGTTTTCTTGGCATAGATACTGGAGCAATTTGCCATTCTCTTTTCCAGCTCATTTTACAGACAAGGAAACTGAGGCAAACTGGGTTAAGGGTCTTGACTAGGGTCATACAGCTAGTGTCTGGGGCCAGATTTGAACTCAGGTCTTCCTGAATTTAGGTATAGCACTCTATTCACTGCTCTTTTGAACTTTGGGAGAGTTTGTATATGAATTCCAGGTTCTCCATTGCAATCTTACTTCTTGCTATTGCGCCTTTACATGAGCTACTTATAACCTTACCTATCATATTCACTAGAAGGGGTAGTGGTGGTTAAGGGGACCAGAACAAGACACAATTTTAACATGAGGGATATTAAAAACATACTTAGTCTAGGAAAAAACAATGCTTGTTGGAAAGCCAGGAAGGTTTTTTTAATTATATTTTACATTTATTAAATGGGTACGTCCCCTGAAAGGAGTGCAGGAGAGTACAAGGACTCAGACAAATGCCAGCCCTTTTATTGGCTCCCAATTTGAATCTTCCACCTGGCTTTTTATTGGCCAGATGCAACCCCCTGAACTGCCCATGTCATGCAGCTCTCAAACAGCTCCTTAAATATGTGCACAAGCCTCTAACCTTTCACCAGATCAGAAGTCTGGTTTCTGCTAGATCACAACTCTGATTAGAACTAGTCACTTGACTTACATTCTGCTAAAGCTAAGGGGGAGTGCTTTTAACCCTGTGGAAACAAAACTCCTTCCCTTGTTTCCCACAGTTTCCCCCTTCTTTTATTCAAATTTTTGTTTCCACATCTTTAATACTCCATTACTGTCTCATACGAATTTTTCCTCTTATCTATCTTCCCTTTAAGTAGACATGAGGGGGAGAGGTTGATTGACCCACTGACAAGTCAAAAGGAGGCAATGCCATTTATAAATACAGATACAGAGACCCAAAAGAATACAATAATGCAATTGTCCCTTTAAGATTCAGAAGTCCCTTCTCACATAGCTGTCTGGCAAGGAACATCATTGATTAAGTCCTCTGGTCCTTTGTATTTGTTCCAGCCATTTCCAGCACAGCATCTCAGCACCTTCTGCCTCTTGTCTTCTGCCTTCTTATGTCCATCTTCCTACAAAAGTGACCTTGGCACAATTTTAAGTTACCATTCTTACAAAACCAGAATTGGAACCTTGGCCAGTTGTCATGTTTAAGAGATTAAAATTAGAACCTAGTTTCTTATACTTTACTTTAATCCATCATTAATTCTCCCACCAGGAGGATGAGATTTCACTAAGGAATTAATAACATACATAAATGCATTAAATAATCAATTTTTAACATAGTATATATTAAGCCATAAACTTCTAGTCATGCCATGTTTCTTTTAAGGCATTTACAGAATAAATCACAAGCCATTCTTCTTTAACATTAACTGTGACAAAATTTGAGACAAGTATGATATTAACTGAGTAACAAAATAATATTCTCACAAGCCCTTGATCTAATTGTCCCCATACTATTACAAAGAATTAAAGGACAGTAACTTATACAAGAATACACACACACACACACACACACACACACACACACATATTTAATAACAGATATCATCTAAATAGCTAGTTGTTGTTTGGGCTAAAATCCTAAGCCTGAAAGCTCAATCTTAAAACCTTAAGATGTTCCAGAATCAATTATTTAATAGATTTGTTATTGTGCTTACAAACCTTTTTGATCACAGAAATTTGCCACTAAGAGATTAGGGATTTAACTTATAGTAAGGGTACAATATTTCCCTAGCTTTATGTCACTTCTAGGCAGAAGTTATGTCTAAATGCAAACTGCATTGATCCAGGCTTAAAGTCTGCCAGGTTTCAGTTGAGGAATCAAGTTATAAAAATCCTGACTCAGCTCAGGCTGAATGGCCAGTTCCCCAATGTTTCCATGAGATCATCATACCTGCAGTTCATACCTGCCCCTCAGGGTTTCTGGTATCATGGATCAGTGGCTTAGATAGCCTTTCTTGATATCCATACATGGAATTAGACTCATAAAAACAGTCAGTTAACAGTCCCATTAAGTCTTTGAATAGCAAGCGCTAATAATCTGTTTAAGATATGACTATAATCTCACATTGGTTAAGGAACATCTTTAAAATGAGCCCTAAATAGCTTGCATGCATTTTTATACCTATTTATAGAAATTTTTCATTAAGATCACAAGTTATTGCTCTAACAGATTTTCATCTGTTTCCCAAGCTTCCAATGAGATACACCTCAAGAATTGAACTATATAAATATAATAGGTTCAAACACTAACTTTATCTTATGTTTCAGGTCATGGACTGAATTCAAATCAAAACAGAAACATTTAACTCTTCCCATTAATGCAAAAGCATTCCCTAAGTTATCTCCCTCTAAGAAACTTATACTGAAATTATTTTCCCCAAACTAAAGATGTCTCTGATTTAGTTCCAGTAATTAATTCAATTGTATTAATATCCAGTTACTCTTATATCATTTAAAAAATGTAAGGACCTTATTCCACACAGACACACAGTAACTTTAAATCCCAGCCTTAGCCTATGGGATAATGATTCAACATTGCATTAGTATCTTTATTTCTTTTTCCTTTTATCTAATTATCCTCATAACATTTAGAAAGAATGTTATCTTTCACATAACTATACAAGACTATCAATTTACCCAATTATTTGAAAACAGCAAGATTTCAAATATTTGTATCAATCAACACTTTACCAGAACTCACATCTCAAATTCTAATTTTAAAATCTGTCCTAAGCCAGTTAGTAGAGATCACTTGTAAACTCTCAGCTAATTCAGGCTCCCCATCTAGGAACTCCATATACAAAAGTTTACCGATTTGATACACTTCAATATGGTTGGATGCACTTTACACAGAGATTACAATTCCAACAAAGCAAGTCCACCTAAGTCTGAAGGCCTTCTGCTTTTTAGCCTCCTGTGACTTTCTAGCCTTGCTATTTCCAGGCTTTCCAGCCCCAGAGACCCCTGAGGGGTCTTCTCTGTAGATGCTGCCCATCCCCCTTCCTTCTCTTCTGCCAGGTGGGAAAAGATAAAGCTCTACCTTCTTATCTAGACTAAGGAGGGGAGGAGGAGGGGTGGGGGAAGGGAATGAGGAGACTGTAAGGAAGCTATTTCAGGACACCTTAAAGTGTCTCAGAGTCTCTTCCCCTCATCCTGAACTTCCATAGAATTTCCTGTCTTTCTCCCCCATCCTGGGTCATAAAATTTTCCTGTCTTCCTTATCTTATGTCATCACCTTTTTTCATCCTGTCCTCAATCTCTTAACCCTCTACATAAGCATATCTTCCAGACATCTGAGTCCCACCCAGAGATTCATAAAATTCACAGTGGGTTTGAACTACAGTAAAGTAGGCCTTCTAAAAATTATACAAAAGATTTTACAAAACATTGTTTTTCAAAAGTATTTTCCCTTCTTTTTAAAAAAAGAAACAGCTTACAATTTATCCTGAATTGACAGAAATTACAAGAGGAGATCCCAAACCAAGGCCTTTGCATAATTACCAAATTTCCTTTCACAAACAAACTTTTGTAAATATTTTATACCCAAACAATTTTAACTGAAACTTCCTCTTAAATAAAGACAAAACTTGGAAGTTTTGGCTTCGCAAGCCATTCATCATTTTTTTTCTGACAATATAATGGTAATAACAGAAATGCAATAATGCCCTAAACATTATTATGTATTTAAAACTTGAAACTACCCATTCTTAAATTAGGTGAATGCATTTCTAAATGGCCTCGCACAGAGAATCATTCATCTCATCACCAACACATGGAAACTATCACCCTAAACCACTGTATATATTTTCATATATAGCCAAGATTTCAAATGGAAAATGTGCTATAATATTATTTGTTTATAACCAAATATAACAGTTTCAAATTATCACATTTTTATCACATCACTTAAAAAAAACCCAATCCATATCCAACAAATGTCAGATTAAAATTTCTTTAACACTATTCTACCTAACAGTGGTTTCTCAAATTTAACAATCTAAGAGAACTTTAAAAATAATACTTAGAAATAATATAACATCAAATACATTTCCAGATTATCACATATATAAATTACTGATCCTATTACTTTTGGTATTTTAAAAACTACCTTAAAGTTACCAGGTATGGCCAGTCATTGCCAAGTAACAATATGTAAACATTTTAATTACATCCTAGTATTTATATATTCCCTTAAATATATTTTATCTTGCTGTATATTCCCACCTCTGAATGGCTCTTCTTCTGAGCTAACTATTGCCTCTAGCCCAGGCAAAGCTTGATAATTAATTGAATAATTACAAATCACGGTAATCAATATCTTTACCATAGTCAGTACCCATTTTTTTAAACCTTAGTTTTTACTAAAACCTCCAGGTTATCCTGAAATGTGGATAGACATGATTCTTTCTAACCTACCATAACTTTCTCTGTTGGTTAAGAAATCAGGTTACAAATTTTCATTTTCAGTCAATTTCCTTGTACTCTTTAAAGTCCTTGAGTCATCTAAAGAAAGATGGGGAAGGAGTGGCTCTTAAGAGCACATGGGTTTGCTGCTGTCCCATGCCCCATTCAAACCATTCATCTTTCTATTTTATCTCCATATTCTCGCTCCCACTTCAATCTCTCTTTCCTAATCTCAACTCAAACTACCGCAAACATTTATTGTCTTTGTGGTCTCCATGGATACCAAAGAAATGAAAAAAAAAATATACCCATCAATTTTATGCAGCTTCTTTTGTACCTTAAAACTAGAAGTTAAGTTAAATGTCTAAAAATTTACATACTCAAAGAGCCAAATTTCTCCCCCCCCCCACCACCTCAGTTTTCTTTCTCTGGCAGCCTGCCAGAGTGCCTTTGTGTTGCTAATTAACCCCACTTTTAATCTCTGGAGAGCCACCTCCAGGATCAAAAACTTCCCAAAAGTTTCACTCACTGAATTTCAGATTTTCCGTTATAAAACATAAAACATTTCTCAAACACACAGACAAGACATTAGACAAAACATTGTACATGAACAATTTAGAATTCAAATTCAGACCTATTCCAAACATTAAATTAAGAATAACACATTTCACACTTCACATCTCCAAATCACTTCTTGGTTGTGTCTTCCTATACAAACCTCCTCTTTTATGTGAAGCAGAGAATGGTTTTAAATGCCAATTGATCTACCTGTCCCTGATCTGCAGAGAAGTTTCCTGCTTTCTTTCTTGTCTCTCTCCACATTCAAATCTTTTCAGAGTTAGAATGGAGAGAGAGAGAGAGAGAGAGAGAGAGAGAGAGAGAGAGAGAGAGAGAATTTTTCCCACCCCAAAATTTCCAAACCTTTATTCTGGGTTAACCCACTGTTTTCCCAGTTATCCACCAAATTATCCCAATGGGCTTTCTCAGATAAAATGCTTGGAGAAATCTATTCTCCACCAAGGTATCTTTTATTTTGCCAGCTCCCTTTTCCCATTCTAGGTAAACCTTACTTATCGGTCTAGAATCCAAGACATGACAAAGCAGTATTTAGATCCCAAATTTTCCTACTGTTGCTCAGGAACCCGACTTAAGCTGTCTCTGGCTATTTAGTTTCACTTTTTCATTCAATCTCTTTACTCACATTCCTTGGTTTCTAAGAACTAAACAAACAAACAAACAAAAAAAAAAACTAGTCCCAGGAATTTAGCCGTCTGAGGCAGGGAAATTCCAACCTGTGGATATTCGGTCCCATTGTAAACCAATGGGGACACCTCTCTATCTCCACAGTGAATTTTTCCTTTTTCTGATGCCGTATAAATCCCAGACAAGCCCTCAGTTGTTAGAAACATACTTAGTCTAGGAATAAACAATACTCATTGGAAAGCCAAGAATGTTTTCATTATATTTTACATTTATTCTTTCTGAATAAATGGGCATGTACCCCGAAAAGAGTACAGGAGAATACAAGGACTCCGACAAATGCCAGCCCTTTTATTGGCTCCCAATTTGAATCTCCCACCTGGCTCCTGAACTGCCCATGTCATATCCCTCTCAAACAGTTTATTAAACAAACGCATAAGCCTCTAACCTTTCACCAGATCAGAAGTCTGGTTTCTGCTAGATCACAGCTCTGATTATAATCCGTCACCTGACTTACATTCTGCTAAAGCTGGAGGAGAGGGGGCAGTGCTTTTAATCCTGTGGAAACAAAACTCCTTCCACTGTTTCCCACAGGGGACAATAAAGTTATCTAGAAGTCTATACATGAAATCTGATAAGTGAGGCTTTTCCTAATCTTCCCAACTGCTGGTATCCCCCACCCCCATCCCACTACTACATTGTATTCAACTACTTTGTATGTATTTGCATTGGCTCACTTAAAATTTGTGCTGTATCTATCGATTGGTGTATTTATCTCCTCCATTAGAATGTAAGATTCTTGCAAGGAGAGATTGTTTCATTTGTTGTGCATTTGCCCTGGCTCTGGCACAACCAGACTTACTGATTAGAAGAAACAGAAAGACAACAATACAAATAAATATAAAGCAGTTTAATACAAGTTAGGTTTAAGAGAAAGGGCTCTGGAAGAGAAAGGGATTCTGATGCACAAAGGTGAGTGATGAGCATTTCAGACTCTGAGACAGAGAGTGAGTGGTGTGTAGGAGTAACAAAGAGAAAGCCTGTTTGGCTGGACTGCAGAATTCAAGAGAAAATATGTATAATGGGGTTGGAAATACAGGTTGGGGCAGGGCTGTGAAGGGCTTTACAAGCTAAACAAAGGAGTTTATATTTTATCACAAAGGTAATACGGAGACAGTGGAATCGATAGAGTACAGGAATCACATGGTCAGGTGTGCTTAAAGAAAATCCTATGGTAGCAGCATATAGGATGGTCTAGAATAAGGCTAGAATAGAAGTTCCCAAACTTATTTGGCCTACCATCCCTGTTTCAAAAAAAAATTACTCAGTACCACTCCCCACCCCAGAAATCTACATTCTTTAACCCTTTAACATTTTTTTTTGAAATTTGCATCATTTCAAAAAAAAAAAGATGCATTTCAAATTTAATAATTTATTATAAATTTGTGGGTTTTTTCCTTCATTGAAATTTTGATGATGCAATATTTTGTCACATAACGATATGGCATTGTGAACAAGTCATTAATGCACATATTCTGGCTGATGCATGCTGGACTTCCAGACAGTGCCTGACACACCTGCCAATACTTGCTTGTTAAGACCTGTTAGCAGGTTTGACCACTGATCAGTCATAACTTGTGTAATGGATGATTGAATTTTGTTTCCACAGAACTTACACAAACATAATTTACAAAATCTAAGGAGTTATACTTATGCCTAATGCAAGAGATAAACTGATTGCAGAAGAAAGCAGTGGGGGATGTTGATTGAACATTTCACTGTCAGGATATGAGCAGGTGCCTGCTTATCAGGATATCCAAGGGCAAATATCTCCTTCTTTGTTCTTTGGGTAAACCTAGGAATTGTCTCTCCTTAACAACCTTAAAGGCCAAGGGAGAACTTCATTCCAGAGCACTAACTTGACTAGTGGCACTTTTCTTAAGTTAACACAGACATCCTGGGTTCAACTCTCTTAGCATTTGAGAAAATTCCTTTCTCATGCTATGGAGACCATAAAATCTGAGTAATGCAGACATCGTGGGATGAAATTAAAGGTATTTATGTCTTGTCAATCCTTACTAAATAAAGTTTAAAGAGAATGAAGATGAAAGGGGGGAGGGAATTGAAATGTGGAAATGAGAGATGTAAGCAGGGGTGGAGACCCACATGGGGGTGGGTTTTAGGTGTTTTCGGATAGGCTGTAGACCCTGAAATGTCTGACCAATGGGGTATAGGGTAGGGAAATGCCAATCAGGATAAGAAATAAAAGGATTTGTAATGATCTGAAAAGATGTGTCTCCTTATGGGTCACCAGGTCTCTTGTGGTCTCTGGCAAGAGAATGATCAATAAAATCTTTCTTTAATTCATTGAGGGCTATGTGGAATTTTTGGTAAGACGATTATTTCTGACACTTGCATTTTGTGTGTCTATTTGGAAAATGATGTAATAACAATGACTTTAACTCTGTTACATAATAGATGAAACATGTACAAAGTTTTTCAAAATTTTCTTCTCTTCTCTTCTCTTCTTTCCTTGTGCTTCCACTGCCCCTTTATATTTATTTAACACTCCTTGACTGCACCCAAGGCTACTACATTCCCCCTGATCACTCCAGTGATCCACTTTGGGAACCTTTGGGCTAGAGACTTGAGGGAAATAGACCATTTAGGAGGCTGTTATAATGAATAGTCCAGGTGAGAGGTGATAAGGGCCTAAAGGGTCATATGTGAGAGATGTGGAGATAGAAATGGCAAGATTTTGCAATTGATTAGATGTGTGAGGTGAAGGAGAGTGATCTCTCAAGGATAACCTTCAGGTTATAATCCTGAAAAGGGGAAGTTTGGAAGAGGGGTGGGATTTGGGGGAAAGATTAATTCAGTTTTTGAGATGTCTCTGGGATATCTAGTTTAAAGTGTCTAATAGATAAATTGTGGTGGGAAATTGAAGTTTGGGGAGGCTCTTGGGCTACATATAAATGTACATGTGTATATATACACATGCATACATACATGCATATAAATGTATATAATCTAGTTAAACACATGAGGTCACTAAGCTTATATATACATGTATATGTATGTGTGTGTTTATAGTTAAACCTATCAGGTCACTAAGAGAGGGTAGACAGGAAATGATTTGGGGGCTTAGGTCAGAGTTTTGGGGGATATACGCAATTAGCAGATAATATATTGATGATAAACCAGCAAAGGAGGATGAGGAATGGTTAGACAAGATGTAGAATCCAGGAAAAAGTAGTGTCATGAACCTCCAGAGAGTAGAAAGCGTCCATGAGGAAAGAGTAATCCATGTCAAGTAGAGCACATGGTTTAAGAAGGATGAGGCCTGAAACAATAAAGACTATCATATTTAGCAATTGAGACACCATTGATAATTTTGAGGAGAGCAATTTCATTTGAATGTTGAGGTCAGAAGCCAGACTGCAAAGCATAGAGGAATAGATTTGAAGAGAAGACCTGGAGGCTGTGAGTGTAGAAAGCATTTTTAAGGAGTTTGACTAAGAAAGGAAGGAGAGCTATAAGACAGTAACCTGAGGGGATGGTAGGCTCCATTGAAAGACAGTAAGGGTAGAGGTGGACATGCTTGAGATTAGGCAGGAAGGAATTAGTCAATGGGGAAAGGTTGAAGATTTAAAAGAGATTGAGGATGATTGAGGTTTCAGTCTTTAGAGGAGATTGAAGGGGAAAGGATTAAAGGCATATGTAGAAGGGTTGGCCTTGTAAGGAAAAGGGCCACCTGATTATCAGAGAATAGGGAAAAGGAAGAGACAGTTGAAGCTTTTAAGATAAAGAGAAGCAGAGAAGAAGGATTTCAGGTAAAATGGCCTCCATTTTCTCAATAAAATAAGTGTAACATAGGTTCTTTGGCCCCTCTGAGACTTGTTACATTTTATATCCATGCAAGGCTCTCTGGTACCCTAAGCAATGGAAGGATCTCTTTCCTCTGACCCTACTTGTGTTTGCCCCATTTTAGGTGCCCAGTGACTAGTATCCCAGAGCCTCTTAACTGGTCAAGATTAGAGTAGTAGGGATATTTACTTCAAAGATATAACAAACATACAAACGCTTCCCCCAGCACCTCTGGAACATAATCCCCTTCCCCTCCCCACCTCCATACCTCTTTTGCATTGGTCTCTGAATATGGGAAGGGGATTAGTCTAACAATTTTGATAGTTCCTCTGTGGTATTAGTCCTACTAAGTTCAAGACCAAAATATCCTTGCCGGGCTAGCATCCGATGTCCCTTGCTTCCCAGAGCTTCGATGTTGGGCAGGCTGAAATACTCTACCTGGACTCTTGGACTGCCAAGTCCCCGTGGCTTGAGCACCTGGGTCTGACACTATACTCTGTTAATCTAGAACAGAAAAGGAGGAAGGAAAATGCCAAAAGTCAGGGCCTATCCCAAAGTCCCTGTCCCTTTACTATGTGATGTGAATGAAGATGGCCTTCACTCTAAGATGGAGATGGAGGGGAGGGGAAGGCCAGGTGTTGCTGAGCCATTGGAAAAAGGTTGCTCCAAACCACATATGCCCAACACAGAATGTTCATGTATGTTCCAGTCCCACAGTCTCTTGGAAGAAGGTCCCCAGAATCTCTGCTATCTTAGGTGGTCTAGGCAGATGCCAACCCTCACTCCCTCCCCAATACATAAATATAATTACATTACATTACAATACATTAATGTGTTTACTAGATCATTAGTTTTTTTCTCTATTTAATCCTTTTAAAAAATAGATGCCCTTTAACACAACTTTAATTTCAGCATATATTCCTGTCCTTCCCATCTCATTCAGAGGAGGTTATACCTTTGAATTTTTATCAAATTTTTTTGAAAGAAAAAAAAAAGTTTAGCAGGAAGTGTCCAGAAAGCCCTTTGTCAGAAGACCTGTGTTCAGATTTTACACCCAACCCTTGCTACTTAGGTGACTCGGAACAAGTCACTTCTCTGGCCCCTATTTCTTCATTTCAGAAATGAAACCGTTGGATTATTGTGAGCTCCTAGAGAGCAGGGGTTATTATCATTATTGTTATTATTTATTTTACTTTTCTTAGTATCTCCAGCACTTAGCAGGGACTCCTCTAGCTCTAGTTCCACCAATGGAGCATGACAGCATACACAACATTCCATACCTATAATCCTTTTCTTCGGGGAAGGAGTCACTTATTTTTAAGTAGTATTCCTATTATCCACTACAGCTTAAACTCTTTGAAGGCAGAGATTCTTTTAAAAAGTCTCTAACCTCGCAGCCTCGCTCTTAGAAAGTACTTAATATGTTTGCTGAATTGAGTTGCATTAGTGTTACACTTACTAATAACTAAGAATGGTTGTTGACAGAATGAAAGAAACTGCGGGTGATGTGGGTCAGAAAGGAGAGTGGGTGTGTATCTCTTTACACGTCTGAAGGGCTCCAGAAGCAGCTGGAGACCAGGTCTGGGCAAGTCGGCCGGGTGGAGCGAGCCCAAAACCTAGGATGAAACTGATTGGTAACTGCAGCGCCGGAGGTGGGCGTGGGTGGGTTCGGACTCCGCGCTGGGGAGCAGGCTGGGAAGGCGGGCCAGGGGGGCGGGCCGGAGGCGGGCACTAGCCGCGCCCCTCTCAGGCGGAGACAGGCCGAACTTGCTGCATTGCAGCCGCCGCGGCGCCGCTCCACTCCTCCCGGATAACAATGGCGGCTCCGAGCCCGAGTGGCGGCAGCGGGAGCGGCTCTCCCGGCGCCGTGGGGCCCCCAGGGCCAGGCCACACGGCAGTCAGCAGCATGCAGGGTAAGGAGTGCCTCCTCGCCCCGCCCCAAGACCCCCGCGAGCTGCCAGTGGCAGCCGAGGCCTCGCTCTCTGCCCCCTCCTTCTCCACTCCGCAACTCCCCCTCCCCCGCCGCGGGCTTTCCTGGCCTAGTAGGCGCCGCTCTTGGGCCTGGTTGTCCCGGAGGCCCCGGAGCTTCCTCGCGCAGCCTCGGCCCCGCGGCCCCCGCCGCTCCTGGAACCTCCCTCCGGCCCCGACCCGGGTTGGCCTCTGCCTCACCTGGCACCCTGGCGGCTCAGGCCCCCGAAGGATCAGTGCCCTCATCAGTGCCCTCCAACCTGGTGATGGTTCCGTAACTCCCCTCCCCCGGGAGGACTAAGGCTAGGAGGAAGAGGAAGGCCATGCCAAAACCCTAACTGCCTCTACTTCGTAACTCTCCTTAGAACAAATGCTTCATGACTTTGGAGTGAATTGGCTTTTTGGCTGGGGGTGGGGGAGGGGGAATCGAGCCTATTTCACGGCTTCCCCAGGACCTGCCCCTGGTAATGAGGTATGAAGGTGTTTGGGGGGTTTTGTTTTCTTTTTTGGTTCTGGTGGCGGCCCCTTCCATGCAGGCCTTTTTGCTTGAACTTGGATATTAGAAAATGAGAAACTTTATTTAAACCAAAGAACACAAACATGTGCATTGTTATGACAGTGCCTCTCCTGTAGTCCCCTAGCTTTTGAAAACATCTTCTAAGAAGGTGTTTTTTGTTTGTTTGTTTTTGGCCATGTTAACTGTTCTTAAAAGATGCAGAAATAGGTTCAAGTCATGCCCCTGACCCATGCTAGCTGTGTGACGATGGGCTGGGTGCTTGGCCAACTAGTGCCCTGGGCAGTTCTCTTAAAATTATAAACTACGTATGAATTGCTAGGATGAAATCACAAGTCTTGATTCTCCCACCCTCGAAAGCCTCCTCCCCCCCCCCCCCCAAAAAAAAAACTGAAGCCTTCGGTAGAATTCATCATTTTAATAATACGGGCTTGGGGTTTGGGAGCTGTTAAATGCAGGAGGTGTGTTTTGTGTAGCCTTAGAAATCTCTGGTAACTTTTTACATTCTTCTTTCGTTGAATGAACAGAACCAGGATAGTTCCATGGTAACCAATATTGACTGTTGTGACATTTTGTTGTGACATTGCTCTCTTAAGAGTTGGTTGTTAGTAGGTCAGTAAACATACATAAAAGCACACAACTGTGTGCAAACAAGATGGATACAGGATAAATTGGAAATAATCATCAGAGGAAAGGAACCAGTATTAAAAAGTATCAGTAAAGACTTCTTTAGAAAGTGAGATTTCCGCTGGAAGTTAAAGGAAGCCAGAAATAGTAGGAGTTGGAGTTAAGAGGGAGAACATTTGTGCAATAGACATCCATATACTTGTTAACTTCCATCAAAGAGAAGTACACTGTTCTTTCTGTGGGTTTATTTTAATACTCAGACATTATCGATATTCCTGTTTCTTCCATCGGTATAGATCATGACTCATTTGTGTCTTTCAATGCTGTGTGATTCTTGTTTATGTTCTGTAGACCCTCTACAAGGGATCTGTCCTGCTGCCAGAGATATTTTTGGGTGCTTTTAAAATGTTATTGGTGTCATTAGCATTTGGACTAACTGTTGGCTATCCTTCTCTGTCAATACTTGACCCACCAACGTTTTTTGGATCATATATCTCCTTGATATCTCTTAGGCTATTTGTTTTTAGGTATATCATAACTGGAAATACAGCCTACCTGGATCAACCATCTGTGTTAGATACATTTCTTTAGGTGGCACCACATTCTAATTGGGGAAAAAAAGTCAAACATCAAAAAGTTAAATAAGACAAATTATTATAAAATGTCAAATGAAGTCTAGAGGCAGCATGGTGTAGTACAAAAAATGTTGAACTTAGAGTTAAGGACTAGAATTCATATTCCATCTCTGCCATTTGCTACCTGTGTGACCTTGGGCAAGTCACTTAAACTTTAGTTTTCCTATCTATAAAATGTGGGGTGGGGATATTGGACTGGATTACCCCAAGGTCCTTTCCAGCCTAGGTCTACGAACCTTTAAATCAGTGGTGTCAAACTCAAATAGAGATGGGGGCCCAATAAACTATAGTTAAGAATTCCTTATTTTTATTGCATTTTATGCATTTTGTTAAATATTTCCAATTATATTTTAATCTGGTTCAGGCTGCATGGAAAGGGGCCTGCATTTTGCCACTTTTGCTTTAAGGATTCATAAAACCTTGCCTTTATTTATACTACTCACTTCACTTAACTCTAACAGCTTGAAAGACCAAACAATCCTTGAGAGACCTTTGAGGCTGAAGTGGCCTTATCTGTAAAGAGGTCACAAGGACTGCTTATGAGTGTTCTGTTGTTTTAATTTAAGAAAACATAATTATAAAAAAAAATTATCAAATGAAGCATTTCCTGTAAAGTGCCTAGACCCAGAAGTATTTAGGAAGTAGCAGGATATTGGGGGAGCTGTGTGGAAAGAACATTGGATTTGGAGTCAGAGGACTTGGGTGTAAATTCTGACTCTGCTACTTAATTGCCATTATGAGTTACTTAAATTCAACAAACATTTAAGTTTCTGTGTGTCAGAAAGGCAGTGTGCTAGGCACTAGGGATACAAAAACAAATGTAAAACAGCCTTTACTCTTAAGGAGAAGAGGCAGCCAATTGGGTCAGTGGATAAAGGAGTGGGCCTGGAGTCAGGAAGACCCAAGTTAAAATCCTGGGCTCAGACACTAGCTGTATGACACTGGGCAAGTCACATAACTTCTGTTTGCCTTAATCCATGGTAGAAGGAAATGGCAATCCATTCCAGTATCTTTGCCAAGAAAAACCCCATGGACAGTATGGTCCATGTGGCCATAAAGAGTAGGACACAAGTGAACAAAAATTCTTGAGGGGTTTTTATTTTTTATTGAGGTCATATCAGTCAATCTTTATACTAGCCCCTTCCAACTCTCAGATTCTGTGATACTGTGAATCAAGCATTTATTAAGTGTCTACTATATGTGAGATGCCAAGGATATAAGCTTACATTCCCTGAAGGGGGAAAACACATATACATATAAGTATATATAAAATATTTAAAGTAATTTGGGAGTTGTAGGATATACCTATCAGGGTCAGAAAAGGACTTGTATGGGAAGAGCACTTGGGCAGAGTTTTTGAACTAGGGATTCTGAGAGGTGGAGATGGAGGGAGTGCAGTTTAATTGGGAGACAGCCTGTGCAAAGGCAAGGGATTTGAGAGATGGAGTGTGCATCAAGAATACCAATTTGATTGAACTTCATGTAGGAAGGAGCATATTTGCTGAGCCTTGAATGATTCTAAGAGGCAGAAAGAAGTGCTTTTTAGGTGTAGAGGACAAAGCTTGAAGGTGGCCTGTTGAATTTTGAGAACAGTTGTTATGCCAGTTTGGCTGGAATATAAAGTGCATGAAGAAGAATATGTAACAATTCTGGAAAAATAGGTGGGATCCAGTTTGTGAAAGCCATTAAAATTTGAGCTAAAGAATTTTTATTTTTCCCAGAGGTAATAGTGAGTCACAGAAAATTTTTGAGTAGGGAGTGACATGGTCATACTTGTATCTGAAAAATCTTAATTTAACCGCTATATGAAGGCTGGATTGGCATCAAGATTAGAAGATAGCCTGTTATGGAACTGATTAAATATAGAGTCAAGACTGGAAAGAAATGTGTAGGGGTGATCGATTTAAAGAATTGGTACAGTGGAAAGAACACTGCTTTTGGAGTCAGAAATTGGCAGGCTATTGTACCCAGGGTGATGAATGTTACTAGAGAGAAGGGGGTAGAATCAAGTAGACTTAGATTGGTTTGTGGGGGATAAGGGAAAAGGAAGAGTTGAGGATGGGTGGCTTTTCCTTTGGAAACCTTGGTGACCAGAAGGATGATGGTCACTCAGCAAAAATAATTAAGTCTGGAGGAGGGAACAGTTTGGGGATGAATATGAGTTCCATTTTGGAGGTGTGAATTTGAGATTTCTAGGCTTCAGTTTCCTTCTATAAAATGAGGATGTTGGATTAGATAATTTTTAAGGTCATTTAAAAATGTTATGATCTTACAGTTCTTTTTTATTTGACAAAAAATAATTATAGGATCAAAAGCCTGTTTACATGCAATACATTCTTTCACCAAAACTTTCTCCCCGGATGGGAATGGGGTGGGATGGTGAGGCTTGACTCATGCCTTTTGAGACTATCTAGTTTTTCCATATATCTAGATTATTTCTAGTCCTGACAGATCAACTCAATTTAACAATTGTTTATTAAGGGTCTCCCATGTTCAGAATATTGTACTAGAGAGTCAAGCACACATAAAATATAATAGTTACTTACTGTGGTCATCATAGATTTAGAACTGGAAAGGACATTACAGGTGTAGCTCCTTCATTTTACAGATGGGTTCATGTACACTAATAAGAATAATGCTATCTAAATTTAGAGAGACAGCATTGCCTGGATAGATAAGAGAAAGCCAGGAAAGAAGTTGAACCTTAGCTGAGCCTTAAAGATCAAAGATTCTGAAAAATGGGATGAGGACAGAGTACATTCCAGGAATGAGTGGCAAAATGTACTTAAGAGACAGTATGCTGAATTCAGGATTCTTAGTAGTCCAGTTTTTCTTGGTCTTAGAATCTGTGAAAAGAAAGAGTATGAAATGAAACTGGAAAGGTAAGTTAGAGTCTGATTGTGTAAGGCCTTAATGCCAAGCTGAGCAGTTTTTTTTATCCTTGAGAAAAAGTAGGGAGACATTTAAGATTGTGATTTGGGAGTGGGCATGGTCAGACCTATTACTTAGCAAGATTATTTTTGATAGCTATATGGAGGGAGCAGCATGATGTAGTATATTAGATTTGGAGTTAGGAAAACCTGGGTTCATATATATTTTTCCTTAGACATTCACTAGCTGTTACCTTGAGCAATCAGCTTTAACCTCTCTGTGCTTTATTTACCTTATCTGTAAAATGAAATGTTTGAATTGAGTAGCCTCTATGATCCTTTCCAGCTCTCAATCTATGATCCTAAAGACGTATTGGAAAGGGGATATTGTGGAAGCAGGAGGTATTTGATTAGGATATTGTAATAGGTGATGAGGGCCTGAATTAAAGTGGTAGCTGTTAGCAGAGAAGGAGGGGTGGTGGTGTCAGATTTTACCTGGACAACTGATTAGACACAGGAGTGAGGAAAATGTTTATTGATTGAGGGCACATTGCTTACTAAGTGCTTCTTGGTTGAATAAATGGAAATTGAGAAAGAAGAGGTAGACAGATAAGAGAAGAAATTGGGAAGTAAGTACTTACTCTGTGCTAGGCGCTGTGCCGAGAGCCCTTTTCAAATGTTTGATTCTCACAACAACTCTCTGTACAGGTAAGTGTTATCCCCATTTCACAGGTAAGGAAACTGAAAGAGAGAGAGGTTAAGTGAACTTACTTTTAACCAGGGTTTTATACAGCTTATAAGTGTCTGAGGTTGGATTTCAATGTAGGTCTTCCTGTCTCCGGACCTAGTGCTTTATCCACTTAATTGCATCAGCTGATGAGGACTGGAAAAAGATTATCTTATTTAGAAGTTAAGAGATCTTGGTAACTTTGGGGGTGGGGAGTTTTATTTGAGACCAGGGAGTTCAAGCCATATTGCAAAGTTTTGAATATTAAGAGGGGAAGAAGTTGAGGCAAAGAGTGTAGAAAACTTTTTCCAGGGGTTAGGAGGCTGTGAAAAGAAGAAGAGATAGGCTAATAAAATGAGAGGATGGATCAAATGAGGCAGGATCGAATGAATTTTTCTTTTTAAATCTTGGGAAGACCTGGGCATATTTGTAGGCACCAGGAAATAAACAACTGATAAAGGAAAAATCAAGGATTTGAGAGAGGGAATGAGCCAAAGAGCATGAGAGGAGGGATGAAAGAGAAGGGTTACCTCCTTCTAGAGACTAGAAAAGGAGGATTGAATGGAGAACAATGTACCATGATTTTGTGGTGTGGATTTAGGGAAAATTGAGAGTTCATAGGAGATTGCTTTATATTCGAAGTAAATTAGGTAGTGAGGTCCTCTGTTGGGAGGGAATAGTGATAGAGTTGTGTGGGCTACTTGAGAAGAGAATATTTGGAACAGCTGTTAGAAGAGCTGATTGTGGTAGAGAGAGATTAAAAGGATTGCCCCACAGCTGTTAGGGCCTAGTTGAGATTAGTTTACATAACTTTCTAGAAGTCCTAGTCAGCAAGTTTATGTAACTTTTTCCATCAGGTTTAGTAGCCAGGAAGAGAAAAAGAGGGCTAAACCAGGGTTGAGGTTTATCAAGATATTAGCTGGCTTTTCATCCTACCGAAGACACTTAAAAGTTGTGTGAACCTAGGCAAATAGATTAACTTGTATTAGCCTCAGTTTTCTTGTATGTAAAATGGGGATGAGAATAGCATCTGCCTCTTTTGGTGTTTGAGAAGATCAAATGTGGTAGTGTATATAAAGTGCTTTGCAAATCTTGCTGCCCTTATTTAAACTATTATTAATGGAGCAAGGGCATCAAGTCTAAGATGTTGAATCATGCAACTGAATAAATATAGGGTCAAGACTGGAAAAAGATGTAGGAGTAATTGATTTAGAGAATTGATACAGTGGAAAGAACACTCGTTTAGAGTCAGAGAACCTGAATTTGAAACCAGACTCTTCTAAATGTGTGACATGAGGCATGTCAGTAAACCTCATGGGACCTCAGGTTTTTAGTCTGTAAAATGAAGGAGTTGAACTACAAGACCTCTAAAGTCCCTTCCATCTTTAAATCTATGGTTTTGGAAATTACTGTGATGACAAAGAATAGATTCAAAACGTGATTAATTTATAATTGAAAAGAGGAATTTCAGAGCTTTGAATCATGAACATAGCACAGTTATGGATGATGGTGAGATCTAGGAGGTAATTATCTTTGTTGGTGACTGTGGTAGAGCCATCCAGGTATATGAGGTTTTGTTCTGAAACTGGTATGTGCATTCTGAATTGTATGCTAATTATTAGAAACAGGAATGTTTAAGAAATTGCTTTTGATGTGATTTCCTTGCCAGAAGGAAATTATGAAGATAGATTAATCATAATTTAATTTATAAAACCCAGCCTATTGATTTAGGTTAATATTATGGCTATACCTCCATAGCCTTTGTCTGCTAAGAACTTCTCTGGGCATCTGATCAGATTTCATGTATTGAGAGTGGTTTTTATACCACACTGTGTGCCCAGTCAGTGTCCCTTACTATTTTATCAATTCCTATTTGCCACTATGTTTTTTAGCTGTTTCTGTTGATTTTCTGGAATGAGAATATGATGCTACTAGGAGTGCTACTTTTAGATTTGAACTGACCTTCACTTATGTTATAGAGACAATCCTAGGGCTATAATATGAAGGTCATGGTGTGCTTCAGGAAAGTGCAACATATGTGTCTGTAATTAATGTTATAGTCTTATATATATATATGTATACAACCATTAACATTTTTTGGAGGTATTGATTTGTGATTTCATTGGTATAAGGAACTCTTCAGATACTTCCTCTAATAACTTGAATTATGTTATCTTAGAAAGTTTTCAGGAGAATTGAGAAATTTAGTTAACTTTCCCATGGTTACAAACTATATGTTAGGGTAAGGACTTGTACATATGTCTTCCTAATTTGAAAGTTGGCCCATCTAGTACACCATACTGCCTCTTTTGCTACAATATGTTGCCTAAAGAGAGTTGCACAGGAGAAGCAAATAAAGCATAGCAGAAAGATTTTTGATCAGAAAAGGAGAACTAGTTAAACACAGATAAATGATATATACCATATTAATTTTCCCTAGTAGTTATTCCTTATCTAATTTGTGATGGTCATATCTGATATTCTTTCTAGCACCAAACTTGTACTATTTGGGCATTTTCTGTTCTATCTCCTATCCTTCATTTTGGTCTGGTTATAAAGTTAGTTTGGGACAGCTGTGTAGAGTCCTGGCAGAAGAGGGTAGGTGAGGCTGAACCCATCCTGGGTTAGAAAGAGTTAGTGTGGGTGACCTAGCCATGCTTAGGAAATAGGTTTGGAGGCTTCCTATCCTTGGAATTGTACTGTCTTGGAGATTTCATGTAATGTGTCTTGATTCAGTGAGTCCTTTCGTTCTTGTGGAGTGCCCAGTCTTATAGTAATTGTGTATATTGTTTCCTTGGTTAGGCTTACATCATTCTGTCATTGAAGTCTTATGTTTTATTAAAAGTCTTATTTTTCTGTAGCTATTCCCTACTTGATGGGCCCTCATTTATTTTGGTACATATACATGGGGTTTTTTTTGTGTGTGTGGTTGTCATCTGATATTCCATATTATATTCCATGGGGAATATAGCCCATTAGTGCAATCATTGGTATGGGTGGTATGAACAGCTTGTATAATTTCAAAGAATTTTTGAGAAGAATTGGAGCAGCTCTATCAAGACTGTATTAGTATGCTTTCTTTCTTGTAGCCTCTTCAGTATTGACGATCTTCTATACTAAATTGGGTATGAGGTGAAGCTGTCAGGTATTTTAATTTGAATTTTTCTTTTTAGTATGTACTTTCCTTCACCCCATCTCATTTGAGGAGGTGGCCCTTTAGGCAAAACTGTTTACATGCACATGTAATCCCATTCCATTGTGTCTTCTGTAGCAGCGTAGTAGGAAGGCCGAATTTATGATCTCAAATATAATCATGTGTATGTTTGAATGGTCCGAAATCGCAAGGTATGAGAGATTCTCTAAGGAGAAAACAACAAGAAATTTATTTAGGCCCCACTGCAGCAAAAACTTGAACCAGCCTCCCCATTCCAACATCTTGAGAAAA
>CM053626.1:156216069-156232805 GCA_028646595.1 Phalanger gymnotis | reverse complement strand
TCAAGGCATTCTTCTCCTCATTGGCTTTTTGGAGCTCTTTTGCCATTTGAGTTACTCTATTTTTTAAGATGTTCAGTATTTTTTTGCATCTCCTTTAGCAAGTCACTGACTTGTTTTTCCTGGTTTTCTCACATCACTCTCATTTCTCTTCCCAATTTTTCCTCTACTTCTCTAACTTGCTTTTCCAAATCCTTTTTGAGCTCTTCCATGGCCTGAGACCAGTTCATGTTTTTCTTGGAGGTTTTTGTTGTAGGCTCTATGACTTTGTTGACTTCTTCTGAATGTATGTTTTGGTCTTCTTTGTCACCAAAGAAGGATTCTAGAGTCTGAGACTGAATCTGGGTGTGTTTTTGCTACCTGGCCATATTCTCAGCCAGCTTACTTGACTCTTGAGTTTTTTGTCGGGCTATGACTGCTTGTAGAGTAGAGAGTACTTTGTCCCAAGCTTGAGGGATTGTGCCACTGTTTTCAGAGCTATTTCTACACAGCCAGCTCTGCCACACCAGCAGTCCTCCTCCCCCCAAAACCCCCAACCCAGACAGCCACTAAGATCTGAGCAGGCTCTGCTCTCCTGTTCTGATCCTCCACTTAATTCCTCCCACCAGGTGGGCCTGGGGTCAGAAGCAACTGCAGCTGTAGTTCTGTAGCTGCACCACCTCTGCTGCCCCTGGGGCGGTGGCCGAACCACGAACTCCTTTCATTCTGTCCCTGCAGTTTTTTCCCACTAACCTTCTCTGTTGTCTTTGATGTTTGTGGGTTGAGAAGTCTGGTAACTGTCACAGCTCACTGCTTCAGGGCACTAAGGCCTGTTCCGCCAGCCCATGCTGGGCTCTGCTCTGCTCCACTCTCAGCTCTGTGGGATAGAACTTACTCAGTGACCATCCAGGCTGTCCCAGGCTGGAACCCTGCTTCCCTCTGCTATTCCGTGGGTTCTGCAGTTCTAGAATTTATTCAGAGCCATTTTTTATGAGTGTTTGGCGGGTCCTGGGGGAGACCTTTAGGCTGGTCCCTGCTTTCCAGCCGCCATTTTGGCTCCATCCGCCCCCTCCCCCCCCAACTCTTAAGAAACATATCAAGAATTGGGGGAAAGGGCTTTTCCCAGCAGCGAGCGAGTGAGTTCCGGGGCTGTCGGGATAACATAGTTTTGCAGCATCTTCAGCCTTGGGCCTGGCTTTTAGAGCACATTGGGCTGAGTCTTCATCTCCAGCACCAGCTGCTGTGCTTATTTGAAGTCCTACTTTTCCTTTTGAAGGCCTAGTGGAAACAGGACTTCTGGAACAGCAAAATATCTGGAAGACTATGGTCCAAGGACATTTTTGCCGGCTACAAGTGAAACCTATGAAACCAGAGAGAACATACAGCTCTTCTGAAAATTGAAAGAGTCTGTGCTCGGGATGAAACTGAATTCTATTTGGGCAAGAGATGTGCTTGTGTATACAAAGCCAAAAACAACACAGTGACTCCTGGTCGGAAACCAAACAGAACGAGAGTTATCTGGGGAAGTTACTCAGGCTCATGGAAATAGTGGAATGGTTCGGGCCAAATTCAGAAGCAATCTTCCTGCCAAGGCCATCGAACACAGAATCCAAGTGATGTTCTATCCCTCAAGAATCTAGAATATGAAAACTGATTTAATAAAATTACACATTTTTTGCAAAGGTTAAAAAAAAAACATCAAGAATCAGTCAAACTCAAAAGAATGAAAAATTAAAAAAAAAAGAAAATGTAAAATACCTCACTGGAAAACCAGCTGTCCTGGAAAATAAATCCAGGAGAAATAATTTAAGTATTATTGGACTACCTCAAAGTCATGACCTAAAAAAGAGCTTAGACATCATCTTTCAAGAAATTAGCAAGGAAGACTGCCCTGACATCATGGAACCAAAGGGTAAAATAGTCACTGAAGGAATCCACCAATCATTTCTTGAAAGAGATCCCAAAATGAAAATTCCAAGTATCCAGAAAATTCCATTGTAGCCAAATTCCAAAACTACCAAGTCAAGCAGCCACAGTCAGGATTACACAGGATTTAGCAGTTTCTAAATCAAAGGATCAGAGGGTCTGGAATATAATATTGTAGAAGGCAGAGGAGCTTGGATTAACAAAGAATCAACTACCTGGCAAAATTGAGCTTGCTCTTCTAGGGTAAAGATGGACATTTAATGAAATAGGGGACTTTCAAACATTCTTGTTGAAAAGACCAGAGCTGAACAGAAAATTTGTTCAATATAAAACACAAGAGAAGCATTAAAAGGTAAAAAAGAAAGGAAAAAATACCACCCAAATACGATATTCAATGTTATACTGTTTACATCCCAACATGGGAAGATTATACCTTCAACTCTTAAGAAGTTAAGGAGGTGAACAGACTTTTAGAAAAGTTAGATAAGACAGACCTCTGGGGAAAAAGGAATATACTTTTTCTCAGTAGGTATATACCACCTACACAAAAACTGATCCATGTATTAGGACATAAAAACTTCACATTCAAATGCAGAAAGGCAAAAACATTAAATATATTTCAGATTATGATTCAATAAAAATTACATGTAATAAAGGGCCATGGAAAAATAGATTATAAATTAATTGGAAACTAAATAGTCTAATCCTAAAGAATAAGTGGGCCAAACAACAAATCATAGAAACAATCAATAATTGAATCTATGAGAATAACAAACCAAAATTTATGGGATGCAGCCAAAGCACTACTTACGGGACATATATCAGTAAATGCTTGCATGAATACAACAAAGAAAAAGAAAATCAATCAATCTGGCATGCAATTAAAAAAGCTAGAAAAAGAACAAATTAAAGATCCCCAATTAAACAGCAAATTAGAAATTCTGAAAATCAAAGGAGAAGTTAATAAAGTGGAAACAAAACTACTGAGCTAATAACTAAAACTAAGGGTTGATTTTATGGGGAAAAAAAAACAATAAAAGAGATAAAGCTTTAATTCACTTGATTTAAAAAAAGAAAGAAAAAACCAAATTACCAGTATCAGAAATTAAAAAGGTAAATTCACCACCAATGAAGAGGAAATTAAAGGAATAATTATGAGCCATTTTGCCCAATTGTATGCCAATAAATCTGACAACCTAAGTGAAATGAATATTTACAAAAAGATAAATTACACAGATTAACAGAAGAAGAAGTAAAATATTTAAATAACCCCATTTTAGAAAAAGAAATTGAACAGGCCATCAATGAACTCCCTGCTAAAAAAAAAAAATTCTCCAGAACCAGAAGGATTTAAAAGTGAATTCTACCCAATATTTAAAGGACAATTAATTCTAATACTACATAAACTGTTTGGAAAAACAGGCAAGGAAGGAGTCCCACCAAATTCTTTTTATGACACAAATATGGTGCTGATATCAAAACCAGAAAGAGACAAAACAGAGAAAAAAAAATTATAAACTAATGTCTCTAATGAATCTAGATGCAAAAAATTTAAATAAAATATTAGCAAAGAGATTACAGCAATTTATCATCAGGATAATACACTATAACCAAGTGTGATTTATGTCAGGAGTTCAGGTCTAGTTCAATATTAAGAAAACTATTCATATAATCGACCAACAGATATCATATAATTATGTCAATAGGTGCAGAAAAAGTTTTTTGACAAAATACAGCACCCATTCTTATTAAAAACTCTAAGAGAATATAGGAATAAATAGAGCTTTCCTTAGAATAAGTACTATCTATCTAAAAGCATCAGCAAGTGTTATTTATACTAGAGATATGCTGGAAACCTTCTCAATAAGATTAGGGTGGAACAAGGGTGCCTATTATAAACACTATTAGTCAACATTGTACTAGAAATGTTAGCTTTAGCAATAAGGAGAAGAAAAAGAAATTGAAGGAATTAAAATAGGCAATGAGAAAATAAAACTATCACTCTTTGCAGATGATAAGATAGTACATTTGTAACTTTAGCAAAGTTGCAGGATATAAAATAAACTCACATAAATCTTCAGGATTTCTATATTTTACCAACAAAATGCAGCAGAAAGTAATTAAAAGCAGAATTCTATGTAAAACAACTGCAGACAAGGGCATCTTTCTTAACTGGGCATCCTCCGCCCTTGGGGACACCCCTTCTCCCTTGCAGGGCTGCCTTAAACTAGTCTTGAGCTGCATCTCCCTTAAGGGGCAGAAGAACCTGCTTGGCATGTGTGTTAGCCTCAATAAATGCCTTACTTGAGAAAAAAATAACTGAAGACAATGAAAAATATTTGGAAGTCTACTTGCCAAGACAATGAAAATAATTACAAAACATTTTTTCATTGAAATAAAGTCAGATCTAAACAACTGGAAAAATATCAGTTGCTCATGGGTAAGCTGAGCTACTATAATAAAAATGACAACTGTACCTAAATTAATTTATTCAGTTTCCATAGCAATCAAACTACCCCAAAAAATTAATTTATAGAGCTAGGAAAAAAATAGCAAAATTCACCTGGAAGAACAAAAGGTTAACACTATCAGGGGAATTAATGAAAAAAAAAAATGCAACAGAAGGTGGCCTAGCTGTACTAGATCTAAAACTATACTATAAAGCAGTGATCATTAAAACTATTTGGCACTGGCTGAGAAACAGAGTGGCGGATCAGTGAAATAGATTAGGTACACAAGACAGAGTAGTAAATGACTACTACTCTGTAATGACTACTACTATAGTAATCATTTGCTTGATAAACCCAAAGACTCCAGCTTCTGAGATAAAAACTCATTATTTGACAAAAAGTCATGTGAAAACTGGAAAATAATATGGCAGACACTAGGCATAGACCAACATCTCAACTCATATGCCAAGATAAGGTCAAAATGGGTATGTGATTTAGACATAAAGGGTGATACTGTAAGGAAATTAGTAGAGTAAGGAACCTGTAAGACGTATAGAGAAGTGAAGAATTTATGATCAAATGAGAGAACATTGTGAAATGCAAAAGATAATTTTGATTACATTAAATTAAAAAGGGTTTTGCACAAACAAAACCAATGCAACCAAGATTAGAAAGAAAGCAGAAAGATGGGAAACAATTTTTACAGCAATTGTTTCTGATAAAGGCCACATTTCTCAAAATATATGGAGAACTGAGTCAAATCTGTAAGAATACAAGTCATTCCCCAATTGGTAAATGGTCAGAGAATATGAATAAACAATTTTCAGATGAAGTAATCAAAGCCATCTATAGTTATATGGAAAAATGTTCTAAATCACTATTAATTAGAGAAATACAAATTAAAACAATTCTGAGGTACCACATCACACCTATCAGATTTGGCTACTATGACAGAAAAGGAAAATGACAAATGCTAGAGAAAATGTGGGAAAATTGGAACACTAATGCATTGTTGGTGAAGTTATGAACTGATCCAATCATTCTGGAGAGCATTTTGGAGCTATGCCCAAAAGGCTTATAAAAATGTGGATACCCTGTGATCCACCAAAACCACTTCGAGGGCTGTCTCCCAAAGAGATCACAGAAATGGGAAAAGGACCCAGATGTATAAAAATATTTATAACAGCTCTTTTTCCAGTGGCCAAGATCTGGAAATTGAGGGGATGACCATCAACTGGGGAATGGCTAAACAAGCTGTGATGCATGAATGTAATGGAATACTATTGTTCCATAAGAAACGGTGAGGAGGCAGAAATGATGAACAGAAAAACCTGGAAAGACTTACATGAACTGATGCTGAGTGAAGTGAGCAGAATCAGGAGAACACTGTACATAGTAACAGCCACATTGTGTGATGACTGTGATAGACTTAGCTCTACTCAGCAATGCAAAGATCTAGAACAACTCCAAAAGATGGAAAATGCTATCCACATCCAGAGAAAGAACTATGTAGTCTGAACGCAGATTGAAGCATACTATTTGCTCATTTTTTTCGTTTTGTTTTATTTCTTCTTTCTCATGGGTCCTCCCATTGGTTCTAATCCTTCTTTATAACATAACTAATTTGAAAATATGTTTAATATGAATGTATATGTAGAGGCTATATCAGATTACACACCATCTTGGGAAGGGAGGGGTGGGACGGGAGGGAAGAAAATTTAAAACTCAAAATCTTATGGAATTGAAAACTAAAAATAAATAATTTTTTTTAAAAAAGAAAGGAGAATAATGGAAAACAATTTTTATAGCAAGTGTTTCTGATAAAGGCCTCATTTCTCAATATATTTAGAGAACTGAGTCAAATTTGTAAGAATACAAGTCATTCTCCAATTGATAAATGGTCAAAGGATATAAATAGGCAGTTTTCAAATGAAGTTACCAAACTATCTATAATCATATGAAAAAATGCTCTAAATCATTATTGATTAGAGAAATGCAAATCGAAACAACTCTTAGGTACCACATCACACCTATCAGATTGGCTAATATGACAGAAAAGGAAAATGATAAATGTTGAAGAAGAAGATATGGGAAAATTGGGACACTAATGCAACCTTAGTGGAATTACGAACTGAGCCAACCGTTCTAGAGAGCAATTTGGAACTATGCCCAAAGGCAATCAAACTATGCATACCCTTTGACCCAGTAATACCACTTCTAGGGCTGTACCCCAAAGAGATAATTAAAAAAGGAAAAGGATACAAAAATATTTATAGCAGTTCTTTATGTAGTGTCAAAGAACTGAAATTAAGGGGATGCCCATCAATTGAGGAATGGCTAAACAAGTTGTAGTGTATGAATGTAATGGAATACTATTGTGCTGTAAGAAATATCTAGCAGGCATATTTCAAAAAATCCTGGAAAGACTTACACAAATTGATACACTAAGACTGACTTAGCTCTTCTCAGCAATAAAATGATTCATGACAATTCCAAAATACTCATGATGGAAAATGCTCTCCATATCCAGAGAAAGAACTATGGAGTCTGAATGCAGATCAAAGCAAACTATTTTCACTTTTGTTTTGTGGCTTTTCCCTTTTGTTCAGTTTCTTCTTTCACAGCAAGACTAATGTAGAAGTATGTTTACATGATGCACGTGTATAACTTATACTGGATTGCTTGCCATCTTGGGGAAAGGGGGAAGGAAGAAGAGAGAAAAAATACGAAACTCAAAATTTTTTTAAAAATTAATGTTGAAAAAATAAAGCAGTGCTTTCTGAATAATAAAATAATTCTTCAATAGATGTATCTTATCTAATTGCTATAGCTAGCTTTCCTAGTTAAAATATTGAATAGTAATGATAATCTACATTCTTGCTCCACCCCTGATCTTAATGGAAAGGCTTCTAGCTTATCCTCATTAAATATGTTTGCTCTTGGTTTTGGACACATACTATTTAAAGAAAGTTCTGCTTATTCCTATGATTTCTGGTGTTTTTAAAAGAAATGGGTATGCTATTTTGTCAAAAAAAATTCTGTATTCATTCTTTAGAACTGAGTTTAGTTTCCAATCTATTTTTAATTTTTGCTACTGAATGCAATTTTTATTGCATTATCAACAGAAAAAGATGGATCTAACAGTTTTGCTTTTCTACATTTCTTTGTGAGACTTTCATGCCCTAATATGTCACTATTAGTGAAGATGCCATATATATATATATATGAGAAATAGCTATATTCCTTTCTAGTTCCACTCAATATTCTCTATAGGTCAATCATATCCAACTTTTCAAAAATTCTATTCATCTCTTTAACTTCTTTGTTGTTTATTTTATGCTTAGATTTATTTAGGTCTGAGAATAGGTCAACTGAGGTCCCCCAATATTGTAGTTTTACTATTTATTTCCTCATGTAACTCACTGAACTTTTCCTTTAAAAACTGAGTTGCTGTGTCACCTGCTGCATCTGTTCAGAAAATCACTTCATTGTCTATGTAGTTTTCAACAAAATGTACTTTTCCTATTTATGTCTTCTTTAGGTCTATTTTTGCTTTTCCTTTGAGTGATTTCTACCCTCTTTTTTTTTTCACTTCAGCAGAAACATAATAGCTTTTGCTCCAGCCCTTTAACTCTACGTGAATCTTTCTGTTTCAAGTGTGTTTCTTATGACAACATATTGTTGGATTTTGGTTTCAAATCCATTCTGCTATCCTCTTCTGCTTTGTGGGTGAATTCATCCCATTCACTTTCACAATAACGACTACTAACTACAACTACATATTTTCCTCCTTTTCCTGCTCTCTCTCTTTTTTTTTTTTTACCATATATCCTCTTTAAGATTATTTTCCTTCTGATCACTGCCTTTCTTATTCTACCTCCTTATTATACTTCCCCTCCCCTCCTTTTCCCTCCTACTGCTTTGTTGGCCAAGATGAATATCTGTATCCTACTGTGTACATAAGTGTAATCTTCCTTCTTGGAAGCAATTCAGATTAAATCAAGTGTTGCCAACTCCCCATCAAAGTCTTATAAACTCCTGCTTATGTACCCCATTTCTGTGGGATAATTTTCCCCATTCTTCCTTTCCCTTATCATCTCCCAATGCATTCTTCTTCCCTAAACTTCAGTTATTCCTCTGAGATCATCCAAACATAATAGAATCACACCCAGATTCTCTAATTACACTCCCTCTAAGACTCCTGGGGATGATAAAGTTTCAAGAGTTTACAAGTATCATCTCCACCATATAGGAATGTAACAGTTTATCCTGGTTTAGCTCTTAGAAACTCTCTATTTGAATGTGAAATTTTCTACTCAGTTCTGGTCTTTTCATCGGAAATGCCTGAAAAGTCCTCTAATTCAATAAATGTACTTTTTTTTTCCCCCTTGTAGGATTTTACCCACTTTAACTGGGTGAGTTATTCTTAGTTGTAATCACAGTTCCTTTGCCTTCTGTAATATCATATTCTAAGTCCTCTATTGCTTTATAATGGCAGCTGCTAAATCTAAATACTATGGCTCCCTAGAATTTGAATTCTCTTGGAGTATTTTCTCCTTGACCTGGGAGCTCTGGATTTTGGCTGGATTCCCAGAAGTTTCCCATTTTCAGGTTTCTTTCAGAAGGTGACTTGGTGGATTCCTTCAATTTGTACTTTACCCTCTGGTTCTAAAATATCTTGTATTTGCTTTTATATGTTTGCCTTAAGTAAAACATGAGCTCCTTGGTTTTTTGGTTTTTTATTCCTAGGCTTCAGAACACACATAATAATACACCTGCAAAAAATAGCTGTTGGGCTGAATTAAAGAGCCAGGAACTTAAATTTCAAGATGGGGGAGTAATATGATAAATGTTTATTGAATCTTTTAATTTTTTAATGGATAGGTGTTTTTTCTTTAAAAAAAAAAAACAAACCAAAAATTGACTTTCTCCCATTTCCCTTCCTCCCCATACACAGTGGGAAAGGAAAACATGTATTTCATTTTCACAACAAGGCAGCTAGGAGGTGGAGTGGCTAAGAGTGTGTTAGACCCTAAAATCAGGACATGCTGAAAGTCTTCTTGCCTCAGACACTTTCTACCTGAGTGACTTAGAGCAAGCCATTTAATCTTGGAATGCCTCAGTTTCCTGAGATGAATGAAAAGCCCCAGAGACAAAGGTACTGGGTAATTAACAATTTATTAATTTGGCTAGCAAATAATCAATAAATTGATGGTCAGGGTCTCTCTCTGTAACCAAAGACAAAACCATAGAGATTACACTTAAATATCTTTGGAAAAGTGGGCACCCCTAACAGATAGAGATCAACTCTAACTGGTGAACAATTAATGAGGGGGTTGGACCAGGAGGTGGGCTGAAAGCTTTCAGGCTCCAGCTGAGAATGTAGATTAACCATGAGACCTAGCAGACCGGCAGAACCATCTCCATACAGACGACTCCCTTTCAACAATGGGGGATGGGGTAAGAGGAAGAGCATTTCATGGGCCTGAGGCTAATGCTTTTAGCGCTGGAATTCAACTAGAGTAGATTCTCTAGGTGGAGAGGTTCCTGGGCAATTGCATGTATCAGCAAAGTCCTTCAATGGGACTTCTGACCTACAAGGGCTGATCTCCCAATGAGGAAATAAAGGGGGAGAAAAAAGCCTAATTTAATAAATTGTTTTTAATACAACAGAAAAATAATCATTTCTCTCATTCCTCATATGTAAAACGGGGGCAATGATGGCACCTACCTCACAGAGCTGTTATGAAATATTTGCAAATAAAGTACCTTACCACAGGGCCTGGCACATAGTAGACGCTAAATAAACACTTCTTTCCTCTGCCTCCCCACTACGAGTGCCCAAGCTATACATGAATGCAATCAATGATAAGAAGTCCATTACTAGGACAGCAAGAAAATAGGGTGAATTTTGTTGTTGGTAAAGCTGAAATTGGAAAGTAATTTGGAACTATGCCCAAAAAGTTATTAAACTGCATATCCTTTCACCCTTTTAATACTATTACTAGGCCTATACCTAAAGATATCAAAAGAAAGAGGAAAATGACCCATAAGTACAAAAATATTTGCAGCAGCTCTCTGTGGTGACAAGGAACTGAAAACTAATCATTCAGGGAATTCTGAACAAGCTATGGTATATGAATGCAATAGAGTACTACCATGCTGTAAGAATGATGATAGAGATGGTCAGACAAACTAATGAAGAACTGTGTGAACTGATACAGAGTAAAATGAGAACTTTAAAAAAAAACAATACAATAACAACAACATTTTAAAGACAAAAAAGCAGAAGCAATTAGGTGGTGCAGTAGATAGAGCACTGGGCTTGGAAGTCAGGAATATTTGGGTTCAAAACCAAGCCTCTGACACTTACCGGGGGCAGTGGAAGCATAAGGAAAGAAGAGAAAAGAAGAAAATTTTGAAAAACCATTCATACATGTTTCATCTGTTGTATAACTGAGTCAGAGTAGTAGCCATTACATTATTTTCCAAATAAACACACAAAATGCAGGTTTAACTAATTAGCAGTCAAGCCTGCTGACAGGTCTTAACAAGCAAGTGTTGGCAGGCAAGCATGTTGGTCACTGTACAGAAGTCCAGCATGCATCAGCAGGAACATGTGCATGTGATGACTTGTTCACAACACTATACAGTTACATGACACAATATTGCATCACCAAAAATTTCAATGCAGGAAAACACCCACAAATTTACAACAAATTATTAAATTTAAGATGCATCATTTAAAAAAAATTTGTATTTGTTTGAAATGATGCAAATTTTTCAAAAAATCTGTTAAAGTGTTAAAGATAGTAGACTTTCAGGGGGGCATTGAGGAATTTTTTTTTTTTAAAGGGGACAGTAGGCCAAATAAGTTAAACCAAGACTTGAAGCTGACTATGGCTCAGATCAGGAGCTTCTCATTATGAAATTCAGACTTAAATTGAAAAAAGTAGGGAAAACCATCAGACCATATAGTATGACCTAGACAACATCGCTTACGAAATATATGAAGTAGAAATTATGAATAAATTTAAGAGATTAGATCTGTTAGATACGGTGCCAGAAGAACAGATTCAGAATACTGTGCAGGAGACAACAATAAAAAAAAAAAACATTCCAAAGAAAAGTAAAGTAAAATGGCTGTATGATAAAGCTTTAAAAATAGCTGAGGAAAGAAGGAAAGTAAAAGATGAGGAGAAAGATACACACAACTGAATTCAGAACTCAAGAGTATAGTAAGGAGAGATAAGGTTTTCTTAAATGAACAACGCAAACAAATAGAAAACAATAGAATGGGAAAGACAAGAAATGTCTTAGAAAAAAATTCAAGATATCAAGGGAAATTTTCATGCAAAAATGGGCATGATAAAAGACAAAAATAGACTTAATGGAAACAGAAGAGATTAAGAAGTGGTAAGAATATACTGAAGAACTATACAAGAAAGATCTTATCATCACTGATAACTACAATAGTGTGGTTACCGATGAAGTCAGGTGGGCCTTAGGAAGCATTGCCTAACTATAAGGCTAGTGGAGGTGATGCTGTTAAAGTGTTCTATTCAATATACCAGCAAATTTGGAAACTATCAGTTTAAGTTCCAATCCCAAAAAAGGAAAATGCCAAAGAATGTTCAAATTTCTAAACAACTATACTCATTTTACATGCCACCAAGGTTATGTGTAAGGTTCTACAGGCTAGATATCAGCAGTATTTGAACAGAGAATTAGCAGAAGCACTGGTTGATTTTCAGAGAGGCAGAGGGCAGGGTGGAGCCAAGATGGGGGAGTAAAGGCAGGGTTTCATTGGAGTTCTCTCCCAAACACCTCCAAACAAATTTTTGAAATGACATTAAATAAATTTTAGAGCAGCAAAACACAAAAAGACAGAGTGAAACAAATTCCCAGTCCAAAGCAACTTGGATGGTTAGCAGGAAAGGTCTGTTGCATCCAAGTGACAGAGAAGTACAGTCCAGCATAGGCCACGCCAACACAGACCAGCCCAAGCAAACTGTAGCAGGCCTCAGGGAAACTGAATCACTGGCAACAATGCCACTGGTACAGACCTCTCAGCCCAGAGACACCAGGGACAACTTAAAGATCGGTAAAAAAAAGGTCTGTCTCACCTGGGTGAGAGTGGAATAAAGTCCAGCACAGCCCTGGCCGCAGCAAACCAGGAGCAGGCCTTGGGACTGATTGAATCAGCAGTAAGGGAGTTGACCAACTGATTAGAAAATTACAGGGGTCTTTGTGCTAGAACTGAGGCAGGACTCTGTTACTTTGCCCATACTCAGATCTGGGTCATAGTCCTCTGTGGCAGTCTCACCACGAGGAGGTGCACTAGCATAGCAGTTTGCAATCACAGTGGAGGGGGGTACCATCTCACAGTTCCAGGGCAGAAAAGAAAGCTTGTGGCCACTCACAGACCAGAGTAGAGGCCAGGAGAGTGTTAAACACTTTTCCTTAGAACATACCTCCGTGGAAGAACTGAAAACTTAAAGGTACCTGAAAACAGCTACACAAAACCCTTTAAACTTGGGACAGTACAGCCTCCACCCTGGAAGCTGAGCCCTACTTTAACAAAGAGTTAAAAGTCAAGTAGTAGGCTGAGAAAATAAGCAAATAAAGGGGAAAAAAAAAAACTCTGACTAAAGAAAGATACTATGCTGACAAGATCAAAACCCAAACTCAGAAGAGTACAACAAAGTCAAAGTTCCTACATTCGAAGCCTCCAAGAAAAATATGAATCGGTCTCAGGTCATGGAAGAGCTCAAAAAGAATTTTGAAAATCAAGTAAGACAAGAGGAAAAATAGAGAAGAGAAATGAGAATGACACAAGAAAATAATGAGAAAAGAGTTAACAGCTTGATAACAGAGAAACAAAAAATACTGAAGAAAATAACACAAAGAAAAAAAAGACTAAGCCAAATGGTAAAAGAGGTCTAAAAAGCCAATGAGAAGAAGAAAATAATTCTTAAAAATTAGAATGGAGTAAATGGAAGCTAATGACTTTGAGAAATCAAGAAGAAGAAAAAAAATCAAACAAAGCCAAAGAAAACAATGTGAAATATCACACTGGAAAAACAAATGAAGTGGAAAAGAGATCCAGGAGAGATAATTTAAAAATTATTGAACTACCTGAAAGCCATGATGAAATTAAAAAAAAAAAGCCTAGACATCCTCTTTGAAGAAATTATCAAGGAACACTGCCCTGATATTCTGGAATCAGAGGGCAAAATAGAACTTCAAAGAATCTACCACAGCTCACCAGGGTGGGAGAGCACTGGGCACATGGAATTAAACCATACCTAAGCGGGAGTAGGAAGAGGTCCAGAGCCCAACTGCTGGCTGCAGTGGCAATCCCCAGGACTCTGAACATAAGACAGGAGTCTGTCAGTGTTATATGAGATAGAACTGCAGTGCCTGTGGCCCAAGCAGCAGCTACTCCTAAGGCTTTCAGTCCACAGTGTAAAGGTTTGAAACTCACCTTCTTGAATTTCTGGGAGCCATGATGACTAGGTAAAACGGCTCTCATACCTCCCTTCCTCACCCAGACAATACTGACATGAGAGAAACCCTGGAAGAGAGGAGCCAGAAGTATGGATTCAGTAGTCTTTTAGCTCAGGAGGCTGGGGAGACCGGCCCCTCTTCTGGTAAGAGGACATGAGTGCAGGAAGAGAGCTGTCCCAGCAGGCCCCACTTCAGCAGACCAGCAGGGGTTCCTGAGTCCCAGGAAGCGACAACACAAGGACCCCAGATATGCCTTTCCATAACCAAGGGAAGGAGCAGACACCAGCACAGAAAATGGTTGAGACCATTCATGCTATAACACAGCCCTAGGAGAAGAGGAGACTTCACAAACCAGGAGCTGCAGTGTAACCAGTGGTACCCAGAAAGAGATAGACCTGGCCTCGACCTTCCCATACCAGCCAGCTTCAGCTCAGCACCAGGTGAGCAGCAGCATTATATAGCCTCTAGCTGACAAAACCAGGGGCCACAGGGAAGATGAAAATTCCAAATCTGAAGAGGACAGCATTGACACTATACACACATCTGAAACCTCAAAAGGGAATGTGAACTGGTTTCAAGCTGAAAAAGCATTCCTGGAAGAACTCAAGGAGAATTTTAAAAACAAAACTGGAAAGGTAAAAGAAAAAACATAGAAAAAAAGTCACTGATGAAAACAAATCTTTAAAAAGTGAAACTTGTGAAATGGTTAAGGAGGTACAGAATTGGAGAGAATGGCTCCTTGAAAAGTAAAATTAACCAAAAGAAAAAGGGGGTAAAGAAGCTAAATGAAGGAAACAAGACTTTAAAAATTAGAACTGGGCAAGCAGAAGCTAATGACTCTATGAGGCATCAACAATCAATCAAACAAGAATGAAAAATTAGAAGAAAACATAAAATATCTCATTGGAAAAACAACTGACCTGTAAAATAAATCCAGGAGAGATAATCTAAAAATTATTGGTCTACTAGAAAGCCATGATGAAAAAAAGAACCTGGACAGTATCTTCCAAGAAATCATCACAGAAAACTGCCCCAAGGTCCTAGAACAAGAGGGTAAAATAGTCATAGAAAGAATGCCCTGATAGACCCCTGAAAGAGATCCCAAAATGAAAACTCCAACGAATATTGTAGCAAATTTCAGAATTATCAGGTCAAGGAGAAAATACTGCAAGAAAGAAAGAATTCAAATATCGTAGAACTACACTCAGGATCACCCTGGACCTTGCAGCTTCTACATTAAAATATAAGGGGGATTGGAATATGATATCCCATAAGTCAAAAGGGCTTGGACTACAACCAGCGATCAACTATCCAGCAAAACCAACCATAATTTTTCAGTTAATCAGTAGAGGGAAAGAAGGGAGGAAGAAGAGCAGTGTTTGAGCTGTATTCTGATTGGATTTGGTTCAGGGAGGGAATAACATACTCTAATAAGTATAGAAATCAAACTTGTCCTACAGGCAGTAGAAGGGGAAAGAAGAAAGAAAAGGGGGGGAGGGTGGTTAAAAGGGAGGTAAGAAGTAGCAAGGAGAAAAGGGTAAGATAAGGGGGGCATTAATAGGGAGGGAAAATTTAGGAAGGCAGTGGTCAAAAGCAAAAGTGTTTTCAGGAATGGAAGGGAGAAGGGAGAAATAAAAGCATAAAAAGGGTAAATAGTATAGAGAAAAAGACACAGATAATAATCATAATTAAATGTGAATGGGATGAACTCTCCCATAAAACATAGGGAGAGGAACAGCTAGGTGGCACAGTGAGTAGAGCACCTGGCCTGGAATCAGGAGGACCTGATTTCAAATCCAGCCTCAGGCACTTGACACACTAGCTGTGTGACCTCTGGCAAGTCACTTAACCCCAATTGCCCTGCCTTCCCCCCTCCAAAAAAAAAAAAAAAACCAGAGGCAGATAGCAGAATGGATTAAAAACCATAATCCTACAATATGTTGTTACAACAAACACATTTGAAAAAGGAGGATACACATAGAGTAAAGGTATAAGGCTAGAGGAGAATATATTATGCTTCAGGAGTAGTTAAAAAAAAAGCAGGTGTAGCAATCCTAACCTCAGACAAAGCAAAAGCAAAGATAGATCTAATTAAAAGAGATGAGAAAGGAAACTATATCCTCATAAAAGGCACCACAAACAATGAAGCAGTATCATTACCTAACACACATGCTCCAAGTGGTACAGCATACAAATTTTTAGAAGAGAAGTTAAGGGAGGTACAGGAAGAAATAGACAGCAAACTTACACTAGTGGGAAACCTCAACCTCCCCCTCTCTGAACTTGATAAATCTAACCTCAAAATAAACAAGAAAGAAGTTAAGGAAGTGAATAGAATTTTAGAAATAGTAGATATGATACACCTCTTAGGGAAAACTGAATATAGATAGAAAGAAATATATCTTTTTCTCAACAGTTACATGGCACATATATAAAAAGTGACCATGTACTAGGGCATAAAAACCTCACAATCCAGGGCAGAAATAGTCAATGCATCATTTTCAGATCATGATGCAATAAAATTAATTTGTAATAAAGGACCATGGAAAGATAGACTAAAAATTAAGTAGAAACTAAATAATATAATCCTAAAGAATGAGTGGGTCAAACAACAAATCATAGAAATATTCAATAACTTCATTCAAGAGAATGACAATAATGAGACAAGATACCAAAATTTATGGAATGCAGCAAAAGCAGTTCTTAGGGGAAGTTTTATATCTCTGAATGCTTAAATAGAGAAAAAGGAAATCAATGAATTGAGTGTACAACTGAAAAACCTAGAAAAAGAACAAATTGAAAATCCCCAATTAAATACCAAATCAGAAATACTGAAAACCAAAGGAGAGATTATTAAAATAGAAATCCAGGCGG
>CM053626.1:156192745-156215969 GCA_028646595.1 Phalanger gymnotis | reverse complement strand
AAAAAAAAAAAAAACAACAACAACATAATAAAAAAACAACCAAAAAAAACACCCAATACAATGAGAAATCAAGAAAACTTTTGAACTGATAAATAAAACTAAAAGTTAGTTTTATGAAAAAAAAACAATAAAATTAATAAACCTTTAGTCAAGTTGATTTAAAAAAAGAAAGAAGAAAGCCAAACTACCAGCATCAAAAATGAAAAGGGTGACTTCATCTGCAATGAAGAGGAAATTAAAAGTATAATTAGGAATTATATTGCCCAATTGTATGCCTATAAATTTGACAGTCTTAGGGAAATGGATGAATATTTACAAAAATATAAATTCCCCAGGTTAACAGAAGAGAAAGTAAAATACTTAAATAACTCCATCTCAGAAAAAGAAATTGAGCAAGCCATCATGAACTCCCTAGGAAAAAAACCTCCAGGGCCAGATGGATTTACATGTGAATTTATCAAACGTTTAAAGAAAAATTAATTCCCATATTTTATAGACTATTTGGGAAAACTGGGGAAGAAGGAGTTCTACCAAATTCTTTTTATGGCCCAAATATGGTACTAATATCTAAACCATGAAGAGTCAAAACAGAGAAAGAAAATTATAGACCAATTTCCCTAATGAATATTGATGCAAAAATTTTACATAAAATATTAGCAAAAAGATTACAGCAACTTATCACCAGAATAATACACTATGACCAGGTAGGATTTATTCCAGGAATGCAAGGCTGGTTCAATATCAGGAAAACTATCAGCATAATTGATCATATCAACAATAAAACTAGCAGAAACCATATGATTATCTCAATAAATGCAGAAAAAGCTTTTGACAAAATACAACACACATTCCCATTAAAAACACTAGAAAAAGTATAGGAATAAATGCAGTCTTCCTTAAAATCATAACTAGCATCTACTTAAAAACATCAGCAAGCAATATATGTAATAGGGATAAGCTAGATGCATTCCCAATAAGAGCAGGAGTGAAACAAGGATATCCATTATCACCCCTATTATTCAATTTGGTACTAGAAATGTTAGCTTTAGCAATAAGAGAAGAAAAAGAAATGGAAGGAATTAGAACAGGCAAAGAAGAAACTAAGTTATCACTCTTTGCAGATGATGTGATAATTTACTTAGAGAATCCTAGAGAATCAAGTAAAAAACTACTTGAAATAATAAACAACTTTAGCAAAGTTGCAGGATATAAAATAAACCCACATAAATCCTCAGCACTCCTACATATTACTAACAAAGCCCAACAACAAGAGATAGAAAGAAAAATTGCATTTAAAGTTACTGTAGACACTATAAAATATTTGGGAGTCTACCTGCCAAGACAAATTGAGGGCCTATATGAACACAATTACAAAACACTTTTGACACAAAAAAAGTCAGATCTAAATAAATGGAAAAACATCAGTTGCTCGTGGTTAGGCTGAGCTAGCACAATAAAAATGACAATTTAACCTAAATTAATTTACTTATTTAGTGCTACAGCAATCGAACTACCAAAAAATTATTTCACAGAGCTGGATGGATAACAAAATTCATCTGTAAGAACAAAAGGTCCAGAATATCAAGGGAATCAATAAAAAGAAATGCTAAGGAAGGTAGCCTAGCCATACAAGATATTAAACTGTATTATAAAGCAGCAGAAATCAAAACTACTTGGTACTGGCTAAGAAATAGAGGGGTAGATCACTGGAATAGGTTAGGAACACAAGACTCTGTAGTCAATGACTATAGCAATCTATTCTTTGATAACCCTAAAGAGTCTAGCTTCTGGGTTAAGAATTCACTATTTCACAAAAACTGCTGAGAAAACTGGAAAATAGGATGGCAGAAACTGGGCATAGACCAATATTTGACACTGTATACCAAAATAAAGTCAAAATGGGTTCACGATTTAGATATAAAGGCTGATACTATAAGCAATTTGGGAGAGCAAGGAATAGTTTACCTGCCATATTTATGGAGAAGAGAAGAATTCACGATCCAACAAGAGATAGCATTACGAAAGGCAAAATGGATTAATTTCGATTACATTAAATTGAAAAGTTTTTATACAAACAAAGCCAATGCAGGTAAGATTAGGAGGGAAGCAGAAAATTGGGAAAGAATTTTTACAACCAGTATCTCTGATAAAGGCCTCATCTCTAAAATATACAGGGAATTGAGTCAAATTTATAGGAATATAAGTCATTCCCCAAGTGAAAAATGGTCAAAGGATATGAACAGGCAGTTTTCAGAGGAAGAAATTAAAGATATCTATAGGCACATGAAATCACTATTGATTAGAGAAATGCAAATCAAAACAACTCTTTGGTACCACATCTCTCCTGTCAGATTGGCTAACATGACAAAAGAGGAAAATGATAAATGCAGGAGAGGATGTGGGAAAATTGGAACATTGTTACACTGCTGGTAGAATTGTGAACAGATCCAGCCATTCTGGAGAGCAATTTGGACCTATGCCCAAAGGGCTATAAAAATGTGCATACCCTTTGACCCAGCAATACCACTTTTAGAGCTGTACCCCACAGAGATCACTCAAGAGGGAAATGGATCAGTATGTACAAAAATATTTATAGCAGCTCTTTTTGTGGTGGCAAAGAACTGGAGATCAAGGGGATGCCCATCAACTGGGGAATGGTTAAACAAATTGTGGTATATAAATGTAATGGAATACTATTGTACTATATAAGAAATGAAGAACAGAAAGATTTCATTATAACTTGGAAAGACTTATATGAACTGATGCTGACTGAGGGGAGCAGAATCAGGAGAACATTATACACAATTACAGACACAGGGTATTTGTAAGGACTAACTTTGATAGACTTGGCTCTTCTCAGCACTTCGAGGTTCAAAGACAGCTCCGAAATACTCATGATGGAAAAAGCTATGCACATCCAGAGAAAGAATTATGGAGTCTGAATGCAGATTGAGGCAAACTATATTGCTCTCTTTTTTTCCTTCTTTCTCATGACTCATTCCACTGGTTACAATTCTTCTTTACAACTTCACTATTATGTAAATAAATTTAATTCGAAAGTATATGTAGAACCTATTGGATTGCCTACTGTCTTGGGCGGAGGGAGAAAGAGAGGGAGAGAGAAAATTTGGAATTTACGAACTTGTGGAACTGAGCGTTGTAAACTAAAAATAAAAAAGTTTAAAAAAAAAAAGAATCCACCCATCACCTTCTGAAAGATACCCCCCCCCCAAAAAAAAAACCTGCCACGAATATCATAGTCAAATTCCAGCATTCCCAGGTCAGGGAGAAAATACTGCAAGCCGACGGAAAGAAATGATTCAAGTATCATGGAGCCACAGTCAGGATAACACAAGATTTAGCAGCTTCTACATTAAAGGATCAGAGGGCCTGAATGATATTCCAGAGGGCAAAGGGCTAGGATTATAACCAAGAATCACCTACCCAGCAAAACTGAATATAATCCTTCCAGGGGAAAATGGACTTTCAAAGAGATAAAGGACTTTTAAACATTCCTGAGGAAAGGGCCAAAGCTGAACAGAAAATTTTACTTTCAAATACAAGACTCAAAAGAAGCATAAAAAGGTGAACAGGAATCATAAAGGATTTAATAATGTGAAACTGTTTATATTCCTACATGGGAAGATGATATTTATAACTCATAAGACCTTTCTTATTATTAGGGTATTTAGAAGGGATATAAATATATATATATGTGTGTGTGTGTGTGTGTGTGTGTGTGTATACATACATACACACATAAACAGATATAGATATACAGATAGAGGACACAGGGTTAAGTTAAATATGAAGGGATGCTATCTGAAAAATAAAATTAAGGAGTGAAAGAGGAATATATTGGGAGAAAGAGAAAGGGAAAGATAGAATGGGGTAAATTATGCCACATAAAAGAAGCAAGAAAAAGCTTTCACAGTGGAGGGGAAGAGGGGCAAGGTGAGGCAGAGTGAGTTAACCTTACTTTACTCTTCATCGGAACAGGCTCAAAGTGTGAATAAAGGTGAACAATGAATTAGGTATACAAATTTCCTAGACTAATGCAGGAAGGGAAGGAGATAAAAGAATAGGGAGGAGAAACAGAAGGGAGAGCAGATTAGGGGAGGCAGTAGCCAGGAGCAAAACACTTTTGAGGAGAGGCAGGGAAAAAGAAGAAAGGGAATAGAATAAACGGGAGTGGGGGTAACAATTACAACTGCAAAAAAAAAAAATTCTCTAATAGCCTCATTTCTCAAATGTATAGAGAACTGAGTCAAATTTATAAAAACAAAAAACTATTCCCTAATTGATAAACTGTCAAAAGACATGATCAGTTTTCAGAGGAAGTAATCAAAGCTATCTATAGCCATAGGTAAAAATATTCTAACTCACTGATTACAGAAATGCAAATTAAAACAATTCTGAGGTACTACCTCATACCTATTAGATTGGCTAAGAGGGCAAAAACAGTAAATGACAAATGCTACAGGGTATGTGAGAACAATGAGATTTTAATGCACTGTTAGTGGAGTTCTGAACAGATTTAACCATTCAGTAGGATAATTTGGAATTATGTCCAAAGGACTATAAAACCAGGCATACCTTTTGACCTAGCAATACCACTACTAGGTCTGTATCACAAAAGAGACAAAGAAAAGGACCTACATGTACAAAAATATTTATAGCAGTTCTTTCCTGAGGGTAAAGAATTAGCAGTTGAAGGGATGACCATCAATTGAGAATGGTTGAATAAGTTATGGTATGAGGGAATACTATTGTACTATAAGGAATGATGAGCAGGATGCTCTCAGTAAAAAAACTGGAAAGACTTGCATGGGCAAGGTGAAATATACTGTGATAACTTAGCTATTTTTAGCAATACAACAATCCAAGACAACTCTGAAGAAGTTAGGATGAAAAATGCTACCCATCCCCTGAGAAAGAACTGATGGTGTCTGAATACAGATTGAAGCATAATTTTTTCAACTTAATTTTTCTTTATTTTTGTGTGTCTATGTTTTCTTTTACAACATGACCATTATGGATATGTTTTGCATGACTACACATGTATAACCTATATCAAACTGCTTGCCTTCTCAGGGCGGGGGGGGGGGGGTATGGGGAGAAAGGAAGGGGCAGAATTTGGAACTCAAATTTTTAAAAATGAATGTTAATGATGGAAAGAGCTATCTACATCCAGATAAAGAACTATGAAGCATGAATGCAGACTGAAGGAATGTATCTGCTCCTTTTTTTTCTATATCTTTTCTTTTTGGTTTTGTTTTCTCTTCCTCATTGTGTGGGTCAGAAGACCACTGACTCAAAAAGGTTTCTCAAGTTAGGAAAAACAGAAGCTTTATTTGATCAAGTCTTATGAGAGTTGGGCATCTCTCTCACTACCAGGGCAGACTAGCAGTGATAGCCGCCTACCCCCCACCCCCCGCCTCAGGGAGAAGGCGAACAGGGAGATATATACCCCTATACAAACAATTCTGAGAAATCCCACACCAGAGGCTGGAACCCCATCCCCATTAGCAGAGACAAGTGGCCTCACAATCTAACCAGGAATAAAGAAATAAGTTTTTACCCAATACAAGCACAGAAACTACAGAACTACCGTATAGGGAGAAATAGGAGAGGGGAGGGAGAGAGGGGAATACCATCTGATTTCTCCAAAATCATATGATTTACAGGAAAACTAAACTCAGGCCTGGTGAGGTTCACATCCTAACTAAAATTTTAAGTACTATCTCTACTTTGAATATTGCTTTGCCTGAGTTATTCATAGGGAAGCTTTCACAATCCTGTATTCCACTCACAGCTGAGGTGACATCTATAAATCTAAAGGAGGAGGATACGGTAAGGGGAGGGGGAAAACCCTCTTCTCTCTCACAGTAAAGAAAAGCAGGTCACAGTGACCCTATTCGCATTTGGTAAATCTTTAAACCAGAACCAGAAGAAAGAACAAAAACTTCAGGGGAGAAAGAAATTCCTAAAGGCTAAATAATCAGATTCCCATAGTCTCAAATTTATCCCACTTCCCTTTTCTCTAAATATTGATTCTAAAACATTTTAGATATAAATATATACATATACATATATATATATATATATATATGTTCCCTGTGAAGCCTTTGCACTTTATTCTCTCACTACCTCACACACTCATGATTCACTTCATTGATCAGGGCTCTTCTTTACGATTTGACTATTGTGTAAATATATTTAATGTAAAGATATATGCAGAAGATATATTGGATTCCATGCAGTCTTGGGGGGAGGGGAGAGGGGAAGAAAATTTGGAACTCAAAAACCTGTGGAACTGAGTGTTATAAGCTAAAAATAAAAAAAAAATTTTAATTGTTTTTACATGTAATTAGGGAAAAATAAAATACTAACTTAAAAAAAAAGAAGAGGAACTAGAGACCAAATTGCCAACATTTGCTGAATTATAGAGAAAATGGGGTCCAAAAAAACATCTACTTCTGCTTTGACTGTATGGATCACAACGAAATGTGGCAAATCCTCCAAGAAATGGGAGTACCGGATCATCTTGTCTCCTGAGGTACCTGCATGCAGGCCAAAAGGCAATAGTTAGAACCAAACATGGAAGAACTGACTTACAATTGGAAAATGAGTATGACAAGACTGTACATTAGCACCTTACTGATTTAACAAATATGCAGATTCCAGGCTTGATGAAGTAAAACAAGTGTCCAACATTCTTATATAAAATGTAATGTCACATACATACTTGAAATCTCATTTTCACACATATGTTCTGTTGTAGAAAGTGGGGCATGTTATATGTTTCAATTAATACAGGAAAAGGGTCATATTTATGGAGTTAATGTCCTTGAGGTTTTTAATACTACCAAGAAAAAACTTTAAAACCATGCAGCAGGGACAGCTGGGTGGTGCCCTAGATAGAGCACCAGATCTGGAGTCAGGAGGACCTGGATTGCAGCCTCAGACATTTACTAGCTGTGCCATCCTAGGGATGTCACTTAACCCCAATTGCCTCCCCCCCAAAAAAAACAAAACAAAAACAAACCAAGAAAAAAAACAATGTACTTTTCCAAATGTAAACATAAGTATGATCAATTTCATGAGATATCACCTATCTTTCCTCTAAACCTTTTGAAATACGCCCAGAATCTAGAGTACATTCCAGACTGTGCCTTTAGGATTACTTCACTCTATGTTGAAGAGCAGTCAAATATAAGGGGAAAAGGAACTTACTATCCTTTTAAATCTGTAAAATTTACTACAACAATTGGGAAAATCTCCTACCATACTCAAATCTTCAGTTTGATTTCACATAGTGAACAGGCAAGGTACACTGCAAAATTCTACTGGCAAATGAAACAGTAAGGCAATACTACAACGTAGATGATAATTGTCAAAATGCCTATGTAGTTCTGTAACGCAAAGTATAAGAGATTCTCCATAAAGAAGGTAAAAGAAGTAAACCATTTATTCAGACACCAGAAAATCATATCCCATAATCAAATGTTCAGCTCTCACAGCCAGCCAGCCCACTTTATCATAATAGAAAAGAACTTAAAACAAGATATCACAGCCTGGAAACTTGCCATCCCAAAACCTCTCCGACCCCCTGCTGTGGTCTTCACCAAAACAAGCTCACAGTACAACTAAGTCAGCCTGTTCAGTTCTAACAATCATGAGGGCAGGCCATAGCAGCCATAACCTCTCTCTCTCCCTCCCTCCCTCCATCCCTCTCTCTCTCTTTCGCTCTCTCTCTCCCTCCCTCTCTCTTTCTCCCTCTATTTTCCGTGATACAACTTCCTTTTCCTGTCAGGAAGCTCCTTCCACCATGTAACTTAGGCTTCTTGTGACATAAGCTGGTCACATGGCCTATTCATGGGTGGGAAAGATCTTCAGATAAAAATTGCTAATACAGGAAATCAGCTCAAAATAATAAAACTCTATTAAGACATAAAAAGAAATAATTCTCATAAGAAGAAAAATGAGATTTGTCTGAAGATACAAATGTGGATGGATGCACAGGGAACTCAGAAACCAACTTAGATTTTTAAAAGATATGTGCAAGAGATAAGCAACAGCAGGTAACAGAAGGTGAGTACGAGAATGATAAGATACTATAAAAAAATTGCACTGACACAAAAAAAAAAATAATATAGCAATTGATACTCCAAATAAGTAATTAGATAGTAGGAGAGAACCTAGCTGCCCCCTGGATAAATTTAAGTTCCTAGGTCCACATGAATTACATACCCAGTAGTTGAAAGAATGGGAAGATTTTATTTCTGAGCCACTGTTAATGATATATGAAAGACAGTGGAGAATTGGAAAGTATATCAAGACCGGAGAAGAAAAACATTCTAGTTTTCAAATAAGGAAAGAGATGTTCAATGAGCTTGACTTTAATTTCTGGGAAATTTTTAGAATGCATTATTAGAGAAAGGGTGAAGTGAACATCTAAAAAAGGAAAAATAATTTCAAAGAGGAAGCATAGTTTTATTAAGAACAAGTCATGTCATACTCATTTTTTTACATATCTACTAAACTGGTAGTTTCATTTTTCATAAAGTATTTGAAAAAGTTTCTCACTGCATTTCTATGAAAAAGATGGAAAGATGCTCTAGATGATGACAGAATTAGATGGTTTCCGAATGAGAGTTATTACTTAAACTAGAAGGCTACTGATAATCCATTACAACTCCAAAGTTGTACGGTTCTGTGAAAAGCTCAACGGGGTATTTTGTATACTGAAGGGTTCTGGGTATTTTTAGGTCCTGCTTAGCTTTCCCAAAGGAGGCCAAGAATTGTCTCACAATAATGCTACATAAATGCTACATATTTTCCCTTTGAGCTCAAAACTATTTCCTTTCCCTAAAAAGCTGATATTATAAAATCTTGCTTTGAAACTTGCCATGTGTTTCACCACTCTATAATAGAGCTACCACTGCATATATTCAATCCAAAAGCAAGAATGAATGCTTCTAGATTATCGGAACAATGATCTGGTAACGTTTTTAACTTTTGAGATAAATAGATGAATCAATCAAAACAAAGTTGTCAGCTGGAACAAGTTGGTTTCCTGGTGCCTGAAGTGTTCCATTTCTCAAACAACTCTATAGAAGGCCTGCCTACTTAGAGGATATGGAGTTCTTGATACCAACTATACCTAGGTGAGTCTAAATTCTGGACCCTCTATGAAAAGATTCCATAATCACTAATTTTTATTTCTGCTTGATCAGAACTAAATAACTCCTTGCATAAGGAACCCAAAAGAGGAAAAGGCATGGATATCAATGTCCAAATTAATTTTATTTCTTCCTAAAGGTGTTACTGTGAGCTAGATAACATAACAATGATTTTAAAAGTGACCGACTATAGTCTTCCTTCCCTCTAGTAGCTCAGTTTTTTACAGAAGGTAACTCAGAGTACTCTATACTACTGTTGTTAAAAATAAAGAGATCTTATGTAGAATCTTTGATTTGAGATTTTGCTGTAGAGCAATAACTGTATCTCTGGCCTTTGGTCATCCAGATCTAAAAGTTATTATGTTAGAGATTAAAAGATCCTGAGCCCCATACCCACTGCCACCCAGCAAAGATCTTATCAGGTCATATCATGACATTATAGTTTGTTGCTGCCACTATGAGGTTTAAAAAGAAGGAGAGAGAGAGAGAAACAGCAACGAGTGGCAAAAGCAGCATCACAGACCTAAGGTTTAGTTCAGGCTCTGTCATTTCTTCAGCATTTCAGGCTTAGAGAAGTTGTTTCACCTCTCAAAGCTTCAGTTTACCCATTTATAAATGGAGTAAATACCTATTATATCTCATGGATTCACTAAAGTAATAATGGGACATTTTTGATACCAGCCTCTTGAGAATATGAACTATTTCAGATTTTGTCTCTATATTCTAGGAGTCTAGCATATTTGATTTGCACAGAGTAGGCACTTAAAACATGCTGAATTAAAGTTTGAGTCTTTGCTCAGAGTTGTTTTTTTAATCAATTTATTAAAACCTAATGACCTGAAAATAATGTAATTAACATGACTATTATAATCTCAGTTTAAAAACCACTTCGGTATTTTCTTAGCAATTCTTAATATATACTCATGGATTTCCACAACAAAAAATAAGAAATTCTCTCTTGTTGATTTACTTAAGAAAATTACTTGGTGTCATGGCAGTAAGGTGGAGCCTCAGGACCCCTTCTCAGAATGATGTTTGTAGTCTACACTCTTAAGTGAAGGAAATGCCAAATTTCAGTAAGCATTATAGTGCAGATAACGATGTAAATTTTTTCCCAGTTAACATTCATGGGCCTCTTGAAATCTACCCAAAAACTCTGGGTATGTAACTAATTCTAAATTGAGCTAAAGACTCTATCTTGACTTAAGGAAGATTAAAGCATAAAATAGGAATATTTATAAATATACTCACCAGATATTTACAGATTATTAGGCCTTGAAGTCATATGACAGTTTATGCCACTAAGAGTTGTCAATACTGCTCCCCAAGAATCATACCAATTAAATTAACATAAAAAATAATAACTACTTCATTCAGAATCTTATGGGTTTACCATATTTACTATAAAAAAAAATTGGGAAAACATTCTGAATATAACCTTCCCATTATTTTTGGTCTAACTAAATATCCATTTAATATGCAGGAGAGGTTAGCAGACTAGGAGGCCTGTTTTATTGCTACAATCCTGTACTTGTACAATCTATTAAAAAATAACTTTTGAGTTATTTTCTTGTTAATGATAATAAGCGGAATTATGGGAAGATGATGAATGATGGTGATTTTATTAACAAACAAAGGAAGGGCAACAAATAGAGTATTAAGCTCTGGGGCATAGTCTCCAAAAAAGTTATATTGATGATGGTGGTAGTGGTGATGGTGATAGTTAATATTTATATAATGCTTTAACTTTAGAAGAGCATTCCTCTCACAATAATCCTGTGAAGTAAGTACCACAAGGGTTATCACCATTTTATCAATGAGGAAACTAACTGGAGAAATGCTAAATGGCCACACAGCTAGCATATGCCAGAGATATAATTCAAACCCAGGTCACTCTAAACTCTATGTTAAACACACTTTCAACTACAACACATTTCCTTTCAAGCAAGATGTTCATATTCTAACATCCTCAATTAACAGGACATTTTTTAATGAAATACTAAAGCATATCAAGCAAGGCTATCTACTTTCTTCTAAAGTTTTCTCTTGAGCCAACAATGATTCAGATTCCTGATTAAAGTATAACATTAAAAAAAGAAGCCTCATAAATCAAATACATAAATAAAAATGCAACATCTTGTGTGAAAACCAAATTCTTTCCTAAATTCACAAACCAAACTCAAAACTGACAATCTCTTATTCAGCAGTGGATTTCACTTATAATTTGCTCTCGAAACAGCACACTAAATGAGAAATATCTAATGCGGGCAACTTTCATGATAGTATATAATTCTCATCCAAACTGGAATACATGTAATTCATAAACCAGAGAAAAAGTATACCTGAGAAAATTTTACCTAATTACTTTTGACACATATCTGAAAATCGGAACTTAAATACCAATTTATAGTAGCTCCCAAGTTTTTTGGTATGATGCTTTTTTAAAGTCAAAAAAACATGAGCTCCCCCCATCCCCATAGTAGTTGTACCATTCACAATCACTGACTGAGAAAACAAAGGAGGGACTACTATGAATTCATTTTATTTATGAATTAATTTTATATTGATTTGAATTTTATTAATTACATTAGCATCTATATACATTTGGAACCTAGTATCATATTTATTTGCAATATATATTGTTTATTCAGCATGAAGAAGGCATGTTTGCTTATTGAAGGATTCACAAACTCCTTGCACTAACCCAAAGGCCAATGGTTGGGAATCAGTACACTAAATAATTCTGACTGTATAAGATAAAGCAAATTATATTGCAAAAGAATGAGATGCACAAACTAACCACATTGATCTGAATGCCATCATGTGATAATCCAAATCTGTTGCAAACCATAAAAGCATCTTTAGACACAATAGCAACATATTCTTAAACAGCAATTGATCAAACCATCATAATGGCAATTTTAAGGGTTCTACACAATTTTTTTCAGAAAATTTGTTTTAAACATTTAATCATGTTTGACATCTGATATTACAACTTCATAAAAATCTCAGTATCAGAAAAGCACTTATTACTGTCTTGTGTCAATACTATATGCCTACAAAACTGATTAAATATAAACAAAAATACATATAAATATACATATAAAAAGGCATACAAAATGAGACATTCAGTAGACTTTTATTGGACTCCTAAAGAAATTCAGCACCCAGAAAAAAATTGTGCAATGCCAAAGTATAATTGTTCTCCAGTAAAATTTGCCAACTTGTAAGAGGTGATTGTAGTGGTGTGGTTTTTTTTTTAAATGAGTAACATAACATAAAGAATAGAAGTTATATGAAAGTCAGACAATGAAAAAAAACTTCAGAGCTTCCATTAGTCATCACAAATGTCTTATAAGTCATTTTAAGCTATAACATAGTAGCACTTTTATCTTGAGTTTTCAATAGTTATTTTGAACCTCACCAAAATTCCCTTACTTGGCCTATAAACACTTTTATACACCATCTCCTAAAAAGGATATATGATACTGAAGTAAAATTTTATGTTGAAAGGGTTTGGGGGCAGAGGGGAGGGAGGAACAGGAAAGGAGTTGTGGAGGTTTTTTTGTTTTGTTTTTGAGAATTTTCCCACACATTCAAGATAACTGTAGAAACACTGGTTTTAAGTAAAACCAGGTAGAAAATTAGTTTTCTCAGAATTTCAAAAATCTAAAAAGATGGAATATCAAACTTTCAAAGTCGTTATTTTTAGATATTGTACTTTGTGATGGGACTGTTAAATTTGCCAAGATTTGTGTCAAAAGAAAAAAAAAAAGGAATGCAGGTATTCTGTGTGACCATTTCAACCAGCAGTAACAAGAAAATTATACCTATCTTCCAATGCAAACTGAGAAATTAAATTTTTCAAAATACAGTTATACAAGTTAAAATGGATCGACAGGCCCAGAAAGAAAAGTTTGCAAGGGCAAGTAATTTTAAAATGATGCATGCTGGGGCTTAACAACTCTTTATTCAGCAGAGAGCTGATGGTGTAATTTTTCTGAAACACAGCTCTGTCCATGTCACTTCCCTGATTAATTAGCTCTACCTATCACCTCCAAGATCAACTATCAAGTCTGCTGTTTGACATTTAAATGTATTCACTTCCTGGCCCCTTCGTATCTTTCCTGGCTTCTCACACCCTCTTCAGCCTCCACACACTCTGTGGTCTACTTGTAGTTTCCAGAACAAGACACTTAGTTCACTACTCCATGCTTATGTATGGTTGTTTCCTATGACTAAAACACTCCACCTCTTCATCTCCACCTCAGTTTCCCTGGTCTTCCTCAAGATTCAGTTCAAATAACATTTCCTGCATTTCTGCAAGAGATTCTTCCCAATCCGTGAATGTCTCTTGCCTTTCAGATTACCTTCACCTACTGTCTGTGTCTTTCATATACCTAGTTACTTGTATGCTATCTAGACTGTAATATATGCTTCTTGAGGTCAGGGACTGTTTTTTGCCTTTCTTTATATCCCCAGCACTATAGTTAAGTACCTAAAAAATTGTTGACTGACTTCCAAATTTATGGTCAGCTAGCTTCTTCCAATTCTTATTTCATCTATTCCTTTTCCATTAAGACAGAGACTCTTAACCTATCAACTTTTAAAATACATATATTTTGATAAATGTATTTCGACACAATTGGTTTCCTTTGTCATCCTGGGTATTTAATTTTTTGCATTTAAGAACATTATTCTGGGGGGGGCAGCTGGATGTGCAGATGATAGAGCACTCAGGACTCAGGAAAACCTGAGTTCAAATGTGGCCTCACACTTGACAATACTGGCTGTATGACCATGGGCAAGTCACTTCACCCTACTGCCTCACAACAAAAAGAAACAAAAACAAAAAAAACCCAACACATTATTCTGGTAATAGGAGCTTCACTAGGCTGCCAAAAGGGTCATGATACAAGAAAGATTGAGAATGCCTGCCATGGGGGAATCTCTGGTGTCTCTATAATTCTACCCGGAGCAAGTGGTCCTGCTGCCAGTATTTTAAGCATAGAGTTAATAAAAAAGAAAAGTGCTGTGATCACCAAAATCTCCTCTCTCCATGTCCTTCATACCAATCATTCCTATTTGAGTGAAGGTACCTTTGTTCATGGCATATCCCACTCACACCTAAGCAATCAGGCTATTTTTAATATGTACCTGATGTAAAGCTAATTTGGAAATATGCCAGAACCACACCATTAGGCAGTAATAAGAAAGGCTAACTAACTTGGCATCAAAGATACTGGAGACTCGGAAGAAGAAAAATCACTGACAAAAGATAAATTCCTTGTGAAAATGAGGAGCCAGGAGTAGAAGAATTGTTGAATGTCACAAACAGTAAATTTGGAGGCAGCAATAAATAGGTACCTCTTTCATAGCATAACTCTGGAAATTAACTGGTTTTGCTGCTTCCAGGACTTTACTGGCTCACACAATACCCAACTTAGTAGTCATAGGATCAGAGATTTAGAGCTGGAAGGGCCTTTAGAAATCATCTAGTCCAATCTCCTCCTGTTTCGGGTAAGGAAACTGAGGCACAGAGGTTAAGTGCCTTCCTCGTCCAGGGTTACACTAGTAGTAAGTGTGAGGAAGTATGTGAACTTAGGTCTTCTTGACCAATAGTCCAATACCCTATCAACTATGCCTCTCACCATTTAGGGGAAGGTAAGGGGGAAAAAATGCTGATGACTGATGACCATCTGCAATCAACCCCTCCCCATGACAACAGAGTTCAGTGGCATAGGTGAATGGATTGTTCATACTTTGGGTCCAATGACAAAACACCTCAATTTAAAATATAATGGCCAAATTCTGGCACAGACTTTTTAATATGATCTTTCTTCTAGACTCTAATCTGCCTCACTAAATGATTGGTGTTCTTGACAGTAACACATATAACATACTCTTAAAAACACACAAAAAAACTTCCTGCTGTAACTTAGGTAAAGGAAAACCTAACTACTATTAGAGGATAAGAAGGAGAGAGGAGGGGGAAAAGATCTGGTGATATTTCTTAAAGCTCAAAAAGTAAAGTTTGGGTCTGATTTGTCTTGGGGGATGATAAGAACAGTGTCCAGTTTGTTTACTTAAACTGGATTTGTATGTGTAAAAATGTTGTTAAAAATGAATATCAATTTTTAATTTGAAATGTTAAAAGCCCAGAGACAGCATCACAGAAGAGATAATATACACTAATTATATATGCTTATAAAATATATTTAAAAGTTTTACATATCACATACCACTTTCTGACATTTGGGTGAGTAGGAGAAGGTGGAAATAGTCTTAATAAGTGGGGAATTGGACAGAGAAAGGTGTAATTTGAAGGCAGTCTCCTCTATTGAATTTGATTTACATAACTGACATTTTAAAATTCAAATATAAATAACCTTTCTCTTAAAGTAGTTTAGTTTGGTGTTTTGTTTTGTTTTAATATACAGAACACTTTATTTCAATATCTTGTTTTGTGATGGTCATTTTCCTATCACCAACTAGCAAAAAGAAAATTTGAAAATATGCATAATAAATAAACTATTAGTTTTATGATATAACTACAAATTTTTTTGAGAAAAACTCCCTTAAAAATATATTGCATACATGTGAAAACTCTGATTTATATCAGTTACAGTCTGTGTTTTATATGTATAATATATGATTATATTTACGTCTATAAAAGTGAGTCTTAACTGGTAAGCTAAATTATGATTTAATGTCAGCAATCTGAATGCCATACATCTCTATTTTACTATTCCAGTTAGGAAATTTTTAACTGAAAAGGAGTAAAATGTTTTACAATAAACAACTCTAGGAGAAAATGTTTGTACTTGATAAAAGAATGAAAAATGGAAGCTCTATTAATGTAAAATTGCCATGGTTGGTTAGTTGAAACAACAGTGGACACATTCCCAATACCAAGATGGATATGAAAAAAGGAGCATAACTATAAAACGTATAGCTTACTTTGTGCCTTTTCACAGAAGTTTATCTGAAAGCCTAAAGTAAAAGAGATAAGTTCCAGTTCATTGACTGTAATTCAAAGAATCACACCAAAATTAAAATAACATGACATTTAGTTTTCAACTTTCAATAAAATAGTTTTTAAAAACAGGAAACCAATTCACATTACCACATTATGGCTGAAATACTGTACACATGGAATTTCCTAAAAACATAACTTCAGATTTCTTGCATTATCTACACATCAGTAAACATATATCCACAAGGGTGATGCTTCTACTTTTAATTTCAAATTCATTTAAATGTTATTCATGATTGGGAATCAAAAGGAAATTTTCTTGAGAGTTACCTCAATATCTTTCCCCCAAAATCTATCCCTCCTCCAAACTTTCCTCTTTTTTCCAATCACCCAGGCATGTAATCTCAGAGTCATCTTTAACTGTTCCCTTTCCCTCGACCCCAGTACTGAACTAGTTCCTAACTTATTGATTCTCCCTCCACTATATATAACCTCCTCTCCACTCAAACAACCACCATCTCAGTTCAGGCCCTCATTATCTGTCTCCTGGATTATGGTAGTGGCCTGATTATTCTTCTTGATTCCATTATATACTTTTTCAGTCCAACATCTACATAGCCTCCAAATTAATATTCCTAAGGTATATGATGATGCTCTTTATTCAAAAACCTTCAATGACTGGCATTTTTACCCCTCTTAAAATACCCACCTACTTTTTTGAGACTTATTTCCCATTATTCCCTGTCCATTCTAGACAAACTGTCCCCCTAACTTTTCTCTGAACACAGTATGTGCCACCTCCTTTATCGATGACCATAGTACCCTCCATGTCTAAAAGTTTACTCTCTCCTCACCTCCATCTCTTAAAATCATTTCAAGATTTGTTCAGTCATTCCCCAATTGATAGGCATCCTTTTTATTTCCAGTTCTCTCCTACAATAAAGAGCAAGTATTTCTGTACTTGTGAGTCTTTTTCCTTTCTTTGATCTCTTTGGGACACAGACCTAATAGTGCATTGCTAGGTGAAAAGGTAAGCATTGTTTAGTGCTTATTGGGCGTCTAATTAAAAATTGCTTTCTAGAATGGCCGGATCAATTCACAATTCCAAAGTGAACCAATGTGCCTGTCTTCCTACAGCCCCTCTAACAAGTGTTATTTTTTCTTTTAAATCATCTTTACATACCTGATGAATATGAGGTGGAACCTCAGAATAGTTTTAATTGCATTGCATAAATTGATAGTGATCTGAAGAATTTTTTCACATGGTTATTGACTGCTTTTGATTTCTTCTTTCAGACCTTCCTGTTCATATCTTTTCATCTATTGGGTTATGGCTGCATAAATTATGGTACATGAATGGAATGGGAAATACTACGTCTATGAAGAAATGATGAAAGAAGCAGTTTTAGAGAGAGAAACCTGGGAAGACTTGTATGAGCTTTGCTGCTGAATGAAGTGAAGAGAAGAAATCCTTCTTAAGAGAAGAAATCATACAATGAACAACACCATAAGGAAAAACAATTTTGAAAGACTTAAGAACTATGCTGAAAGCAAAAACCTACCACCACTCCGGAGGAAGCAGGAGGAAGTCTCCTGACCGATGGAATAATAGATAAAAGGCACAGAATTACATCCACATTTTGGAGCATAGAAATGTATGGATTTGTTTTGACTATGCTTCTTTATTTTTTTTCTTTATTGGGAGTAACCTGGGATAGAGAAAAGAACTAGCAGTTGGGTTATAGAACAAAAAATAAGAAAAGATGGCCATTAATGCATTTTTAATGTATGAAAGAAAAATGAAGCAAGTCCAGAAGTAAAAAGAAGTTAGAGTTGAAAGTATGTTAAATGTGTCATATGTTTTTCAATAAACAAGCTAACAACAAAAATATTAAGAAAAATCACTTGAAAAGACTTAAAAACTCCGATCAATGTAATGACCATGGGGGCCGCTAGGTGGCGCAGTGAGTAGAGCACCGGCCCTGGAGGACCTGAGTTCAAATTCAGCCTCAGACACTTGACACATTCACTAGCTGTGTGACCTTGGGCAAGTCACTTAACCCCAATTGCCCTGCCTTCCTCCCTCCAAAAAAAAAAAAATAATGACCATCAATGATTCCATAATACTCATGACAAAGTATGCTACCTATGTCCTAATGAAGGATTCAAGATGCCCTATAAGATACACATTTTTGGACATGACCAATGTGGGAATTTGTTTTGCTTGGGAGCGTATTTGTTACAAGGGTTCTACTTTTCTCTCTTCGGTGGGAGGCAGGAGAGAGGGGGTGGTAGGAGAGAAAAGGGAAGTAGCGATGGAGTTCCAAAAAGAGAAGAAAAGGACAGAAGGAATCACAAGAAAGCAAGGCAGATTTAAAAGTCACATGTAGAATTTATTATACACTTTAAAAGAAAAACGAGCTCTAAATGACAGAAATTTAGTTTCACGTACTATCCCTTCTTGTTCTATAATGGACATGGAAATGCAAATTTTATCCAGTATTTGTTAAATCGAAAATTAAAAAAGAGTTCATGTAAGTATGTGATCCTCTTCATTTTTTAAAAATATGGAAATGTTTCCTTTTGTTTTTTTAGTTCTCATTAAATCCGCAACAAAATAAAATACAAAGAGAAAAGAAAATAATTATAAATAGACTTAGTTCAGGTGTTACTTCCTACAAGATACTTTTCCTGAACCTAGTTGTTAAGAGCTCTCTTTGCCTCTTAAAATTATTTTGTCTTTAACTGAGTACATGTTATACGCCACTATGAAAATGTGAGCTCTCTGAGTAACTGTTAGTTTGTGTTGCCTTTCTTTTACTCCTAAATTTAATAAAGACTTAATCACGTGGCTTGTTTCTGTGTACTTTGAAATGCATTTCTAAAGTAACTACATTGAAAACATTCTTGATTTGGGTACACTATGGTGTACTTCAGAAAGTGCTGCATTAGGGGACAGCTGAAACCCTTTTCCTCTTCTCTATACTAGCTGTAGGACTTCACACAAGTCAATTAACAATCAGTACTAAAGAAACATCAAATACATGTTTTCAACTACAATGTACTTTGCTGTATATAGTACATAGCCTAGCAGAACTAAACATAAATTTTACTTTTTTATAAATCAAATCATTTTAGATGCATTTAGGTGAGCTAATTATTTAAACCTATTATAAGTCCTTAGTGGGAATGGCTGGCTCCTCTTTTCTGTTTTACCTTTGTATTTTCACCTGTCATTTTTCTTAGGGTCAAACTCATACCTGCCACAGATGACCATTTTCTTGTAAAAAATGATAATAGCAAATTTATAACCAACTATAGAGTGTATTTGTAAAAAAAAAATTTAAAACAAGGCAGCTAGGTGGTACAGTGGAGCAACAGCCCTGGAGTAGTCAGGAGGATCTGAGTTCAAATTCTACCTTCGGACACTTACTAGTTGTGTGACCCTGGGCAAGTCACTTAACTCCAACCGCTTCAAAGCAAAAATCGAACTTAGGTTTTTATTGAAACAAAGACAATATATTTTTATTTGCCATTTTAGTGAGAGCTCGGCTGTAGCTCAGCTTCCTTTACTAAAGCATTTATGTAAATTTCTATGCTTGCAGAAAGGCCCTGGCTTCATGAGAAGTGGGTCCCATTTTGGAAAGCTCTGAGCCAAAGCTTTGGGATCCTGGTAAATAGTGTGCTCAATAACTTACCATCTAAAATATACAAACTATTCTTATTTTGTCATAATGGTAGTACTAAATATAGATTTTCCTATCATCCTCTCACAATATACTCCATATTTTAGAATAGACTGGGGAACTAAATGTTTCTCAAGGGTCAGAGAAAGCTTTTCAGTCAAAAAAGTAGAACAAAATTTCAAACAGAGGTCATGCTCCGCACACAGAAATAGAACATAGAAATATCAAAAGTAGCAAAACAGTTTTAAAGAAAAAACCAACAAACTAAAAATCAACCAAAATAGGTAATAAGCAATCAGGGGTATAAGTGGGGTAGGGGTGGGGGAGAAGAACTATTATGTATAATATAAATATACATAAATACACACATTCCATGCAACAATTTACAAGGCTAAGTCAGCACAAGTTATACAGGTGGAGAAAAAAATTTTAAGATAAGTCAAATGGAAATGCTATCGTCAAATAGATAATTGATACACTTGAAGAAATTAAGTAGGTTTATAAAGCCAAATACAAATGAGCTTGAAGAAAAAAATTTATAAAGGATAAACTGATGCTAAAATTAAAAGAAGTTTTAAGAAAGACTGGAAGGAAAACAACAAAAAAAAACCAGTTTAGAGATTAAAATTAAAACTTCGGGTTAATTGACAGAATTAACCAACTATACACTCCCTGTACTAGAAAAGAGAACAATATCTAGGCAAATCAACTACAAAAAAACAGAACTATTTCAGAGAACCTGAAACAATGCAAGAATTTGGAAGGCAGATCAAAATGCGACAACCTCAGGATTATTCATGTACTAGAAGGTTTTATAAAATTACAATAGCACGATATTCTGGGGGGGGGGGACAGACAAAGAAAATTTCCCAAAATTTGCAAAACTAAATGTAAGAGATGGGAGGAAGAGTTTTGTTTCTACAGAGTTGAAGGTGTCCCTCTACCCCTCACTCACTCCAGCTTTAGCAGAAACTAGGCCTCAGGTCAGTCAGGTGAAAGGTCAGAAGCTTGTACACATGATTAAACAAGTCATCTGAGGAGGGCATGAGGTAGGCAGTCAGGGGGTTGTATCTGGCCAATGAAGAGCCCAGCGGGCGATTCAAAGGGAGGGTCCATCTCATACTTTCTCCTCTACTCTACTCAGGGGATGTACCCTAAAATATAATTAAAACGTTCCTGGCTTCCCAACGAGTCTTCTTTATTCCTAGACAATGTAAGTACGTTTCTAACACTAAATAATCTACAAACAGAAACAATCTACAGGACTCCAAAAAGAAGGAATCCAAGATTCAACTTTTTTTTTTTTGACAAAATTAAGCTTAAACACATTTTAAGGCAGATTCTTAACTGGGAGTCCATGAATTTTCCTTTTTAATACATGATGATGTTTCAATACAACTGGATACCTTCATGATCCCATGTAATTTACAACCTAATTCTGAGAAGAGATCCAGAGGCTTCACCACACTTCCCACAGGGGTATTTAACACAAAAACAAGAACCATTACTTGAAGGGAAAAAATACTCCATATAGAAAGAAAGAAAAACGACTTATCAACAATTTAAATCAAGACTACTACTAAAAGAAGGAATACAATATAAAAAACTTAAAAACCACAGAATTAACTAACTAGCAAAGACAAAAAATGAACATATGAGAGGTAGTTCTGCTGTGAATAGCTTGCAGAGATATACACAATTCAAGATGCCTTTGAATAACTTAAGTTTCCAAAATACAATTGCTTAAAGATCACACTTCTCAAAGTAAGATAAATAGCAACTAACACAATATACTATATTGGCTAAATCACTGTTTGAAAACTACTTCAGAATAACACGAAAAGATCAAAAAAGAGAAGAGGAGATGGTACTCTCTCACACCTCCAACTTGCTTGGTAATTACTTGATATACATTTTTATAGGCACTTATTGATGTGACTTTCCTTACACACAAAGACACACTATATAAAATCTCAATAAAAACCACAGGGTTTATGGGGTAAATGGGGTTGGGGCACAATGCTCAAAAACTTCATCACTGATACATTAAAAAAAAAAAGACAGGAACCTAATAAAAATTACAGCACAGTTTTGTAAATGATTCAGAAATACACAAACAGGGGGTGGAGCCAAGATGGCAGTTGGAAAGCAGGGACTTGCCTGAGCTACCTGTCAGGTCCCTCCAAAAACCTATAAAAATGGCTCTAAACTGCAGGACCCACAAAATAGTAGAGGGAAGCAGGGATTCAGCCCAAGACAGCCTGGATGGTGGCTGGATGAGGTCTATCGTGCACAGAGCAGAGGCGAGCAGAGCCCAGTGTGGGCAAGGGCAGGACCAACCAGACTAGGAGCCCGGGCAGAACAGGCCCTAGTGCCCAGAATGACTCAGCTGTGGTAGTTACCAGACTTCTCAACCCATAAACACCAAAGACAACAGAGAAGATTAGTGGGAAAAGCTGCGGAGGACAGAGTACACTGTTTGGCCACCACCCCAGAGGCAGAAGAGGTGGTGTAGCTACAGAACTAGAGCTTCAGTTGCTTCTGGCCCCAGGCCCACCTGGTGGGAGGAATTAAGTGGTGGATCAGAGCAGGAGTGCACAGTCTGCTTAAGATTTTAGTCAGGTCCAGGTTGGTGGTTCTTGGGGAAGGAGGAGTACTGGTGTGGAAAAGCTGGCTGTACAGAAGTAGCTCTGAAAACAACAGCGCATCCCCTCAAGCTTGGAACAAAGTACTCATTACTCTACAAGCAGTCACACTCTGACAAAAAACTCAAGGGTCCAGTAAATTGGCCGGGAACATAGCCAGGCAGTGAAAACAGACTCAGATTCAGTCTCAGACTTTGGAATCTTTCTTTGGTGACAAAGAAGACCAAAACATAACAGCCAGAAGTCAACAAAGTCAAAGAGCCTAAATCGAAAGCCTCCAAGAAAAACATGAACTGGTCTCAGGCCATGGAAGAGCTCAAAAAGGATTTGGAAAAGCAAGTTGGAGAAGTAGAGGAAAAACTGGGAAGAGAAATGAGAATGATGTGAGAAAACTATGAAAATCAAGTCAATGACTTGCTAAAGGAGAACCAAAAAAATATTGAAGAAAACAACACCTTAAAAAATAGACTAACTCAAATGGCAAAAGAGCTCCAAAAAGCCAATGAGGAGAAGAATGTCTGGAAAGGCAGAATTGGCCAAATGGAAAAGGAGGTCCAAAAGACCACTGAAGAAAATACTACCTTAAAAATTAGACTGGAGCAAGTGGAAGCTAGTGACTTGATGAGAAATTAAGATATAAAACAGAACCAAAGGAATGAAAAAGTGGAAGATAATGTGAAATATCTCATTGGAAAAACCACTGACCTGGAAAATAGATCCAGGAGAGATAAT
>CM053626.1:156152664-156192245 GCA_028646595.1 Phalanger gymnotis | reverse complement strand
GGCCAGGCGGTGAAAACACACCCAGATTCAGTCTCAGACTCTGGAATCCTTCTTTGGTGACAAAGAAGACCAAAACATACAGTCAGATGAAGTTAACAAAGTCATAGAGCCTACAACAAAAACCTCCAAGAAAAACATGAACTGGTCTCAGGCCATGGAAGAACTCAAAAAGGATTTAGAAAAGCAAGTTAGAGAAGTAAAGGAAAAATTGGGAAGAGAAATGAGAAGGATGAGAGAAAACCATGAAAAACAAGTCAATGACTTGCTAAAAGAGACTCAAAAAATGCTGAAAAGTATACTGAAGAAAACAACACCTTAAAAAATAGACTAACCCAAATGGCAAAAGAGTTCCAAAAAGCCAATGAGGAGAAGAATGCCTTGAAAGGCAGAATTAGCCAAATGGAAAAAGGAGGTCCAAAAGACCACTGAAGAAAATACTAGCTTGAAATTCAGAAGTCTCTTTTCATATAGCTGTCTGGCAGGGAACATCATCCGTGAAGTCCTCTGGTCCTTGATATTTGTTCCAGCCATCTCCAGCACAGCATCTTAGTATCTTCTTCTTGTCTTATAGAATCCTGATTTCTTTTTGTCCGTTTTCCTACAAAAGTGGCTTTGGCACAATTTTAAGTTACCATTGTTACAAAATCAAAATTGGAACCTGGCCAATTGTCATGTTTTAAGAGATTCATATTAGAACCTAGTTTCTTGTACTTCATATCAATCCATTATTAATTCTTCCACCAGGAGAATGAGATTTCACTAAGGAATTAACAACAGGCTCCATTACATACATAAACATATTGAGTAATCAATTTTTAACACAATACATATTATGTCATAAATTTCTAGTCATGGTGTGTTTCTTTTAAGGCATTTACAAAATAAAACCACAAGCCATTCTTCTTTTAACATTAATTGTAACAAAACTTGAGACAAGTGTCATATTAACTAAGTAACAAAATAATATTCTCAGAAGCCCTTGACCTAATTGTCTCCATACTATTAATGAGAATTAAAGGACCCTAACATATACAAGAATATGTATTAGTAACATATCAAGTCTAAATAGCTAGTTGTTTGGGCTAAAATCGTAAGCCTCGTAAGCTCAACCTTACAGTAATCTAAGATGTTCCAGAATTAGTCATTCAATAGATTTGTTATTGTGCTCATAAAACTTTTTGAATATAGAAATTTGCCACTAAGAGATTAGGGACATAACTTATAGTAAGGAAGCAATGTTTCCCTAACTTTATGGTTATAACAACAATGTTGTTAACAGCTACTGTGGAGGTATAAGGCCAGTAACTAGACCAACAACACCAGCACAGAGGAAGGCTGCTAGCACAGGTTCTTTGATATGCTTTTCTAAGGAAAGCAACTTTAAAGGGTTAACAATCTTACTGTAATTAAACATATATATTAATAATAATATAATATAATAAACATATATAAACATATATCATTCACTTAGGTCAGGGGAAAAAGTCAGCACCCTGAATTTCAGAGAAAACAAACAGAAATTACAAGCAGAAATTAGAAACAGCAAAATAACACAAATCAACAAACAGGCTTCTGTCTGTCTGACCATAGCAATACATATACAGTTACCAGACAGACAGAAGAACCAACATCTGGTTTTCAAAGCAGGGTGGGGGGCTGCAGTTAATGGCTACCCAAAGTCTCCACACCAACCCTCTTCCAATGAGTGAACCCCAAGCAAAATGCTAACTTTAGAGTATATATACCCTTTTTCAGGGCCCCAGGACTTTGCACCTCCTAATTAGCAAAAGGGTGTGGGCCTTCCTACAAAGGCAAGATTCAGTCAAAGGCACTTGATTGCCTTAGTGCTGAGAAACACTGCAAAAACAAAAGACAACAAAAAAGTCCCACCCTGCTTGTCATTATGCATATCAACTCCTGGCAGAAGTTATGTGGAACTGCAAACTGCTTTGAGCCAGGTTTAAGTTGAGGAATCAAGTCAAGAGAATCCTACCTCCACACATGCGGAACAGTCAGTCTTTCAACCTTCCCATGAGATCATACCTGCAGTTCATACCTGCTCCTCACAGGACTGCTGGCATCATGGATAATTGGCTCAGACAGCCTTTCTTGATATCCATACCTGGAGTTAGATTCAAAAATAGTCAGTTAATAGCAAGTTCCAGTAATCAATTTACGATATGACTGTAATCTCACATTGGAAGGAACATCTTCAAAGTCAGTCTTAAATAGCTTGTGTGCATTTTTACCCTTGTTTTAGTTCATAAAATCAAATTTTTCCATTAAGATCATGTTATTGCTCTAATAGGTTTGCATCTGTTTCCCAAGCTTCTAATGAGATATACTTCAAGAATTGAAGCATATAAATATGATAGATTCTAACACTAACTTTATTTTTTAGATCATGGAATAAATTCAAATCAAAACAGAAACATTTAACTTCCCATCAATGCAAAAGTGTTCCACAAGTTATTTCCCTCTAAGAAACTTACACAGAAATTCTTTTCTCCAAATTGAAGATGTCTCTGATTTAGTTCCAGTAATTAATTCAGTCAATTGTATTAATACCTACTTGCTTTTACATCATTTTAAAACATGTAACAACCTTATTCCATATAGATACACAGTAATTTTAAATCCCAGCCTTACTCTATGGGATAATGATTCAACATTGGGTTAGTACCTTTATTTCTTTCCCTTTATCTAATATCTATCACAACATTGAGAAAGAATATTCTTATCTTTCATATGACTATACAAGAGTACCAATTTACCCAATTATTTGCTTAAATTTTAAAATCTGCCCTAAGCTGGTTACTAGAGATCATTTACAAATTCTCAGGTAATCAAACTCCTTATTTGGGAACTAAAGCCTCTTCTTTTTCCTGGGCCAATGACCATGCCCACACAAATAGTTTCCAGGGACCTGTGAGTTTTATGAGTTTATAAAAGGAGTGGGCAAGAACCAATCCGATAAGGCTTGTATTAACAATGTTCCTAGATGGCAGTTATAAAACACATTCCCTTCAAAGAGTAGTTATTTCCAAGGGATCGCAATCAACCCTGATGGGCCTTCATCCTTCAAGGGGAGCTATATTAAAATGAGGTATTGAGAAGGGACCTAGGTTACTGGATCCTGATTAAAGAGACATCAGTTTCCATCTCCCTCAACAATAGGGAGGAATCAACATTTGCCCAAACAGGGTATCTCATTTAGATTAGATCTCACAAGTCCTCCTGAAGAAGGATTGGTCTTTGTAGAAAACAGTGATGGGAATGGGGAGACTGAGGACTCTGTTTAAGGTGTCCCAGAGTCTCTCCTCTCATCCTGTCCTTAATCTCTTAACTCCCTACCTAAGCATATCTTCCAGACATCTGGGTCCCACCCAGAGACTCATAAAATTCACAGTGGGTTTGAATATAAATTTTCAATAGCAAGTTATTACAACAAATTATACAAAAGATTTTGCAAAACATTTCTTCTCTAAATGATAAGTATTCATGAAGAAAATCACTTGGACAGCTCTAAAATGATAGGTATCTCTCTCTCTTCCTTAAAGCAAAAATTCCTAAAGTGCCATCACAATTTCTAAGTACCAAAAAGTGTTGCGGGAAGGAGTTCAGTTCCCATTAAACTAGCCTTATCACAGCAACAAAGTTTACCAGGCCTTCAAAATTCACTCAGTATCCTTTCCTTCCCTTGTTCTTTTTTATTTTTAAAAAAACAGTTTATCCTGCATTGACAGAAATTAAAAGAGGAGATCCCAAACACGGCCTTTGTATAATTACTAAGTTTCCTTTCACACACATATTTTTGTAACTGCTTGACTTATAGCAAAAACAATTATAACTGAAACTTCCTTTTAAATAAAGACTAAACTTGGAAGTTTGTGATTTCTTAAGTCACAGCAACAGTACAGTACAATTCTTAACAACATTTAGGTAAGAGAAATTGCTTTTTAAACAACCCATTATCAATTTAGGTGAATGCATTTCTACATCTCCTTTCACAGGGAGTCATTCATCTTGTCCCCAACACATGGAAACTATCACCTTAAACCACTGTATATATTTTTATAAAAATCCAAGATTTCAAATGGAAAATTTGCTATAATATTATTACTTAATACAAATATACTTAATACAAATACAAAAACAAATATAACAGTTTTATCACACCCTTTTAAAAGATTATATATAAAAAATCCAGATTAAAATTTCTTAAACACCATTTCTACCTACCAGTGGTCTCTCAAATTTTACAACCTAAGAGAACTTTAAAAATGCAATACACTTTAAAAATTAAGTGACATCAGTTACATTTCCAGATTATCACATATAGAAATAATTGATCCTGTTACTTTTGGTAGTTTAAAAACCACCTTCAAAGTTACCAGGTATGGCCAGTCATTGCCAAATAACAATATGTAAACATTTAATTACATCCTGGTATTTATATATTCCCTTAAATATATTTTATTTAGCTGTATATTCCTAGTGCTGAACAGCCCTGCCTCACATTTCAACTCCTTACTCCTATTTCAGAGGTTTTACAAAAAGGTTTGAGTTAGGTAGCTAAAGACCTTAGCCAAAACAAAAGATCTAAAGAATCTAAACAAAGTGTGGTTGCTTCCCTTCCTATCAGAAACTTTTGAAGTTTAATAATCAATTGAATAATTACATATCACAGTGTGTGGGATGAAAGACCCTCACTAATTAAAAGTTAATAAGGAACCATCTCAGGGTGGGAAAAGAAATAAATTTTATTCACTTCTCAAGAATTGGGTGTCCTCTGCTAGCACAGAGCAGAACCAGCAAAGGAGGCGCTTTACAAGGGGCAAAGCACCCATAATTATACCTAACACAAGAGAATTCCTGTTCACCTCTGACCCTTCTCACCATTGTCTGGGAGGTGGGTTTACAATGTGAGCATGAAAGCTAGACAAAGAACCAGGAAATTGAGGCACAGAAACTCCCAATTCCAATTCCCTTAGTTAATGATTACAACTGAGGTGACCATCTGTAAATCTAAAGAAGGAGAATAGGATAAGGGGAGGGGGAGACCCTCTCTATTCTCTTACAGTACTTTTACAGTAAAAGAAAGCAGGTCACAGTGACCCTATTCTTACTGAGCAAATCTTTAAACCAGAACCAGAAGAAAGAACAAAAAGTTTCGGGGTAGTAAACTTTCCCAGAGGCTGAGCCACATCAGACTCTCACGGCCTCAGAATTTTTTTTTTTGACTTCCCTATTTCTTGATTTTTAAACATTGTGTGTGTGTGTGTGTGTGTGTGTGTGTGTGTGTGTGTGTCTTCATGTTTTATTTACCTCACACAACAGTAATCAGTATCTTTACCAGTCAATACCCATTTTAACCCATTTTTTAATAAAAACCTCCACATCGTCCTGAAATGTGGATAGATATAATTGCTTCTTACTTTCTATAACTTTCTCTGTTGGTTAACAAAGCAGGCTACAAATTTTCATTTTCACTTAATTTCCTTGTGCTCTGTAAAGTCCCCAGTCATCTAAAGAAATATGAAGAGGGAGTGGGTCTTAAGAGCACATGGGTTTGCTACTCCCCCACGCCCCATCTTTCTATTTCACCCTCTATATTCTCTCTCCAACTTCATTCCCTCTCTTTCCTAATCTTTACTCAGACTACCTTACACATTTCAAATAAACAGAAAAAAAAGTTTTTTTTCCCCACTTACCCCAATTCTGTCCCCTCTGAACCTTACCAAAAAAACTAGGTGGGAATTAAAATGCCTAACAATTTACATACTAAAAAGAGCCAAATTTCCTTCCCCCAACCTTGGTTTTCTTTCTCCAGCAGCCCGCCTGAGCTCTTTTGTTTTACTAATTAACCCCTCCAAGCCTCAAAAGCTTCCCAAGGCTGCATTTCCAGTTTTCCCTTAAAGAAAGAAGAAACATAAAACTTTTCTTAAACACAGAGCAGACATTGGAGAAGACATTGCACACAGGAACAATTTTGAATTCAAATTCAGACCTGTCTTAAGCATTAACACATTTCACTCTTCAAATCTTCAAATCACTTTCTGGCTGTGTCCTCCCACACAAACCTCCTTTATGTGTGACAGTGAATGGTTTTAAATGGAAATTGATCTGCCTCTCTCTGATCTGCCTTCAACTTTAAACTAAACAGTATTTTTCTCTGTCTTTCTCCTGTCTGCTGGATCCTCTGAGACTGCTGAAGTAGGTGGGGAGGGAGAGGGAGCGGAGATAAAGAGGAAGGAAGTCCAGCTCCTTTATTGTAGGTTAACTTACTGTTTTTTCAGTTAGCCAGCAGATTATCCCAATGGGCTTTCTCAGATAAAATGCTAGGAGAATTCCACTTTCCTCTTTCAGTTCCTTTTTTTTTTTTAAACAAGCTCTTTTCCCATTCTGGCAAATCTGACTTATCAACCTAGAATCTGAGATGTGACAGAGCAGTACTTAGATCCTGAATTTTTCTACTGTTGGTCAAGAACCTGACTTAAGCTGTCTCTGGCCATTTAGTTTCACTTTTTCATTCAGTTTCTTTACTCATGTTCTTGGGCTTCCAAATGATGAGGGCACAGTCTGTGGGAACCCCCTTGAATCTGGAATACAGTCTCTAGGAGCCCCCTTGAACTGTCCTTGAATCTTCCAACTAGATCTGGCCTCTCCCTAAGGCCATAAGCCTTACATTATCATTAGGCCCAAATCTCTACCTAAACCTTGCCTTCTATCGTTACTATAGATATGCATGCCTTTAGCTACTTCCAACCCTTAATTCCATTCTCTTGGTTCCTGGACTCTGACCTCACCTGGTCCTCCTTAGACTCCTCCTCAAGACCCTCCCTAAGCCCCTCCTCTAGTCACCCCAGACCACCCCTCAATCCCTCCTACAATCTTTGTGTATATAATCTCCATCTTGCCTCCATGAAGGTGCTCAAGTTCGATCTAGCTCAGCTCATATTTAATCTAGCTCAGCTTAGATTGAGTCTGGCCTGCTTGTGAAAACAGATGTCACAAAGGGTGGGATTTCTTTTTTTTTTCCCCTGTAACTGTTTATTAGAATATGAATATATTTTAAATCAATATCTTAAAAAAATCAAGTTACAGTACATGCATAAAATACAAAGTAACAATTTACAAATAGATCAACAGCATCTTAAGAACCAATACACTAAAAGAATAAAATGGCTACAAAAGGAAACCAAAGTTACTGACTACAGCAATGCCTTCCATGTGCCCCACACTTCATGAGCACCGCAAAAGACAAAAGATTGGCCATGAAATATATTCGACTGTGTAGGCCCACATATGTTTCATATGCCTGAATAACCTTTGGGAATCTCCTATCACCCTTAATAGCTTCACTGCAGTTGACACAGCTTTTTAACTTTAAGGGCTTACCGTTAAGACAACCCATTATGGTGAATCCCTAATAAACTTTGCCTTTTTCCTTGGCTGAGAAGGCTTGATTCAAATTCTTTCAGCAGGACCCAGCGTGTCGGTATTTTTGGGGTCACGAGCACCCCTAGAAACCTATGGTTCCCTACCAATAACCTCTTCACAAGGATCCCCCCCCCCAAAAAAAATAGTCCCAGGAAGTTAGCAATCTGAAGAAGGGAAACTCCAACCTGAGGATACTCTGCCCTGCTGAAAATCAGTAGGGGAACCTCCCTTTGTCCACAGTGAATTTTCCTTTCAATGCTAGCAACCTGGACAAGCCGTTAGAAACATACTTAGTCTAGATCAGGGCTGTCCAACCTTAGGTTTTTATTGAAACAATGGACAATATAATTTTGATTTGCCGTTTTAGTGAGAGCTCTGTGGTAGCTCCACTTCCTTTATGAAAGCACTTATGTAAATTTCTATGCACGTAGGCAGGCCACATAAGTCGTGCTGTGAGTGGGCCTTGGGCTTCATTTTGGACAGCCCTGGTCTAGATAAACAATACTGTTTGGAAAGCCAGGAAGGTTTTCATTATATTTTGCATTTATTCTTTGTGAATAAATGGGTATATCCCCTGAACAGAGTGCAGGAGAGTACAAAGACTCAGAGAAATGCCAGTCCTTTTATTGGCTCCCAATTTGAATCTCCCACCGGGCTCTTCATTGGCCAGATGCAACCCCCTAAACTGCCCACATCATGCTCTTCTCAAACAGTTTGTTAAGCATGTGCACAAGGAGCTAACCCTTCACCCAATCAGAAATCTGGTTTCTGCTAGATCACAGCTCTGATTAGAACCAGTCACCTGACTTACATTCTGGTAAAGCTGGGGCAGCCGAGTGAGGGGATGGGGGTGGGGTGCTTGTAATCCTGTGGAAACAAAACTGCTTCCATCGTTTCTCACAGAGGAAGGCAGTAAGTAGTCTGTTCTCAGGCTGAGGGTTTGGAAGGCCAAGATCTGCAAAGGCTAAAGGGGCTAGGGACTGGAGAAGTAGACAGTTGAACTGGTTCACAAAAGGGTCAGGATGGTGAAGGGAAAAGAGCTTTCCTAGTCTTCTTATACTTTACTCTCCTCCATATACTCTCAGTCTAGTTATACTGACCTCCTTGCTATTCTTTCCTGAACACATCTTCTAACTTTGTCTGAAATACTTTCCCTCTTCATCTGTGTTTGGCTTCCCTGGCTTCCTTCAAATCTTAGCTAAAACCCCACTTTCTACTTTCCTGATTGTCTCTCCCATTAGACTATGAGTTCCTATAGAGTAAGGGCTAGTTTTTTCTGTCTCTTTTTTTTGATCCCTAGTACATATATGCATGACACATAACAGGCACTTAATAAATGTACTGATTGGTTCTGTCACTTAGAATCTTAGCTGTCCCATTCTGCTTTGTGTTATCTGCAAATTTGATAACCATTTTACCTATGTCTTCATTTAAGTCTTCAATAAAAATGTTTAATAAGATAGAACCAAATATTGATCCCCTCTAGGATGGGAAGAGGTCATCAACAGCCACTCTTTGGATCTGGTCTTTCCAACTATTTTTGAATGCTTTTAATTATTATCAGTTAACCTACATACATTTTATCATTTTAAAAATAAGGAGGTCATAAGAGATTTTGTCAGATGTTATGGTATATTGCTATTTCTGCAACATCCTATTTATTAATCCTATCAGAAAAAAAGAAAATGAAGTTGGTCTCACGTGTTATTCTTCCTCCCCATCTCCTCCCTTCATGACTATTTTCTGAACTTCATATGGAGGTAGTTAGAAGCAAGGCTGTCAGTCTCCTTCTCTCTAAAATCATATGCTTATACATCACTTTCTTTGAGAAAAATATATTTATCACATCTAACTGCAAGAGAGGGTCAGTATATACTGAGGGCCAATTATGTTCATCACTTGTGGTCATGGCCTATATGTGTACAGAGAAATATAATTCAAGATCACTAATTACCCTGAGACCCCTTGATAAAATAAATGTTTATTAATTGGCATTGAGAAATGAGAGCCTATACAGAGGAGGCTTCCACTCTTTTAGAGCATTTTTTTCATATGACTGTAGATAGCTTTAATTTCTTTGTGTTTATCAGTGGGGGAATGACTTGTATTCTTATAAATTTGGGAGGCTTCCAGTCTTAGAACTCTTTTTCATTCTACCATGCTGCTGCTAGGTTAGATTGCAGTTTGGAAATTGTACAGTGAATTCATTCAAAGCTTCTCCCTGAAACAAATATTCCATTACTTTAATGTCCATATTTTCTGGTGATGCCATACATTGATATAACTCATGAAACACTATTGTCACTGAAGTCCAAATTGTGAATTATGCTTTAAATGTTTAAATCACTCAGTATTATGTGTTGTATGGACTTGGATTATCTTATTAAGTTTTTCATAGAATCCTGTTTTCTCATTTTCTGCAGCATGTTCATGCAGTTATTTTACCGAAGTTAATTAAATGTGTTTTTCTTTTTTCAAGTGCTTCATTGTGTTATGTATAAAAAGTTTGAGAGACATAATTTCTGGATAATTTTTAATTTTATTGATTATGGCTGCTGGGTAATTAATAAAAAAGACTGTCTCTCATAAACCAAAGACCCCTCATGGAACTCACTCAGCACTTATATTCCCTTGGATGAGGGTGTTGCTGAGGGTGGAAATCAACTGATTGGTTAACAAGTAAATTGCAAAAGGATGTTATAATGGAGGTGGGTTTATTCTAGTGAAGGTCTGGGGTATGGGACTCATCTATCGGTCTTGGACAAAGAGACTTATCTATGCCAGAATATACCCTGTCTGGGGCAATGTAGACAAAAGGGGGGATCTACTTCCACTCAGACCTACCTGACTAAAACACAATTAGAGAGAATTCATCATTTCCCCTACGCTAGAATTTCTTTACCTTTTGATTAGTTCTAAGTTTTGCCTGTTGGTTGCATCTCACCCAAAATTTCATCTTATCAACCCTGTCTTTCAGAGTCTGACTGGATACCTTACAGGGGCTGATTTCTGAATGAGAAAAAGGAAGAGGAAAAACCTTAGTCCTGATTCAACCATCAGTTATTAATATGAGAGAAATAATCATTTCTCTCTATTGATTTTGTTGCTTTTTACACTAGAGTCATTACTTAATATGACCTTCTCTTTTCAACTCCTTTAATAATAAAGAAAACAGTTAATCAAGACCACTGACACAATTACCATGTCTAAGAAAGTATTCAACTTTCTTATCTGTATTCCATCAAGTCTCTATGAAGAAGAGGGAAATTTGTTTTGTCACTGGCCCTTTAAAACTAAGATTAATTATTTTGTTATTAAGTCTTTTCAACTTACAAAAATCTGCTTTCTTTCTCTTCCACTTCCTTCATTTGGGGAAAAAAGAAAACATATAATCCTCTTAACAAATATGCATAGTCAAGAAAAACAAACTCCTACATTGGTCATGTCCAAAAAATATATGTCTCATTCTGTACTCCTGAATTTACTTTCCTATCAAGGGATGAGTGATGGGATATAGGTTCTGGGAACCCCTTTGAACTCTCCTTGAGTTTTCCCACTTGATCTGACATTGGCCTGAGGCCATAAGCCTTCAATTATCCCTAGGCCCAAATCTCTGTTACTCTTAACCTAGCCTTAGCGCTCCATTGTCTGTTATCTCTAGGTAGCCTTCAGCTACTTTCCACCCGTAGTCAGATTCTCTTGATTCCTGGAGTTTACCTCACCCCTGTCCCATCAAGATCCTCCTTAGACTCCTCCTCAAGATTGTCCCTAAACCCCTCCTCCTATCACCCCAGAACCACCACTAGATCCCTCCCACCGTCTTTCTGTATATAAGTCTTATCTTGCCTCCATGAAGGTGCTCAGATTTCAATCTAGTTGAGATTGTTCTGGCTTGCTTGTGAATACAAGTATCAAAATGCTCATTTTCCTTAAGAGTCTACCCAGTATGGTCAATCTTTAATAAACTTGGTTTTTCTCTTTGGCTAAAAGAAGACTTGCGTTGAATTCATTTGGGAAGTACCTAGCATGTTGGTATTTTGGGGTCTTGAGCACCCCTAACCTCAACAATGAGTAGTGTGTTTTATCATGTACCTTTTGGAATCTCGTGGCTGGTCATTGCATTGATCTTACTGCTTAACTCTTTCAAAGTTGTTTGTGTTCGCAATATTGTTATTGTATCAGGTATTCTCCTGGTTTTGCTCCCTTCACTCTGCATCAGTTCATACAAGTCATCTCTCAGAAATTGTCCTCTTCATCATTTGTTACAGCAAAATAGTATTCCATTACATTCATGCAGCAATTTGTTCTGCCTTTCCCCATTGATGGGTAGCCTGTTTCTAGTTCTTTCCCACTACAAAAGAGCTGTTATTTTTTTTTTAAAGGCTGTTCCCTTGAGGTATTGGTCCAGTAGTGTTATCTCTGAGTCAAAGGGTATTCATAATTTAGTAACTTTGTATATAGTTCCAAGTTGCTTTCCAGAATGGCTTGATCAATTCACAGTCTCACTAACAGCGTATTAATGCAACTATTTTTCTCACAGCCCCCTCCAGTATTTGTCTTTTTCTTTTTCTGTCGGTCTTGTGAATCTGATATGTATGATATGTGGCCTCAAAGTTTCTTTAATTTCCATTTTTCTAGTTTCTGACTGTTTTTTCATGTGACAGGTAGGTGGCATAGTAGATAAAATGCTGGGCCTGGAGTCAAAAAAATCTGAGTTCAAATTTGGCCTCTGTATACTTAATACTTGTGTTGCTCCTGGGCAAGTCACTTAATATCAGTTTGCCTCTATTTCCTCAACTGCAAAATGAAGATAACAACAGTACCTCCTCACAGGATACTCATGATAATCAAGTGAAATAATATTTGTAAAGTTATTAGCACAGTGCCTGGCACATAGTAGGTGCTATGTAAATGTTTATTCCTGTCTTCTTCTCCTTTCATATGGTTTTTGATAGCTCGGATTTCTCCCTTAGAAATCTACCTTGTGTTTGATCATTGACCGGTTGCTCTTTGGGGAATGGATCCTATTATATTTTTGGATCAATTCTCTGATTCAAATCTCTCTTCTTGAGAACAAGACCTTTATTAAAGAAACATACTGCAAAGATTTTTCCCTATTACCTGCTCCCCTTCTAATTTTATATCCATGGTTTTGTTCTGTGTAGAAGCTCATTAATTTTATATAATCAGAATTTTCTGTGATCTTATCTATCCTTTGGTCACAAACTCTTCCAGATCTGAAAGGCAATTGCTTTTCTAATTTATTTATGATGTAACCTTGTATATCTAAGCCTTGTGTCCATCCATTGTAGCCTTTTTGCAAATTCTTAGTCATGGGTACTATGTGGGATGAAAGACCCCCACCAACTAAAAAAAATAATTTTTAATAAGGAGCCATTTCAGGGTGGGAACAGAAATAAAATTTTATTCAGTTCTCAAGAATTGGACATCCTCTGCCAGAACAGATCTAGCAAGGGAGGCCCCATACAAGCGGCAAAGCATCAATGATTATACCTAATGAGAATTCCCACCCACCTCTGACCCTTCTCACCATTGACTGGGAGGCAGTCTTACAATCTGAGCATGAAAAACTAGACAAAGAACCGGGAAATCAAGGCACAGAAACTCCAATTCCCATTCCCTTAGTTAATGATTACAACTGAGGTGACATCTATAAATCTAAGGAAGGGAATAAGGGGAGGGGGAGACCCTGTCCATTCTTCTACAGTACTTTTACAGTAAAGGTAAGCAGGTCACAGTGACCTTATTCTTAATGAGCAAATCTTTAAACCAGAACCAGAAGAACAAAAAGTTTCAGGGTAAAAAAAAAACAAAAAACTTTCCTGGAGGCTGAGCAGTCAGGCTTTCATGGCCTCAGAATTTTCCACTTCCCTATTTCTCTATTTCTTGACTTTTAAACATTTCTAAGTATAGATATGAATAGATATAGATATATATTTATATGTATATATTCCCTGCGAAATCTTCATGTTTTATCTTCTCACTACACAGGTACTTCAATTGTTGTTACCTAATGTGCCATGAAGTGATCTTTCTTTTTGGACACACATAAAACCAATGGAAGAAAATCCTATTATATAGTGGGAAGAGTATTATATCTAGAGTCACAAGACCTAGATTTAAATTCCAGTTTTACTGTTTATGGCTTTTTCACTTTGGGCAAGTCATTTGACCTCTTTGGGCCTCTGGAGTTGGAAAAGATAGCCTCTAAGGTATTTAAATTAATGAACTCGATATCCTTTGGCAACTGAGAGATGTGTTGAGTTTAAGAAGACCAAAATATATATTATCAACAGTGATTTTCACTAAATAAATGGAGTTAGATTTTTCAGGAAAAAATAATGAATATAAATGTTTTTTAACAGTAGCTTATGCCAAATTCTGTGAGAATGTGTTACTTCAGTATTCTGCATACACTTTGAATTCACTTACTTTTGAACACTTTTATATCTCTCCAATGGAATGTAAATTCCTAAGGGTAGAGAATGCTTTTAAAAACCATATGAAAGGGGAAGAGGACAGGAATAAACATCTACTATGTGCCGGGCACTGTGCTAAGAACTTTACAAATAATATTTCACTTGATCCTTACAACAATCCTGTGAGGAGGTAGTAGAACCTCATTTTGCAGTTGATGAAAAAGAGGCAAGCTTTTTTAAGTGACTTACTAGTCACTTATTAAGTCTTATTAGTCACTTTCGCCCAGAGGCATACAGGTAGTAAATGTATGAAGCCAAATTTGAACTCAGGTTTTTCTGGCTCCAGGCCTAGCATTTCATTCACTAAGACTTTTGAAATACCCTATATTTATATTGTACTTCGTTTCTCTAAACTGTTTTTTTAAAAGTTGTTTATAATCATTGCCTCAAATTTCTCTCCTCTCAATCTCTTCTAAACCACCTGTTCTATCCAAAGTTGAAAGATTTTGTTAGAAGTAATCGGCTTACGAAGAATTCCACCTGGCTATGAGTGAATTTAGGAAAAAAACTGACTGACCCCTCTGCTGCTTCTGAAAAAGGGCCCAGTTACTGAAACTCTTTATAATTCCAACAGATTCGAATTTCCTGCCTTGCTACACTGGCTAGATGTAATCTCAGGAACCTCCCACTTTATACTCTCCTCCCTGATAGGTTCCCCTTCAAACAACTTATTATGCATGTTTACAAGCCCCTGACGTTTCACCTGGTGGGAAACCTAGTTCTGCTAGGTCACAACTCTGATCAGGACCAGTCACCCCTGACCCACATTCTGCTATCACTCAAAGCTGGGAGGAGTTTTAATCCTGTGGAAACAGAATTCCTCCTGTTGTTTCCCACAATTTCTTAGTTGCCAAATCTAATAATGCTTTCTCAGTCCTCATTCTTTTGACCCCTTCTGATGACTTTGACAGTGGTGTCAATCTCCTCTCTAGGTTTTCAGGACACATATCTCTCTACTGTCTCTTTTGTTGAATCATCATCCTTGTCTTATGTCTTAACTGTGGATCTCCCTCTAGGCTGTGTTCTGCCCCCTCTTTTCCCTCTATATTCTTTCATTTGATGATCTCATAAGATCCCATGAGTTCAAATTATTATTTCCATGCAAATCATTCCCACATTTGTTTATCTAGCACTGGGGTGGGGAACCTGAGGCCACACATGGCCTTCAAGGTCCTTGGGTGTAGCCTTTTGACTGAGTCCAAGTTTTATATAACAGATTCTTTTATTAAGGAGATTTGTTCTGTGAAGTTTGGATTCAGTCTAAAGGCTGCACTTAGGAACCTAGAGGGCCACATATGGCCTCAAGGCCAGAGGTTCCCCACCTCTGATCTAGCCCTAGTCTTTCTCCTGAGCTTAAGTCATGAATTACCAATTGTCTGCTGGACATTTCAAGCTAGATGCCCCATTGATGTTTCAAACTCAATATGTTTAAAACAAGGACTCATTATAATTTCTCTCCAGGTTGATATTTAACTTTAGTATGATTACACATATAATAATAGATGAGCAAATAGGAGTTTAGCAGTCTGAGAAGTAAATTTATTTGTTCATTCATTCATTTTTGCCCATTAATAGGCTAGTTTCATTGTTTTCTATGCCTGTTGTTTCCTAGGTCACTGTTTTTGAAGTCTTAAGCTGCTAATAAGGTCTTAGGGAAGCAAGAAAGATCAGGTTTTGGAGTCATGTGAGTTATAGTGCCTCAAGAGACCAAGTCTAGTATGGCATGGGTAATAGAACCCATTTAGGGGCTGTGGGTGTTAGGGCCTGAGCCTTGTTATTCTTGACATCTAGGAACCCTATCCAAGGTACAACTAGTATACACTTTCAGACCTCATGTACTTATGTATGCCCAGGATAAAGGCCTCTCCACCCTTACCTCATTTTCACTATATTTTCATTTAATACATACAGAAATATAGGGAAGGGAAAACATTTCGGTCTTACATTTATGACTATACTGATAAGATAGTATTCTTTATCCTAAAGAATCTTTCAGTCTAAAGAAGAAATGGACAGTTTCAAAAACCGAATATAAGACATTTTTTAGTAGTTAAGTATAAAAGCAAAATGATAAAAAAAAAATTGGGAGAAACAAAATAGAATTGAAGACACAATGATTTTCTCCCATTACATTTGTTTGCAGTTTTGTTATTTATCACATTCTTAAAAGGTATATCCCTGGTAGCCCAGCCTCTTTATTTTCTCTCGGTGTGGTATCTTTGTAGTTCTATTCTGAAGAGGCAGGTCCTTTAGGGATTATTATAACCAGCATACCCTGGTGGTGTTCTACAGCTGTCATTTTGGCAGATATAAAAAAACCCAGGGTTCTAAAGCAACAGATAGTATATATGTTAGATACATTTCTTCTAGGAAGCTAGAAGCCGTAGCTTCTTTCCTGAAGCCCCCAGTGGTAGTAAGGCAGTTCTTACATTTAACTGTAACTTCTTTTTTTAATAGTATTTTATCTTTTCCAATTACATGTAAAGACAATTTTCAATATTTTTTATAAGAGTTTGAGTTCTACATTTTTCTTCCTTCCCTTCTACCTCTCCAGGGTGTCAAGCAATTTGATATATGTTGTGCACATGCAATTAGGTAAAACATATTTCTACACTAGTCATGTTGTAAAGGAAGAAGCAGAACAAAAGGAAGTAAAAAACAAACGAAAAAGAAAGTGAAAATGGTATGGCTTTGATCTGCATTCAGACTCTGTCAGTTCTTTCTCTGGATGTGGATAGCATATTCTGTTATGAGTCTTTTGGAATTGTCTTGGATCATTTTGCATTGCTGAGAAGAGCTAAGTCAATCATAGTTGATCATTGCACAGTGTTGCTCTTACTTTGTACAACATTAACTGTTACTTCTGAAAAAGGCAATTGATACACAATTTTAGTCATTTTTTTAGAGATACTTCATGACTTGGAATTTTTAAAACTGCCTGCATTTTCCAAGCTTTCATATACCCTTTTAAAATTGATTTAATAAGCTCTTAAAAGGTTACACGAAGGACATGGCCATAGGATGCCAGGTTCTTCAAACCAGTTAAGTTACAGAAATTAGTCAGTCTGATTGCTATCTCCAATCTGATTTTTTTCCACATATTTAGTCCTTCATTCTGATGTTATAGACATAACAAAAGTTTACAGAAGGACCTAGCAAAAGTCTTGTTGATAATGAAGTCATTCTTCTTGCTGAAGTTTGAATTTACAACTAACTAGTTCCTCAGGCAACATGTAGTCTTAAAATTTTTTTTGAGGCCCTAATATTTGTAAGTGTCTAAGCAAAATATTATTAAGCAAGATCAATTAAATTCAGCATATTTATTAAATAGCTACTTTATGAAGAGTGCTGTGGAGGTCCTGGAGAAGAAATGAAGAGTTTTAAAAGACTGTACTCTATAAAACATACTATTTTGCCAGTGTACCCACAGGGGCTGCTATGAATATGCCAGTGTATTCCCAGGTTTGAATTGCAACATATAACAGATTATCTTCATTCAAGATTAAACTGAGACGTTTATTCAAACACCAGAAAGCCAAATCCACCACGGTAATAAAGAAGTCTATACACGTTACCAGTGCAGGGGGCGCCGCCACCCCCAAGCCTTTCCTCCGTCAGGCCTCCCCAGGAACAAGCTCCCTTAGACAAAATGCCCCTCTCTTACCCACACTAGCTGCTCTGCTCTCTCTGCCTCCTCTCTCTCCCCCCTCTCTCTCCCCCAGCTCCACCACATCCATACTCCCTGCTCCACCCGTTTAGCAAGTTCCTCCTACCACAGGCTCATGTGACTTAGGCTCAAAGCAGGTCACATAGGCTATCAATGGATGGGAAAGTCACTTAACTTTTATCTGCCTCACTTTCCTCAATCGTAATATAAGAATAAAAATAGGATCTACTTCACAGGATTTTTGTGAAAACCAAATGATGTGATATTTCTAAAGAGGTTGGCACAATGACTAACACAGAATAGGCAATGTTGTAATGAAGTCTTCCATGGTCTCTCCACAGGGAAAGTTTCCTTCCTTCCAGCTCACAAAGCACTGTCTTTAAAGCCTCTCGTCTCCACTATCATTATGCTGTTCAGAATTCCTAAGTCTTTCAAAGTTAACCTTTTAAAATAATATTGTTGTCATTGCCTAGTATTTTTTCCTGATTTTTACCCCACTGCACTAGGTCATTCAAGTCTTCCCAGGTTTCTCTGAAATCGTCTCTATCACTTATTACAACACAGCATAACTATAATTTGTTTAGCTATTCTCCAACTGATGATACTCCCTGTTTCTAATTCTGTGCCATTATAAAAAGAGCTATAAATATTTTTGTACATTCTTCGAGTTTGTTTTGCTTAAGACTAATGCCTCCCTTAATTTACCTTCTTTCAACTCCCCTCTTCACTCTTCTGCCTGTTTCTTCTTATTTCTCCGTTGAGTAAAATATATTTTTATACTCTGTTGTATGTGTATGTGTGTATGGTTCCTGATGATTAAGTACTGAGGGGATACATATATTATCTCCCCATATTTCAATATAATTAGTCTGAGTTTGTTTAGTTTCTTGTGATTGTTCGTTTGTGTGTACGTTTTTATGTTTCTCTTGACTTTTTTGTTTGGAATTCAAAGTTTCTATGCAGCTTTGGTGTTTTCTTCAGGAATGCTTAGAAGTACTTTGCTTCATTAAAATTCCATTTCCCCATACTCAGTTTTGATGATTAAGTTATTCTTAATTGTAAGCCTACATCCTTTGCCTTCTGGAATACAGTTTTTGCTTTCTGTGAGTCGACTTGCCATAGACTTTTACATGAAATGATTTTTATGTAATATGAATTTGCCCCTACCCACCGATTACACTTAGCCTATATATTAACAGACATGCTAAAAATAATATCTTTACACAAGTCATAAAATGTGATAAAATGCAGACATATTAAATACTGTACTATGATCACAAATGATTACGAAATGAAAAGTAAAGTTAATGATAAAGTATGCACAGCACTGTACAATAAAGTTAACATAGATATGCAGTATGTTACCCCTTCACCACCCACTGCACCCAGCCTTTATCACTGGTAGTTGGCTGCACAATTTTTTTTGCAAAGCTTTGGAGAGATGTTTAGACCAGGAGTAGGGAACCTGCAGCCTCGAGGCCACATGTGGCACCCAAGGACTGCCTTTTGACTGAGTCCAAGTTTTACAAAACAAATCCTTTTATTAAGGGGACAGTGACATTTTTTCCTAGTATACCTGATGATAGCACACAATATTATCCTAGTGTTTAACTAGTTTTTAACTAGTTTTAAGTGTTTTAAGTGTTTAAGAGTTTTTTACTAGTGTTTAAGAGTTTTTTACATAAAGTTGAATTTGCTGCAATAATGCAAATTTATGTAAAGTAACAATGGAAAACTTATTATAGAATTCATATCTTGAGAATAGGAATTGGATTTCTCTTCTGTCACTTAACAATATAAAAATAGTGGGCTCCTAGCTGGGGTTAGAGTACAACTAACAAAGCTGGTAAGAAGGTATTTGCCTAGACTCTAAAATCTAATCAAAATGGCTTTAACCTGAAAAAGGATGAGGAATGTTGCCTGTATATATCTACCAACTTCTGTTTCAAAGAGAATAAGTATAATGTTGAGAGGGGAATAGCAATATAGTTGCCCGTTATTCATGGACAACAAAATCCAGGAAACGAGCCAACAGAAATCCTATTACTTCTGATCAATATACATAAATAAAAGGAAAGTTGAACTTAATGCAGAAAAGTAAATTTGACCTTGTAGTTATCATTGAGACTTAGTAGAAATGAGACCCTTGACTAGAATATAGCTCTGGATGGCTATACCTTATTCAAAAGAAAAAAGATAATTAAAGCAAAGTAGCATTGTATATTAAGAACATCTATTCATGTAAAGAAATCTCAGAACTAGAGGAGAATTTAATGTAGAACCGGTAGAGGTGGAAACAGAAGTTATCACTGGAAGATACTACAGAGTACCAGAAAAAGAGAGGAAAAATAAGTACGACTGAAAAATAGATGAAAAATGTAGAAGTGGGGCAAGATAGAGTAGTAATATTGATGTCAATTATCTAGACCAGGTGTGGTGAACCTGCCACATGTGACCCTCTTAAGTCCTCAAATGGAGCCCTTTGACTGAATCCAAACTTCACAGAACAAATCCTTTTATTAATAAAAGGATTTGTTCTGTAAAACTTGGACTCACTTAAAAGGCCACACCCAAGGACCTAGAAGGCCACATGTGACCTTTAGGCTGCAGGTTCCTCACCTCTGATCTAGACAGATCCATTACAGAACATTCTCTTGTAAAGCAGAGCTGCTAATTTAAACACATACACACACACACACACACACACACACACACAGACACACTTTAGTAATAATTTCATCCTTTAAAATGCAGAGGAACCTATTCAGGATCTGATTCTCACCTACAAGAAGAAACTAGTTACTAGTTTGGGAATGATTGAACCTTGGTTAGAAGTGATCACTTCATCTGAGAATTTGTGGTAAAGGAAAGGAAAGCTTTGCTCATATTTTAGTGAGCAAATTTCTAAGATTTCAAAGGAAGGAGAGGTAGAATTCCATGTTCAAAAATATTATAGGGAAGTAAATCCAGGAGGGAATAGACCAGAATGAAATCCTAAAGAAAAAGAAATAATTTTAATGATTAGGAAAAATTTGAGTTGTTCAGAGAGATTATAAATGATAACTTAGATGTTTAAAAATTACTTTCCCAAGAAATGAAAGAAGAGAAAGACATGTATAGAAGATATAAATAAAAGCAGCTAATGGAGAACGAGTACGCAAGTGGCATAGTCATGTAAGTGTTAGGAGCACTGCTCTGAATGATGGCCTGGGAACTTTTTTCTTTATATACTCTCACTAATTGACCTCAATGACTCCTTTGATTTTAATTTGCTCTATGTTGATGGCTTCCCAATCTCTGTAACCAGCCATATTCTCTCTCATGAGCTCTGATTTTGGGTCACTAACTGTATGTGTAGCATTTGAAGTAGAGGTTCTGTGACCATCTCAAACTTAGAATATTTACAATAGAATATGTTATTTTCCCCTAAAACCAGATTTCTTGAACATTCCTGTTCCTGCCAGCTTTCCCATCAGCTAGGCTCATAGTTCTGGTACCAGACTCCCTCTTACTCACCCCCATGTCCAATTAGGTGGCAAATCCTGTTGTTCTTAACCGTATACCATCTCTTGTGTCTGTCTTGTTTTTACCTCATATAACCATCATACTGATTCAGGCCTAGATCTCTCCCTACATGGACTCTTGCAGAAGCTTCCTCTTCATTCTTTCTGTTTTAAGTCTCTCCCCACTCCAAACCATCTTCCCTTCCATGTCCCCCCTGCCTCCCCAAAAAACTCCCACAAAAACCAAACTTTAATAGAGCCTTATTCCTTCTATGGAAAGGAACTGGACTTTTGATTTCACTGATATTGGAAACTCAGTTGTGAGGAAACTCCCTCCAGTAATTCAGGTTGGCACCCTCTAGACAGTTGCCTAGGGTACTGAGATATTATTGCTTGTCTAACTTGTCTAAGGTCACTCACCCAGTATTTGTCAGGGGTTTTGACACCAGTTCTCTATGTACCTTACCACACTGACATTAGGATATTTTGGAGGGAGGGAGGGAGGGAGGGGGAGAGAGAGAAAGAGAGAGAGAGAGAGAGAGAGAGAGAGAGAGAGAGAGAGAGAATATATATGTGTACATACGTATGTATACATATTCTTCTGTTCTCACCCTGGCCCCTATCTGTCTTCTTACATAATATTTCCCCTCTACACACCTTAGCAGTACAGCTATGTTGTCCTACTTTCTGTCCTTCACATACATATCTTCATTCTCTGTTTCTGTTCTCCTCACTGGCTGCCCCTCCCTTTGTATCTGCACTACATTCCTTCTTAGCACCAGCTATTAGTGCCTTCTGTCCCAGAGAGTGTGGATTCACACAGCTACCCACTCTTTCTCTCTCATTATAATACAAGCTCCTTAAGGACAAAAACTGTTTCACTTTTACGTTTGCACCCCCAGTGCTGAGTACAGTGGCTCCACATAGTATATGCTTTGTAAATATTGGTTGATTGATAAACATAGACTTGTGAGAAAAACTAAGATCAATAAAAAAGGACTTTTTGAGTTAATACTGAGAAGAGTATCCAGGAAGGCATAAGAAAGCTGCTTGATGATAGCTGACGATAAAGTAAATGAATTATTCTTAGTATTTACAATAAATTATTCAAGAGCAGTGTGGTATAGTAGAAGAAACACTGACTTTCTAGTTGTGGGACTTGGATTTGGATTTTTGTGACCTTTCTGGGCTTTAGTCCTATCTGTAAGAGAAGGTGGTTGTACTTGATGACCCCTAAGCATCCTTTTGTTTCTAAATAAATGAAAGGAGGCAGTTGGGAAGAGGCCATGCTAACCTGATTTCATTTTTTGACAAGATTACTAAAGCAAAGGGAATTCTATACTATAATTTGTGTAGATTCTAGCACAGTATTGGATGAATTTGCTTATTCTGTTTTTGTAGAAAAGATAGAAATGCTTAAGTATGTGAGTGTATTTGTGAACTGATTGAATGGCCAGACCCACATTTAGTAATGATTCGATGTATCCTGAAGCTTGTGTTTAACATTTTTGTCAGTGACTTGAAGAAAGACATAGATTGAATGCTTTCCAAAATTGTCGCTGATATGAAGCTAGCGTGGATAGCTAACATACGGGATTCATCTGTCATTCAGACTAATGAGTACCTATTAAGCACTAAACTATGTGCCAGGCACTGTGCTAGGGATACAAAAAAGAAGCACAAGACAGTATCTGCCCTCAAGGAGCCCACAGTGTAATGGGAGAGAATAACAAGCAAACAAATATGTGCAAAGGTGTACACCGGACAAAAAAAGTAATAGAGAGGTTGGAAAAGGCTTCATACAGAAGATGAGGTTTTAGTTGGGATTTGAGAAGGGAGAGAAGAAAAGGGGAGCCAGAACGGAAATGAGGAGGGAAAGCATTCTAGCTATGAGAGACAGACAGCTAGAGAAACTGCCTCAAACTGAGAGATGAGGCTTTTTTTTTGTAGTCACTGCCCAAAATGACTGTAATGTGTTAAATTCTGGGCCAAAGATGAAATTAGTTGGGACAAATGTAAAGTCTTATGTTTAGATTAAGAAAAGTAACTTCATATGTACAAGGTGAGCAAAGTGGGAATTTTTAATGGACTATTTTAATATGAGTCAATAGTGTGATGTAGCAGTCAAAAAGAGGTCATGTAACCTTAGCCTGTAGTTAAATAGATAGTCTAGGTATAGGGATTTCATTGAATACAGTCTTCCTGTACTCTCCTTTACTCACACTGTCTCTAGACTATTGTCATTAGTTCTAGGCATGACATTTTAAGAAGGATATTAATAATCTGAAGTTTCTTTATATTCATATATAAATATTCATATCTATATTCATAGGAATGTGACAAGGATGGTGAGAGGGTTTGAGATTATGCTTTGTGAGAATTCCTTAAAGAAACTGAGGAAGTTAAGACATGAGGCATAGGGTTAGGTTACATTTTAGCTGTCTTTAAGCATCAGAAGGCCTCTCACATACAAAAGGAGGGCTTAGACTTGTACTAGTTGTCCACTGAAGACATAACAAGATACAGTGGCTAAAGACTTGATGCTGTGAAATAACTTCCTAACCATTAGGGGAATCTAAAAGTGAGGTGAGCTGCTCTGCGTATAGGATGGCATGCCCCATAGCACAAAGATTTTCATGGAAAGTCTGGGTGACCATTTTTGACGCATATTTCAGAAGAGGTTCTTGTTCAGAGTTGGGTTGGATTACCTCTAATATTCCTTTGAACTCAGAGATTCTGTGATTGTGAAATTTTCCCTTGTATTTCATGGCTAATGAGCCTATATTAGAGATTAAATTTCTCCCTAGTTCAAAGTAATAGAAAGACCACTTTCAAAAGCATCATGGCATAATAGAAAGAGAGCTGGCTTGGAAGCCAGCAGACCTGGATTCAGGTTCTGTCTCTGATCCATGCTGGCTGTGTGTTTCTCGGCGAGTGCTCAAGACCTGAAGTGTCAAAAAAAGGTGCCAACCTGCATTAGTAGAGGAAATTTCTCACTGAGAGTTGCTGAGAGCAATGAAATCACAGGTCCATTCTGTGCCTCTGTACAAGTGGCAGAATCTGTAGGTTGGAAGACTAGAAAGTGAAATCAAAAGGACAAAATAATCTTTGGGGGGCGGGAGTGAAGTGGGGTAGTGGTGTAGGTGATAAATTAATCCTTTTTTGGGAAGTGGAGTTTGTTCCTCATAGATATTTCTTAACTACATGTGTCCCTATAGATTTTCTGCCCTTTTTAATCTCCCCTGATGATGGTAACTGATAAAAAATAAAAACTGTCAAGGTGTCTTATATTTTTCTTCTTTTGTCTGAACGTTTCACGTAGGCAGTTTTTGAGTGTTGATGTTTGGACCTTCTGTGTGTAAAGTTTCCTCAGCCTCTGATTGTAACTTTTGAATTTTTGAGGGTTCCAGGTACTAGAAGGTATGTATGATCATTGGGGAGCTAGTTAATAAAAATGTTGCTCTACTCACTGATATTTTTTTTGGCCTTTCAAACTTAAAACTTTCAACCCAAGTACTTACTAATAATAGGTGAAATAGGCATTACATAAGAATGGGACTCTAGCAATACTTTTAAAGTTATAAGTCCAAGGAACACAAAGTAGTGACCAAAAAAGAAAGGTTTCACTAGGTTTAGCATTCTTAAAACTTTGAAGAAGAAAGGAAATTTTTTTATTGGTACTCTAAGATTACATTTCTTTCATTCATGGGTCTTGGTATCTTAACAAAAATGTTTTTGTTTTTTTTAATAGTGATGTTTTGGGCTAGATACTAGATAGAAGACTGGTGTATCCTTGGTTTGATATAGGTGGTTCTACTGGCTTGGTAAAGGAGAATGTTTCTGTGCTTATTTTTGTACATCTGTGCATATTACAATATTTTTCATTAATTTTATCTTTCCACCAACACATAGGTGCACTGTTCACTTTTTAAAATTCTATTTACCCTTAATCTCCAAGTTGGAATTTTATAGTCAGCTTGGTTGCCTTAATGGGAAATTGCAGTGACAGGGCCCTTTCCTGTGGCTTACTTTTTTGTCTGCCACTTGCCCACTTTCTATCTATATGTATTCTATTCATTCATTGATGAAGAAGGAATAGAACACTTTATAATTTAATAACTAAATTGTTCTGGTAAGGTCAGTTGGCTCTGACTATGCTTGGGAATTTTGTGCATTCTTCTTGGCATTAAATAGAACCCCCAGGGTACTATATAGCAGGGTAATAATGCTCTCTGAAAAGAGAGAGTTTCCATCTACTGAGATTCTGTAGATCAGAAAATCCTTGTAGGCTTTTGATGATTTAGCTTTAAGTTAGAAAATAACTCAGCAATTGGAAGTGTAAACTAGTTTATAGAATTAATTTTATCAAAAGCAGAAAAAGAATTTTGTGCTTGAGCAGAGAAGAGGTGATAGTTAACTGCAAAAAAATATAAATATAGGTCTTTTAAAATTTATTCATATTTTTAAAACCTGGAGGTCAGAATGTTTCAGTAGCTTTTGAGAAACCAAGCATTCCCACACATTTATTCAGTGCTACCAAAAAGAAAAAGTTAAAACTTATTTAAAATGTGGAAAAATTGCTTCCCAATATTTTAACAGAGAGAGACTGAGAACACACAGCATTGAATCATCAGGAAAACTGAAGATCTCCCCCGAACAGCACTGGGATTTCACTGCAGAGGACTTGAAAGACCTTGGAGAAATTGGACGAGGAGCTTATGGTTCTGTCAACAAAATGGTCCACAAACCAAGTGGGCAAATAATGGCAGTTAAAGTAGGTGATGCCCATAATTACTTTTGGTACTTTAATCCATTAGGTGATGAAATTTGATGGGGCAGTAATGCTGTTTCTATTGTAGTTATATTTTAAGTGAAGGTTATGTTTATTGTAAATATAGTGCCTAACAAACTGTTTATCTCAAAGGTGTGTTGCAATATTTTGACCCAGACAAGCTTATATATGACAAGTGCCTTGTCACATATGCTTGCATGTGTAATTGTTTATACATGAAGTAACTTTGGCTGGACTCCTTAATGTGTGTCAGACTTAAGGCTCTACCACTTGTCATGGATGGGTGTTGACCATGATGGTGGCCTCTTGAGAGAAAGGCAGTGCTGCACTGAGCCAAGCTAAGAGCTAGAAAAGAATGCAAGGGGCAGGTTAGGCGGGACAGGGGTTAACAGCAGCTGCAGAAATGGTTTTAGTGGAACCATGTTCTTCTTGCTGCCAGTAGTTTCACAGCCTTAAATTGGCCTTGCTGACTAGATTTTATTTCTTTAAGGTTGCCCTGTTTACCTGGCCTTTACAATCATATCAAAATATGTAGTTGATGGATGATCATGTCAGATTCTACACAGTTTGAGAGTGACATACCATCTGTTTTCTCCCACTGTCCCTCTTTCTCTCTTTCCCAGTGCCCAGAAATAAAGATAATAAAGGGCCTTTCTGGCCAATTGGTAGTAGCCAAAAGGAGAAAAAATTTGACTGATACATTTCTAAAAAATACTTGGTAGATTTCATATAAACTTTTAGTGGATTTATGGCTGTTTTCTCCCTTGTTAAGAAATTAGAGAATTAATAATTCCCTAGAAGAGCATTTTGAATTGTGTGTTAATTTACTTGAGATATATGCTGTGAGCCATCTTATCTTGAGAAGAAGAGACATTATTTCACTGTGATTACTATGTAGGTATGGGAACCAAGTTCAGTTAGCTTGGGATTTACTGTTGAATTTTCATTTTTGCCAAGGTGTTTATTCTATATAGAGCTGAGATTCTATATGTTTCATCCATGTGCTAGGGAGGAAATTGGTTTCTGCTTCTCTCTCTCTGTGTTCGTGTGGGCATAGCAATGCTAATCTGAGTGATTAATGGACAGAGTAATAAATGTCCATTTTTACTGAACCATTTAGGTATCTAAGGTATCTGAGAAAGGTACTCCACCTTAGAGCAAAGGGACACTTTTAGGAAGCAAGGTGAGTCATTTATACCAAATGAGTTTCCCTATTTCTGTTTAGGACACTAATGTCTTCCTAGTCACTCAGATTTACTACCCTGGAGTCATTCTTTATTTTTTTCTTTCTCTGCCCCAACCCCCATTCTATTAAGTTAAAAAGTCCTGTGGATTCTACCTCTGCACCATCTTTCAGTCTCCTTCTTTTCATTTGCACAGCAGCCACCCTAGGCCATCTTCGCATCTTCTGGAGCAACACAACATCCTCTTAATTGATAACTCCTCTATTCTTTACTTTCTCTAATACATCTTCCATCCAGCTGCCAAAATAATATTCTTAAATCACATTTCTGAATATGTTAATTTCCTGCTTGAAAAGCTGTAGTAGTGTACCTTGTTGCTTCTGAGATGAAATAAACTTTTCATCTTAGCATTTAAAGGCCTCCATGTATTTCACTACTCAATCAATGAGTAATAAGGCTTTAAAGGCTAGTTAAGGAATTATTAAAGGCTCCTGAGGAGTTTTTTTTTTTGGGGGGGGGGATAATTTTGGTATGATAGTGCCTTCCTGGTCATATAGCAGAGACTTATAAATATCTAGAACATCATCTGTGTAGAAACAGGATACAGTTGGATAGTAGTATTCAGAGCCATCGTAATGATCTTTTGATTTGCCATGTAATCATTTTCAACTTGTTGTATCCAGATAGATTTAGTTTAATAGCAGTGGTGAAGATAACTCACCATTTCTTCTCTGTCACAGTCAGATATTTGGTACAATGAGTATGAATCTAAAAATTAAAAAAAATTAGGAACTAGGTTATTGTTAAATGTCTTTTAGATGCATCATTTCTCCTTATGTAGAAGAGCAATTTCAACTTTTATACTTGGCATTACTTCCTCCAGTTTCAGTAATAGTACTCTCTTTTCCATACCAAAAGAATTGAGATCATGGATAGGTAATTTGGGCAACTAAGTAATACAGTAGGTAGAGTGTTGGGCCTAGAGAGATGACTCATCTTCCTGAATTCAGATCTGGCCTCAGACACTTACCAGCTATGTGATCTTGGGCAAGTAATTTTTCTCTGTTTACCTCAGTTCCTTCATCTGTAAAATGAGCTGGAGAAGAAAATGGCAAGCCACTCCAGTATCTTTGTCAGGAAAACCCCAAATGGAGTCACAAAGGGTCAGACATGACTGAATAACAATAATAACACAAGTAATTTGAGTTTATGGCAGAATCATATGATTATGTCTAGTAATGTCTGGGATACATCTTGAGTAAACACATTACATTTTGAAGCCTTTCGGGAGGCAATCTCCCTCTCTCTCCAAGAAGGGGCTAGGGTCAATGGCATAAATTCTTTTATTTATCTGTTCCAGCAGAGCTTTAAATAGATAAACAACCATTTAGACTTTGTAGGGTTTTAGCCTTGTCCAATGTCTTTGCTTTTTAAACTTTGAAGATCCTGTGGTTGAACCGGACAGGATAACAAATTGGAGTTCTTAAAAGTTTAGATTGCTGGAACTGTGCCTAAAGGGCTATAAAACTGGGCATACCCTTTGACCCAGCAATACCACTTCTAGCTGTGTATTCCAAAGAGATCATAAAAATGGGAAAAAGGCCCACATGTACAAAAATATTTATAGCAGCTCTTTATTGTGGTGGCCAAGAATTGGAAATTGAGAGGATGCCCATCAATTGGGGAATGCCTGAACGAGTTGTGGTATATGACTGTAACAGAATACTATTATTCCATAAGAAATGATGAGCAGGTGGACTTCAGAAAAACCTGGAAAGACTTACATGAACTGATGCTGAGTGAAGTGAGCCAGAACCAGGAGAACATTGTACACAGTAATAGCAACATTGTGGGATGACTAACTGATAGACTTAGCTCTGCTCAATGCAAGGATCTAAGACAACTCCAAAAGATTCATGATGGAAAATGCTCTCCACATGCTCTCTCACTTTTTTTTTATTTCTTGTTTCTCATGGTTCCTCCCATTGGTTCTAATTCTTCTTTACAACATGAGTAATGTGAAAATTAAAAAAAAAAAGTTTAAGTTACATGATGTAATTAGTAGAGTTATCCTTACACTCAAAAAAGTCATAATAAGACTATTTCCACATTACTCTTAGAGTAGACCTCCCAGACCTTCTTTATATGATTGGAGCTCTTCCCACAGTAGACATTGCCATGCTTAGGTAAGAAAGTGGGAAAGGCCTGGGAGATCACCCTTACACATTTTCTTAACTTACAGGATCTACCAGCTCCTCACTGTTGAAACCTACCTTTTTTCAGTGCAGCAGCTTCACCAGCAAAATGGAGTTGAATCAGGTGCTTTTTTAAAATAAAATATTAACTATACTTTGTATATTAGACAAAACCACTTTAATAGACTATTTTTTGAAACCAGAGAAATAATTTCATTCATCTTTTTTTGTTTCATTTGCATTTGTAATATTTTGGTGTTACCAACCTGTAAATTTAGATAGGATTTGTTATGTCTTCTTAAATCCAGAAATATGTAAAGAAAGCAAATAGCTTTCAATAGTCTTGAGTTCTGATTTTGCTAGCAATTCTTTTTTGTGGTTGTTTTTCTTCTTCAGAGCAGTGTGTATTACTTAGGTATAGGTGGGTAGTAAGAGCAAATGGAGAATCTTAAACCCCTACCCTGTTCTTCCCTCTCTCTGAAGCCTTGCTTTATTGTTAACAAACGCTCCCTCTTAGATCAATTCTTTTCATACTTTTTCCAGCTTCTCACACTCATATAAACCTGCCAGGCTTTAGAAGATTTCCCTGACTCTCTAGGGCTAGTTGCTCCTCATCTCCTGCTTCCCAACATATTAGTCTTTGTAGAAAAGCTGACATACTTCTTGCTAGTCCTGGGTACTATCTTCCTTTTATACCGCCATTCTCCTGATGTTAAATACTATAGAAAAAAAAATATGCAGCCTTTTGGAGAGGGTTTGCTGCAAAATCAAGCCATTGAGAGGGCCTTTCACCAAGGACATTCACATCCATCAGAAATCTCAAGACTCAGAGTATCAAAGTTACTATAGAACCTGTACTACTAGAGATCATGAGACTGGGAAATAAGTGCTTGCTCTGCCTTCAGTTCAATTAAATCAACACATCTTAAGGACCCACCATCTAGCAAGCACTTCTGCTTGACATTGGGGTTTGCAGATATAAAAACCAATTAGTCTCTGTCCTGAAGGAGCTTTCATTCTACTGGGGAGAAACAAACATGTACACACAGTAATCATCATCATCATCATCATCATCATAGTTGTGTGTGTGTATGTATGTGTATAATCTAGTTCTTGCTATATGCTAGGCACTATGATTCAAAATATAGGGTGTTATAAAAGTTAATAGCTTAAAATAGCTCTAAGACTTGAAATACCCTGTATAAAGTGAATTAAGGGGCAGGGAGCAGTAACAGCTGGGGGGAATTGAGAATGGGGAGGTGATGCTTGAACTGAAGCATGAGGGAATCTAGGGGTCACAGGAAAAAGTGAGGAAGCAGGGCCTTACAAGCATGGGGGACAGCTTGTTTAAAGGCATGGAGGTGAGAGATGGATTGCCCTGTAAAGGAAATGGCAAGTAGTCCAATATGGTTAAAACATAAGAATGTGTATATGTGGGGGATAGAAGAGGGAGGTTAACATAGAATAAACTAAAATGCTAAGATGGAGTCAGATTATAAAGGGCTTTAAATGCCAAACAGAGGAATTTATATTTTTCCCATAGGTAGTAGGGGCCACTGAAGCTTCTTGACCAAGGAGTTAACATTGTCAGACCTGTGCCTTAAGAATATCAAGTTGACATCTGCATCAGTGGATTTAAAGGGAGAAGCTAGATTAAAGGAGTCCAAACAAATAGGACACTACTAAAGTAGTCCAGATGAACAATGTTGAGGGACTGAATTACAATTTTATTGTGTAAATGGAAAGAAGGAAGGTGTGAGATCTTGTGGAAATGAAATCAGTAAGACAGTTAGCTGTGGAGAGTGAGAGAGAGAGTAAAGGATTAAAGATGGCTCCTAGGTTGCAAACCTAGGTGACTGAAAGAATGGTAGTGACCTCAGAAGAGTATGGAAGTTAGGAGGCAAGGATTTAAAAGGAAAGATGGTGCCTTTGGTATTGAATGTAGTGAATTTGAGATATGTAGTTAACTAGCAGGCAGTTGGAGATGCTGTGCTTGAATTCAGGAGAAAGATAAGTGATGAATTTGTACTTTTAAGAGTCCTCTGTGTAGAGGTGATAGGCTTTGGGCAGTGATGAGATCACCAGGAGAAAGTTCAGCGCAGATCTGGCCATGTTTGTAGATATCAGGGTTGGTTCATCAGTAAAAAATAAAGCAGAAAGGGGGATGATCAAAAAGGTAAGACTTTTGGAGAAGGGAGGGAATAGGGATCAAGACACATGCAAGAGCTGATAAGAAGGGTTACTTCTTCTACCAACACTGGAACAAAGGAGAGATTGTAAGTGACATTGTTGAAATTTGAGTTTTAAAATTGAGTTAAAGAATGACCTTGCTCCATGTGACCTCTATTTTTCGATATTAGGTTGTCTGCTGATAATTAGAGGTGGTGGAGTGGTGCAGATTGTACTACATATGGGTTATTAGCATACAGGTCCCTCACAACCTCAAGGAGGCTACTGAGCTGGTACAATATGTGTTTAGTCTTGGAACTACTCATCAGTACCTGCAGGGTTTTTTCTAGACTAGATGGCTGGCCAAAATTCTTTGCTTCTTCCGCACTGTCCTCATCTCCACCCCAGCTTTCCAACATTTAACTGTTTAACTTTTAACATTTAACTATCCCACCATACTCAATTTTATCATAAGTGTGCATAGGATCCTCTATCAACTCTTTTTTTTTCTTCCTATAGCTGATAAATTGCTACTTCCTGCTCTCCTTATCTCTGTAATTCAAAATTTCTATTGGAAATATTTTCCAAAGGTACCATTTGTCACACACTCATTTCTATCTACCTTAGTCTGTAGTCTACTCTGCCCTTCAAATTTTGTTATGCCCGTTGGAAGAGGCAGGGTGGAGCATTGGATTTGAGGTCAGGAAGACCTGGTTAAATCCTGCTTTCAGCTACTTATTAAGTGTGTGACCCTAGGCAAGTTAACATTTTATGTGTCCCAGTTTTCTTATCTGTAAAATGAGGTGGTTGGACTTGATAGTTTCTAAGGTTCCTTCTTGCCCTAAGTCCCTATTTTATTGCTCACCTTCATCCTAAATCTCTTCATCTTAGGTTCTTTCGATCTTCTTTTATGTCACCTCATGTTGTCAAAACATATCTGAAATTTGCCCTTTTCTTTCTACTTACATAGTGACCCTTATTAAAGAATTTCAGAGTTAGAAGGGACCTCAGGGGTGGGGAACCTGTGTCCTCAAGGTCACATGTGGCTCTGTAGGTCTTCAAGTGCGGCCCTTTGATTGAATCCAAACTTTATAGAACAAATCTCTGTAATAAAAGGATTTTTTCTGTGAAGTTTGAATTCAAAGGGCCACACTTGAAGACCTAGAGGGCCACATGTGACCTCGAGACCATAGGTTCCTCACCCCTAGCCCATAGTTGAAAAAGAATCCCCTTTACAACCTGTCAAGTGGTCATAGAACTTCTGCTTGAAGATCACTGATGGCACTAGAGGAAAACATTCTAGCTCCTGAGGCAGCAAAATCCCACAAATCATTAGGAAGTTTTTAAGCCAAAATTGTCTGTATGCTACTCTCGTCCATTGCATCTGGTTCTGTCCTCTTAATAGAACTGAATGGGCCAAGTTTTTTTTTTTTAAATTACTATATCCCACTGTTGACTTGAGTCCACTAAAAACTATAGGACTTTTACAGACTAAATTGTTGCTTAGCCATTCCTCTCACATATTGTACTTAAAAAGTTTGTGCCTCTGTGTGTGTGTATTTAAAAAAAAACAAACTTTCAGTAGCTCCCTGGTGTTTCTAGGATGAAATGCAAATTCTTCAGCTCGGTGTTTTAAGTACCTCCACCATCAGGCTCCAAACTTTGTTTTTGGTCTTTTCTCACATAATTGTTCTTCACACTTTATATTTCAGCCAAACTGGACTAGTAGTTGGTAAATTCAATAATTCATCTCTTGTCTCTGAACACTGCATGTCTTTCCCCATGCCTGGAATGTCTTCCCTCATTTCTTCCTCTCACCATCCTTATTTTCCTTCAGATGTCACCTCTGTGAAGTGTCCATTGATCCCCTGCATTTTAGTGTTCTCTCGTATCTCAATTTATATTGTATTTCTCCTCTCGTTTTATTTATATATTGCCACCACCACCCACCACTCTGTAGAATATAAGCTCCACTAAAGTGAGGGACAATTTCATTTTTGTCACACTTAGTGCCCTAAACAATGCCTTACAAAGAGTAGGCACCCAATCTTTGATGAATTGAATTGAATTATTGTTAACTGAGTCTTCACTGATGCTAGATAATATTCTTCCCTTAATAATTCAGTTATGTTCTCTGGCTGTTTCAACCTTCTCTCCTTAAGGTCCCCCAAACAATATTGTCTTGGAAGTTACTGAGAAGGTGAAGTTCACCCATTATTAATTTCCTTATCACGCTTGAAAATACTCTCTCTTAAGGTTAATCTGTTTTTTGTTCCAGTCTTTGAAGAATAGTTGATACTCCTACTTGCCAAGCTGACCTTTTCCACTTATGTAGAATATTTTTTAACCATAGCATACATGTCATAACATGGTGCCTCATACATATTAAACACAGCAAGTATTTGTTGAATTTTATTAGCAATATGTGTAGCTTAGACATGTCTCTATTTTAGGGCTTTGGTGTTCCACCTTAAAAAATTTCTATATGTTGTAAAACTTCACTTATTTAAATTGAGGGAAATATCCAGTTATAATTGCTAGAAGTTCTGAATTTTTGGCATAGTTTTAAAGTATGTTGTTTTACTTTCAACTATATATATAGTATCTTAACCTAGAGAAAGAAAATGTTGGCAAGTAGAGATGCATGGGGTTCTTGTACAGAAAACATAATAATTACTTGAAATTGCAATTTTAGTTGTGAGCAAGTGGATGTTTTTAAAGTAGTTTGAAATACCTCAAACTTGGTTGATAATTAATTTTACTTACTTTTCTCAAGACTTTTTTTTTTCCCTTTATTTATACAGTCTGGAAAAATTTGTGCAGGAAAAGTAAATTCTCAATCTAAATTATTATACATTACAAATTAATGAAGTCTGGATTAATTCAGACTGCTTATAATTGAGTTGAGCAATGAAATAAAATAATGTTAATATATGCATATGTGTGTGTGTGTATGTATGTTTTGTATAATTAGAAATGCTCTTAAAGTATCAAGTATGTACACATGTATCCTTGTAGAAAATGGGTAAAATCCAGGTAATCTAAAAGTGGTATTGCTTAAACTGAGCTGTTAGTATCTCACATTAAACCTTAAGAAATGGCAGGTTCAATCTGCTCATGCCTTCAGTCTCTGTATTCCATAGTGTCATTTCTAGTAGGGAAACAGACCTTTTGCCATGATTATACCTGCATAGCTTAAGTCACAAAGTTGACTGTAATTTTTAACAAGTATTTTGCTTGGTCAAATCATGTGCCCTTCCTGGGCCTCACTAAAAATGAAGGGGTTGGCCTGAAAGGCCTATGAAGACTTTGAAATGAGTATACTACCTGCTGATGGAACTGTTATCATTGGGTATAATAGTATTGGCTAATATTTATATCTCACCTAAGGGTTTGTAAAGTGAGATACACACACACACATACATGCACCCATATGTACACACACATCTATCTTGCATATTATGCACAATATACAATTTGTATACACACATTATAACATTATATGTACGCACATTATATATACAAATGTAATCATAACCCTGTGAAATACTTGTTGCTATCCCCATTTGACAGACGAGGAAATTGAAGCTGAAACTTCCTTGGGGCACTTAACCGAGGTATAATAACTGAAGCATAATTTGAACTTGTCTTCTTGACTCCCAAGTTCATCTTTCTATCCACTATACCAGTACTATCAAACTCAAATAGAAACGGATCAACCACTGATGTAACATAATCTATGTTGTATTTTTATTTAAACATTTACCAGTTATGTTTTAATCTGGTTCATAGCCAGTATGAACTCATTATCTCTGTACCACACTACCTAGTATCTTGGATATTGGCATGCAAGCCATTGATCCAATTTATTCATCCTTTTTGTTAATTCATTAAAACATTTATTAAGTACTTCCTGTGTACATACAGAACACTAAGCACTGAAGGAAATGCTATTTTTAGAAAAGACAATCTTTAATGACTAGCCAAAAAAATAGTTCTACACCTCTTTTGAAGTTTTGTCCATAGCATGCAATTTATTATGTTTCCTAGAACTCAGAATTCAGAACTGGATGAGGTCTTAGATGGGTATTATTTAATACAGCCCTCTCATTTTACACATGATGAAATTGAAGTCAGAGAGGGGAAATAGTTGAAGTTTCAGACATACCTATATAAAGAATTGGTTTAGGGAAATGTAGTATTTTAGTGATTATGACATTAATAACGTTCATGGCAATAAAAGCTTTTCATAGTGGTGTTATTTTCACGTGTCTAAAGAAATATGTAACAAAAAGCCTCTTTCCCCCTGCCCTGTAGCAAATTAGTATTACTCTTAATCCCCAATAGATCATTCATTGTCATTGCTGGCGGGAGCTAGTCACTTCAAGTGTGCCCCCCCCCCCCCAAACCTTATCAGTAGTTCCTGGGACTGCTGTTCTGATTCAGATATACAATATAGATGCTAATAAAGTTATCATTTATTAGAAAAGCTTGTTTCTAAGAAATAGTGTAATTAATTTTTGCATAAATGAGCACCACAGGTTTATGAACAACTTTCTGTATTATTGAATTTTAGTAATTTTCACCTTTCTGAAATGCTCTTTTTGACTGAAAAATGAATATTAATATCATCCCCAAAGTTTCCAACTGTTAAATGAATAAAAACACTGAGGCAGTGAGGGAGTGATGGGAAAATAATTTCTGGTTTCTTTAAACATTTGATCATATCTTTTTTTCCCTTATTTTTCATTTGGGAAATAAAATACAAAATGAGATTTGCAAATATAAGCTTATAATGATCAATCAGTTCACTTACACGGAAAACATAATAGCTAGTGAAGAAGTAGTGAACAATAAAATTACAGGCCTTTCATCCGGCATGTCTTAGAGCAAGAGAAGCAGCTGCTTCTTCTGTTTAAGCTAATGCTTCTTATAACCCCCAGGGTTGGCATTTGTTTCTCATTTGGTTTGTCATCTATGAAATAGAAATTCATTTGATTGCCTTCCTCTTTCAAGACACTTGTGGAGTAGTGCCTTGAAATTCTTAGAAAACAATGCTATCTTTTTTTTTTTTTTTGACTATTGGCTTTCTTGTTAAGTATGGTGTATAAGGTACATTAATGAAGTCGAGGTTGTGAATGTCACTATGAGAAAAAAAAATAAATTTTGTGGAATTAAAAAATCATTATTATCCTGTTGTTTTCACCTACTTTTCTACCATAAGGGAAGATCCTCCTCTGGTTTCATTCTAAAGTCTTTGAGTTTAAGAAGAGAGTGATGACTTAGCAAAGCATTCTCCCTAATTTCCAAGTTCCCCTATACAGATTATGCTAGCCTGAAGTCTGCCCTATAGTTTTGATGATTTTTGCTTTTAACCTGGTCTAGAAGAAAAGACCTGAGAATCAGTACGTAAAATCTAAAATCTAGTTCATTTTTGACCTTAAGTAGCTAAGTGGTCTAAAATAAATCTTAATTAACTGAGTTTCTCTATCTGGCTTTAACATTATATAATTGGTATGTATATGTGCTCATAGTTTCTCCTATGAAAACTTTTAAAAATGTGATTTCTTAGACTTTTTCCTGTGTTTCCTTTCCTTAGTTTCCTTATAGCTTCTATAAGGGCATTAATTTTTACGGCATACATGTATTGTTGCATAACTCTCATCATTATCAATATGTTCTTTGCTGTCAGATTCCCATAGTTATTCAGAAAAGGAATTTCTAAAATGTCTGTGGTAGATTCAATTGATGAATAAATAGTTAGAATAAATACTGAATTGATTTTTCATTTTGGTAAAGTTTTCTTATGGCAGGATATTATTTGTGAACTTGCAGAATAGTACTTTTAAAAAAATTTTTTTGTGGTAAAAAAAAAAACAACAGGTTCCTAAAATAATTATTTTCTGTTTTTGTGAAATAACTTTTCATGGTAATTATTTTTTCAGAGGATTCGGTCTACAGTGGATGAAAAAGAGCAAAAACAGCTTCTTATGGACTTGGATGTGGTGATGCGAAGTAGTGATTGCCCATATATTGTTCAATTTTATGGCGCACTCTTCAGAGAGGTATGAATAAACATCTGTGGCTTTTAATAAGTACTGCAAAACTGATTAAAGAAAAGTAGATCATAGCTTTAGAGTTAAAAGTGACTTAAGACATCAGTCCAGTTTCCTCACTTTATAGATTAGGAAACATGTACAGAGAGATTAAGTAACTTATTGGGTATATACAGCTCCATTCTTTGTTTTTGGTTAAAACTTTTTGTAGATAAGATCTCAGAGGGCATGGAGATAATTGAGATGGATATTCATAAGAGATGATAAATTTTATAGCTGAAAAAGAGCTTGGGAGATCATCAGGTCCAGCTTGTCATTTAACATTTAAGAAAACTCAGCCTCACTTAAATAATTAGACTCTTTGTGCTGGAAGGGGACCTTAAGGGATCATCTAGTGAGTCTATCCTCCTACCCATTACAGGAATCTTTTTTGTAGCACTGCTAACAGATGTTTAACCTCACTACTTATAATAATGAGGAGTTCACCATTTCATGAGGCAGCTAATTCCATTGTTTTTTTTTAATATAATGTATTTAATATATTTAGTTTTCAGCAATGATTTTCACAAGAGTTTGAATTACAAATTTTCTCCCCATTTCTACCCTCCCGCCCACTCCAAGATTCTGGTTGCCCCATTCCCCAGTCAGCCCTCCCATCTGTCACCCCACTCCCCTCCCCATCCCCCTTTCCCTTCTTCTCTCGTAGGGCAAGATAAATTTCTATGCCCCATTGCCTGTGTATCTTATTTCCTAGTTGCATGCAAAAACTTTTTTTGTTGTTGTTGTTTTTGAACGTCTGTTTTTAAAAGTTTGAGTTCCAAATTCTCTCCCCTCTTCCCTCCCCACCCACCATCCCGAAGAAGGTAAGCAATTCAACATAGGCCACTTGTGTATCATTATGTAAAACCCTTCCACAATACTCATGTTGTGAAAGATTAACTATGTTTTGCTCCTTCTTAACCTATCCCCCTTTATTGAATTTTTTCCCTCGACCCTGTCCCTTTTTGAAAGTGTTTGTTTTTGCTTACCTCCTCCCCCTGTCTGCCCTCCTTTCTATCCTCCCCCCTTTTTTATCTTCTTCCTCCTTTCCTGTTGGGTTAGATACCCAATTGAGTGTGTATGGTATTCCCTCCTCAGGTCAAATCCAATGAGAGCAAGATTTACTCATTCCTCCTCACCTGCCCCCTCTTCCCTTCCTAGAGAACTGCTTTTTCTTGCCACTTTTATGCGAGATGATTTACCCCACTCTATCTCTCCCTTTCTCCCTCTCTCAATATATTTCTCTCATCACTTAATTTGATTTTATTTTTTTAGATATCATCCCTTCATATTCAACTCACTCTGTGCCGTCTGTATGTGTGTGTGTGTGTGTATACATAGATACACACATGTATCTATGTATACATACATATATATATGCATATTTCTTTCAGTTACTATGATATTGAGGTCTCATGCATCATACACATCACCTTTCCATGTAGGAATGTAAACAAAATTGTTCAACTTTTCTAAGTCCCTTATGATTTCTCTTTCTTGTTTACCTTTTCATGCTTCTCTTGATTCTTGTGTTTGAAAGTCAGATTTTCAATTCAGCACTGGTCTTTTCACTGAGAAAGCTTGAAAGTCCTCTATTTTATTGAAAGTCCATATTTTGCCTTGGAGCATGATACTCAGTTTTGCTGGGTAGGTGATTCTTGGTTTTAATCCTAGCTGCATTGACCTCTGGAATATCATATTCCAAGCCCTTTGATCTCTTAATGTAGAAGCTGCTAGAGCTTGGGTTATTCTGATTATTTTTCCACAATACTCAAATTGTTTCTTTCTGGCTGCTTGCAGTATTTTTCCTTGACCTAGGAGCTCTGGAATTTGGCAACAATGTTCCTAGGAGTTTTCTTTTTGGGATCTATTTGAGGAGGTGATCTGTGGATTCTTTCAATTTCTGTTTTACCCTCTGGCTCTAGAATATCAGGGCAGTTCTCTTTGATAATTTCTCGAAAGATGATATCTAGGCTTTTCTTTTGATCATGCCTTTCAGGTAGCCCAATAATTTTTAAATTCTCTCTCCTGGA
>CM053626.1:156133604-156152164 GCA_028646595.1 Phalanger gymnotis | reverse complement strand
TGGCCATGTTCCCAGCCAATTTACTTAACCCTTGAGTTTTTCTGCGGGGTATGACTGCTTGTAGACTAAAGAGTTCTATGTTCCACGCTTGGGTGGATGCGCTGCCTCACCAGCACTCCTCCTTCCCCAAGAACCCCCTACCCAGACTGGGCTTAAATCTTCAGCAGGCTCTTCACTCCTGCTCTGATCAGCCACTTAATTCCTCCCACCAGGTGGGCCTGGGGCCAGAAGCAATTGCAGCTGTAGTTCTAAAGCTGACCCACCTCCACTGCTCCAGGGGCGGTAGCTGAACCGCAAACTCAGTCCCGCAGTTTTTCCCACTAACCTTCTTGGTTGTCTTTGCTCTTTGTGGGTTGAGAGGTCTGGTAGATGCCATAGCTCAGTAATTCAGGATGCTAGGGCACTCTCCGCTTGGCTCCTGGCGTGGTTGGTCCGCGGTTCCTGCCATGCGCGCTGGGCTCTCCTCCTCATGGCTCCGCTGCCCTTGACTGACTTGACTTGTCCTGTGCGGGACAGACGTTATCCAGAGACCATCCAGGCTGTCCTGGGCTGGAGCCCTGCTTCCCTCTGCCACTTTGTGGGTTCTGCAGTTCTAGAATTGGTTCAGAGCCATTGTTTTATAGGTTTTTGGAGGGACTCAGTGGGGAGCTCATGCCAGTCACTGCTTTCCAGCCCCCATCTTGGCTCTGCCCCCCTGAGTTTTAATTCTACCTCAGATACTTATTAACTGTGTCCCTTGACAGATTACCCCTAATCTCTTTAGCTTTAGTTTTCCCATCTATAAAATTGGGATAATAATAGTATTACTTATAGGTTGTGAGGATAAATGATATAAAATATACATAAAGTTTCTTGTAAAACTTGAAGCAGTATATAAATTTCACCTCTTAAAAAACTACCATATGATGTGAGATGTTAGTCTAAATCTAATTTCTGCCCCATTGCTTTCTAGTTTTCCCTGTAGTTTTTATCATATAGTGAATTTTATTTTTGTAGTTAGGGCTTGTTGTACATACACCACGCTATTTTGTTCACTTGTTTCTGCAAGTTACATATCAGTACTCAATAGTTTTCATAATTGTTGCTTTATAGTATAGTATTTGATCTGTTAGTGCTATTGAACTCTTTGACCCAGTTATACCAGTACTAGGTCTATAGGCCAAAGAAGGGAAAACGACCCATACATATAAAAATATGAATTGCAGTGATTAGACTACTCCTGAGGACTAATGATAAAGCATAATGCCCCCTGCCTGACAGAGATAGAAGATTTCTCGTGCAGATTAAGATACTAATTTTCGGACCAATGTTTGATGTGTTTTGCTTGACTATGGTTATTTGTTAGATATGTGTGTGTGAAAGAAGAGAGATTTTAATGGAGATTATGTTTTAATGGAGATAATGTTTAATGGAGGGAGGGATTTAAGGGAACCTAGATATAGTAATGCCATAAGTAAGGAAGAGGGTCATTGTAGCATTTTAAGGAAAAAAGCACTGAAGACAACACAAAAGGAAATTAAAAAAAAACTAGCAAGATAGGTTTGAAACTAAGTTGAATTGGTTATATTCTTTTTCAAAATGCAGGCTATTTATGGTAGAGGTCCATGTTTACATGTGCAATCCTCATTTTCTTTGCTGTGTATGGAAATACTGGTTCCTCACCATAACTGCAAAAGTAGAAAGTGAGCTACATACAGAATTGAGAGCTGTTTTCTGTTGTTTGTGTGTGTGTGTTTTGTTTTGTTTTGTTTCGTTTTTTCTTTTTTATCTTGGATTGTTAGGGCCAGTGAATTTTTCACCAAGTGATTAGCCTATTGTGCTTCTCCATAATCTAGCCTCGTCCTTGGAAAGCAGAAATAGTTTATTGACAGGACTTGATTTTAAGTCTTACCAGCCTGGTAAAATCTGTCACAGCTTGTATTCCATTGACTCAACCTTCAAGAATTCAAGACTGCCCCTATGTCAAGACGAGATGACGGGGTGGTCATATAAGAAAACTAGTTTTTATCTACGTAACACTGTATGATTAAAGTGTGCATTCAGCACTTATATACATTTAACATCGTAGTCCTCAAATAAGGAAGTGAAAAAATGACCTCCACATGCTTATTATGCATTACCCCATTTTATCCTCTTATAGCAACCCTGTTATAAAGTATTTTCCCAATTGTATAGATGAAGAAACTGAGGTTCAGAGAGAGGAAGTGACCGGCCCAAGGACATGCAGCTTGCCAGTGGTGAGCTAGGCCTGGCCATCTGTCAGAGAGATGGAGTTAAGATCTTGTTATATTTAATGACATTTACAAGGAAACGTTTGTGTAACAGAACTTCTCTTCATTTGTCCTTAGGACATAGCCATTAGTAATAGTGCTGCTACATTGGTTACAAATTCTCTTCAATATAGCTTTTAAAATACTTTCTGAATTGTGTATTATTTGCACAGCTGGTGGAAAGGGAAGCCAAAATAGATATATTTTTGGCTGTTAGCCTTTTAAGTCTCTTCATTCACATCTGCCTCTAATATCCCAACCACCACCCTAATAAAACTCATCCAAGATAATTACTTTTCCACCTCCTTTCCAGCAGCTATCTCACCTTCTTAGAGGGGCCTTCTGCCCTCACTTCTGATTGCTCAGTCCCCATGTGGGCTCGCATTTGACGAGGTACTTGGGCCACGCTCCCTTCATTCCTAGTTCCCCTCTTCACTTTCTAGACTTTTCCATCTGTTCCCCAGAAGCTTTGTTCCACCTTGGATCTCCCTATCCATCACCTTTTCCCTGTCTAGCTCCGTTTTTTGTACTGTCTTTACCTGTTAGAATGTAAGCTCCTTTGACGGTACACAGTCTTTTTTTCTTCTATTTCTGTCTCCTGCACTTAACCCAGTACCTGGCACATAACGAGTGCTGAATAAATTCTTCAAGTCACTTAACCTTTTTGGTCCTCAGTTTCTCATTGTGAAAATGATCTCTAAAAGCCTTTGTGATTATAAAATTCTCTGATCTTATTACTACATGGGAAAAGATCCAGCTAGTAAGAGGAAAGGATTGGTATTTTAAAATAAGGTATATAATATCAGTTAAAAATATTTATTTTAATTTACTGACTTTTTGTAATGAGACCAACACCAGCCTCTGTTGTTCCAGATATGACAATGTATTTGTTATTAAAATTTTTTGAAATTTGTTAACATTTTATTTCCTATGTTAAGATATATCCCTTGCCCTATTACAGTTTAATTAAGGGTAAAAGTAGACTTAGTTAAAAAGAACAAAAACAAAACAAAGATAGCACTTAAGAGATTATTTGGAATTTTCTCTATAATGCTGTTATTAAATATTAAAGAAGGAAATAGAGTAGTTTAAAAAAAATCTGCCAAACAGATTCTTATCTAACACAATTAATTTACTATCTAAAGTCCTTGGGTAATGGTAATAGATAATTAAAGGATAATGAATTTATTTTTTTTTTTTAGGGTGACTGTTGGATCTGTATGGAACTCATGTCTACCTCGTTTGACAAGTTTTACAAATATGTATATAGTGTACTAGATGATGTTATTCCAGAAGAAATTTTAGGCAAAATCACTTTAGCAGTAAGTATCTGGGTTTTTTTTATTGTTTATTTTTCCAGTAATTATTTCAAATATTAAATCTCTCTTAATATCTATAAAAATTTACCAAAGAACAGTTGTATCACATCTGCATATCTTCTTGCAGAAAGTTGTTAGAGAGTTAATTTGTGGTTTACAGACATGATCTGCCTAACATTATTACTTGGGTTTATAAAAAATGATATTAGGTAAAATAATATTTTCATAGAAGCAATTTTCCAACTGGGCTGTCAGCTGAATTATTTTGTAGCAGTGTTTCTAGCTTCACACAAGGCCCTAGTTAAAATATGTAAATGATATTATTTTGGAACTAGTTTAGTTGGGGCAAACTGATTTGAGGTATTCCTTTAAAAGGAGAAAGCTTTAGAGATCTTGCATAAAGAAATTAGTATGTCAAGCACTTTGCCTTAACAGGCTTTGTGAACTAGAAGTAGATCTTGTTATGACTTGAAAAAGAATTCATTTTGTCGATTATTTTTTTCCCTTACCCTTTTGCTTTTACCTTGTCCTAAAATTTCATGAATACTCTTTATAGTTAACATTCCTCAAATGATCAGCATGGATGTGGTTGTGTTTTGTACTTTGTATGTTACTATCAAATTTAATTCAGGAGTCCTAGTTCCTTCTCTCTGTAACTAACTTAATTTTCTAATTATTAATAATAATCTAAACAGTGATTTATTATGTCTAACCAACCAGATATGACAAGAGCAACAAAAGAATAAAGATAATGTGGGTTTATTTAACTTCAGAGACTCAACAAAAGCACAGAATTCATGAGATCTGGGAAGAAGTCTTGAACAAGGGTTTGGTCTCCAACACATATAGATGTCTAACAGAAATGTGTAACACCAAAAGCCATAAATAAGTGATCCAAGAATACAAACAGTTTTCAAAAGAATTACAAACTATTTGCAACCACATGAAAGAATACTTCAATTGCTAGTTAGAAAAATAAGAACCAACACAACCCTGAGGCTTTACTTCATTAACTAGAAAATTGGTAAAGATGGCAGAAGATTAGAATAGTGAATGTTCAGTGGGTTGTGGAAATACGTTAGGCATGCAAATACAGCTATTCTGGAAAACAATTTTTAGTATTATATAAATAAAATTAATATAATGTTCATATCTTTGATAAAGAGATTCCACTTTTAGAATATCAAAGAGGTTTTCTGTATACGTGAAAATGTTTATAATAGCATCTTTTGTAGAAGCAAAGAATTGAAAAAAAAACTGGATGCCCTTCATTTGGGAAATAGCTAAATAAATTGTGATACATGAATGGAATATTAACTGTGTTGTAAGAAATTGTGAATATTATAAATACAGAGAAGAATGGAAAATCATACATGAACTGAAGTAAACAGAGCCAAGAAATCAGTGTAGACAATGACTTTAGCAATATAAATTGAAATAAAAACTACCACAAAACGGTTAATAATACATATTTTAAAATTACAAAGAATAAGTTTTAGTCCAAAAGAGTATGAGCATATAAGCAAACACCCCTTTTGCAAGGGTGAGAGTGGAGGGGTCCCTGGGTGAGGAACATGGATCATATTGTCTTTTCTTATGTATTGATCAGTTTTGATAATTTTATCTTTTCTTCTTTTTCTTTTTACTAAAAATAATTCTTTGTTACAGTGGCTTTCTAGGTGAGATTGGGGGAGGGAGACAGGAAATTTTTTTTTAAAAGAATTCATGATGTGGGGGATTGTCTCTTTTTAAATTACTAGTAGAAAACTGTCTGGTGAAATAGATGAGGGAACAATCCTCTTATCTATCTTTATGTTAGACATTTTTATTTTTGAAGAAGCTCATAAGTACAACTTTTATTAATTTGTTTATTAAACATATCAGTTATTTTCTGTAACTGTCACATAGAGCAAGAAATATAAGAAACTAGGTTTTGCAATCACTTATAATTTCTAACTAAAATTATAATAGGTTACAAATTAATTAGGAACTTTTAAAAACTCAGAATACCTAAGTGTAACTTGTTCTAATTGACATATATTTCATTTCTCTGCTTTTTTTTTCTAGACTGTGAAAGCACTAAACCACTTAAAAGAAAACTTGAAAATTATTCACAGAGGTAGGTAGGCATGGGCATTCTCTTTGTGGAAAAGAAATTAACTTTTTTTTTAAAATTTCAAATATCATTGAAAATTATGCCATACATATCATGGTATAATTTTTCTTTGAAAGCTGTTTTGCGTTGTTGGCAGCAGACACAGTTGGCTCCCTTTTTAAAATTCCTTTTTATCTCACATAGCTCAATCTCACTAATATGAAGTTTAGAAACAAATTCAAACCTGCTAACAATTTATATTTAAGGTGTCCTTTTCATTCATTGTGAAGCAGTTTTTCTTGATATAGGACTATACAGCTATATAAATGACTACTTTAAAGCTAATTTAGAAAACTAATATTGCCAAATGAAGAATTCCACAAACTGTCAAAATTGGATTAAGGGACTTAAGTTGTTGTATTCCTTCACCAATACACCAGCCTGGGCAAAACTGCTCTTCATCATTAGGAAGCGCTGCTCTACCTCTGAGATACCCAACTTGGTCTTCTTCCACTTATTTCCTTTGAAAGATCTGTTCAATAGCTGTTTCAGACTGCCTTTCTTCTCAAGTCACCAACTTCTCATCTTCTTTACTGAGAAGATAAAATATGTGCAACATGAGCTCTTGTATTTACTCATTTCCATTTCAATAAATCTTTCGTTTTTAGAATGATGAACACAGGAGTGGGTTTGAAACCTACCTTAGGCATATTTTAGCTGTGTGATCATGGACAAGTACTCATTTGTAAAATAGGAATAGTAATTTTTGTGCTATCTTTTCACAGGGTTGTTTGAAAGAAAGTTCTTTGTGAACCTTAAAGTGGTAAAAATCAGTCAACATATATAGAATTCTTTCATAAACCTTGAAGTGTTATGCAAATCCTAGTTATTATTATTATAAAAATGCAAGTCGTTATTATTCCATCTAGTCTCAAAGGAAATAACGTTCTACTTCCTCCTGTAAATCTAACCCTTTCACTTTGGCCTTTGATTTATTTCTGAATCCAGAGGGACAGTGTTGCCAGTTTTAGTTCCTAGTTCTCCAGGATCTCTAGTCTCTCCATCTTCCTCTGACTTTAGAAATATGGATGTGTGTATATGTGCACAGATGCGTATATAAATTACAGTTTATACACCCCTGTATGTACACATATATGTAGATATGTTGTTTTTTTTTTTTGGAGGAGGAAGGCAGGGCAATTAGGGTTAAGTGACTTGCCCAAGGTCACACAGCTGGTAAGTGTGTCAGATGTCTGAGGCTGGATTTGAACTTAGGTCCTCCTGACTCCAGGGCCGGTGCTCTACTCACTGCGCCACCTAGCTGCCCCCTATGTTTTCATATCTACATATATTTTTCACTATTTTTTTTGAAAACACCTTTGCTTTTCCCTACAGCCTCTTCAGCTATATTTTCTATCTCTCCTTTTCTATACTGCTGAACTAATTTAATGCATAATCCATTCTTGCTGCTTCCATTCCTCTCCACCTACTCTTTTGTCTCCTTAAAATCTGGCTTCTATACTTACCATTCTGTTTGGATTATACCCTTAAAGATTGCTGTTAACCTTAATCACTCATTCACTATATAGCTGTTGAGCACCTGCCATGTGTATTATAGCACTGTGTTAATTTCATTGGTGGATACAAAATAATAGGAAAGGTCAAGGCACACAGAGGTCCACATGAGTGCACCAGATGAAGTGGAGTGGCAGGTTCATATGAAAAATTGGTGGGAATAAGGTCAAAAAGGTACACTGGGCCCAGATTGTGAAAGACTCTGTATTTCAAACTAAAGAGCTTGGATTTAATTCTGTGGTCTGGAAGTTGCTTTATGAAAGTTCTACAACATTGGAGCAGAAAAAGGAAACATATTGAAGGAAGATTAATCTCTTTTATTTTTTTTTTTAATTAATCTCATTCTTGATGAAGGAAAGCAGGGGATGTTGAACCCTGGGCCTGCAGGGTTAGCGCCTTAAGTGAATTTACAGTGTTATTGGGAGACAGGATGTACACACACACACACACACACACACACACACACACACACACACACACACAGAGTTATATAGCAGACACTGGACCAGTTGAACAAAAGCAGAGTAGTAGCAAGGAACTCAGGGAAAAAGTGGGTAGACAAGGTTGGCTTAAGTAAAAGGTTTAAGTAGGGAAGTAGTGGACAGTGAATTGTAAAGGTAGTTTGGGGGCAGATTCTGCAAATCCTTGTTATATTAATTTCTTTATCCCATAGGTAATGTGGAGCCATTGAAAGTTCTTAAGGAAGAGACAAGCATGAGAAAATCACCAGGAGACTAGTTAGAAGGCTACAGGACCTGCTAATTTATAGCACATAATTTAACACATTTTGTATTGTTTCATATTCTTTTATTTTTATTTGTCTTACGTCTGTGTAGGCAGGGATATGTATTGCTTATATTTGCTATAATATCCAGCATAGCCTTCTCTGTTGAGCAGAATATACACTTAACTGATTGATATTTGGTTGTTTGGGAGAGGTTGGTTAGTGATAAGAAGATTTCATTAGAATATGAATGTTAATACCTTGATTCTTTGGGGATGAATCACATAAAACTAGTGATCTGAGTTTTTTTTTTTTGTTCGTTTTTTATCACAATGGTCAAAACTTATTTCTATGTTTATACTTGCTGGTTCTTTATATATCATTCATCTCCTTACTTACTGTTGTGGTTTTCCTGACACAAATTGCCATAAAGGACTGTGCTCTCTTTCATAGAACTTTAATTTTAGAAACACTTTATAGCAGCATTAGTCACAAAGACAAACTTATATAACATGTAAGGTTTGTGGCAACATGGTATAGTGAGCATATCCAGACAGTCTCAAATCCAGGAAGACCACTTTTGACACATACTGGGTGTGTGACTGCAGAAAACCTTCAGTGGTTACCTTTTGCTTAAGGATAAAACGCAAAATTTTTCATTCTGGTGTATATGACCTCCTGTGGTCTGGCTTCTACTTACTTTCTAGCCTTTATTTACATTGCTTCCATCCAAATACCAAACTTAACATGATGCTTCCAACTTCCATGCGTTCATACTGTCTGCCCTTTATGGTTGTAGTACACTCTTCATTTCCACTATTCTGAAACCTTATCTTTCATGGCATAGCTTAGTTGTCCCCCTCCCAAGGGAAAGAGCTCTCTTTTTCAGACTTTCTTTGAGAATTTGTCAGGATACTTACTTTGTCCTCAACCTACCTTAACCTTGTATTATATCTTATATTTATCTAGGAGCGTGTCATATTCTCTACCGGTCCTGCCCCCCCTCTCCCAGGCTATCAGTTCCTTGAGGGAAAGAACTGGATCATTGTTGCTTTTGTTTCCACAATGCCATGCATATAGCAGGTGTTTAATTTAATGAGCAAATTCCAATGTGTTGTCCTCCTGTTTGAATCTACAAGTGCTCTTTAGATGATCTGCCTTAATTGGATCTTATGGCAAGCTGTCTTTGCAAGTTTGTTTTCTTCTCAGCTGCTTTTTTTTTTCCTCTCTTTTGTAATGCACTTCTGATTCTGGTTTCCATCCTCCTCAGTTATGTTTTACAAATGAGCTCGTATTCTAAACCTTTGCTCTCTTTGGCTGTCATCCTGTGCCTTGGCCGTGAGATTGTATTTGCTGGCTGAGACAATTACTAGTCTTTTTTGTCTTAATATCAGTAACAGTTTTGCATTGGTTAAATGTCCTAATCATTGTCCTATTGTCCTGTTTTTCATAGTCATCAGCTTATTTAAAAGTAGCTTTGGTTGGAGCAGCTATAATCACACGGTGTCTTTTCATCTTAATCTTCCACTTTCATATTTATTTTGACCTTTGCTCTAAACAGTTGATGATCTGACTGCACAGAGACAGCTGATTCTGAGATGACTGCTACCTCTGTAACCAGTCATTTCTTGTCTATTAAGGTATAGTCAACTTTGGTTTTTTGTTTGTTCGTTTGTATTCTGTGTTATGTAGTGTTCACCACGGCAACACCTTCTGATTCAACTGGAAGAAAAGTCTTCATCAAGTACAAATGTTAAGTCTTCTGAATGCCAGGCACAGACCTTTTGCCTCTTTCATTTATTAATCCTGAACCCTATTTTCCAGTCATATTCACAATCTTCACATTGAACTGACTTAATATCAAGTTACATGTTGACCTAATTTAGAAAATTCTATCGTAGTATACATAGACTTTTCTACTTATCCATACACTGAAGTAGCTCTTGGCTCATGAACTTCAATTATTTTTGTTTGCTTTTATCTTTCGGGTACTGACACACAAGATGACCAAATGTCACATAAAATGATATTTGTTATTGCCTTTGATCACGCTTTGAAACCAGTTCTACTAGCTCTGTGCATTACTGTGATAAGTGATCTTGGACAGGTCACTTAATCTTTCCATGCCTCAGTTTCTCAATCTGTAAGATGATGTATGTGAATTAGATATACTTTATTTACAAAACACAGAGTAAAAAAGACTTTTTAATATTCCATTTTCTGCTACTCCACCACTGGAAAAGGGGTCATTTTGTGTTTTTATGCATTTTGTGATTCATCCTGACCAAAATAATTCATCACCTGGTTGCCAAGCTTGTAGTGTGAATGAGACACTTTGAACTTAACCAACCTGGTCCTCAGATAGTAGGTCTGTCTTGAAATTTTTTCCAGCATAGTCTTTGAGAACCAAGGCCAGAGGAAGACTACTTTTTTTTTTTTAAAGGTGTAAAATGGATAATTTTTATTGCAGTAAATTAAAAGATTTTCTTTTTTTTTGTAGTTTTTAATTTTATTGTAGTTTGTCGTATTGTTTTTCTTTTTTTCTTTTTTTTAAAATTTATTTAATATATTTAGTTTTCAGCATTGATTTTCACAAGAGTTTGAATTACGAATTTTCTTCCCATTTCTACCCTCCCGCCCACTCCAAGATGGCGTATATTCTGGTTGCCCTGTTCCCCTGTCAGCCCTCCCTTCTGTCACCCCACTTCCTCTCCCATCCCCCTTTCCCTTCTTCTCTTGTAGGGCAAGATAAATTTCTACGCCCCATTACCTGTGTATCTTATTTCCTAGTTGCGTGCAAAAACTTTTTTTTGTTGTTTTTGAACTTCTGTTTTTAAAAGTTTGAGTTCCAATTCTCTCCTCTCTTCCCTTCCCGCCCACCATCCCGAAGAAGGCAAGCAATTCAACATAGGCCACATGCTTATCATTATGTAAAACCCTTCCACAATACTCATGTTGTGAAAGACTAACTATATTTTGCTTCTTCCAAATCTATCCCCCTTTATTGAATTTTCTCCCTTGACCCTGTCCCTTTTCAAAAGTGTTTGTTTTTGATTACCTCCTCCCCCTGTCTACCCTCCCTTCTATCATCCCCCCTTTTTTATCTTCTTCCTCCTTCTTTGCTGTGGGGTAAGATACCCAATTGAGTGTGTGTGGTAATCCCTCCTCAGGTCAAATCTGATGAGAGCAAGATTTACTCATTCCTCTTCACCTGCCCCCTCTTCCCTTCCTAGAGAACCGCTTTTTCTTGCCTCTTTTATGCGAGTTAATTTACCCCATTCTATCTCTCCCTTTCTCCCTCTCAATATATTCCTTTTTTATCCTTTATCCCTTAATTTGATTTTTTTTAGATATCATCCCTTCATATTCAACTCACCATGTGCCCTCTGTATGTATATATATGTATATATACACCTACATATATACATACATTGACACACACACACATATATGTATATTTCTTTCAGCTACTATGATACTGAGGTCTCATGAATCATACACATCATCTTTCCATATAGGGATGTAAACAAAACAGTTCAATTTTAGTAAGTCCCTTATGATTTCTCTTTCTTGTTTACCTTTTCATCCTTCTCTTGATTCTTGTGTTTGAAAGTCAAATTTTCTATTCAGCACTGGTCTTTTCACTGAGAAAGCTTGAAAGTCCTCTATTTTATTGAAAGTCCATATTTTGCCTTGGAGCATGATCAGTTTTGCTGGGTAGGTGATTCTTGGTTTTAATCCTACCTCCATTGACCTCTGGAATATCATATTCCAAGCCCTTTGGTCCCTTAATGTGGAAGCTGCTATATCCTGTGTTATCCTGATTGTTTTTCCACAATACTCAAATTGTTTCTTTCTGGCTGCTTGCAATATTTTCTCTGAGGAAGACTACTTTTAAATATCTTTGGAATTTGAGAATTGTTGAGTAACAGTCCTCTTGGCTCCATGACCAACTTTCTTTGGCACAGCCCTTCATCTCTCATCATAGGATACAAGAGAACAACAGTAAATCTCTGGTTGTGCATGCCCTTTAGCAAGCAGCTAGAACCCCTCTGTCACCAGAAGTGAACTAAGTATGCAGTCCCCTGGAAAAGGCCATTGTTTAGGCTCAGCTCCATGGGAAGTCTCACACATTAGCAAATTGGGGATTCCCCCAGTTGTCTCCATTATTTAGTCATAGGGACTGAGCACTAGGGATCTTCTTTCATCCATCCATCTATGATTTTATTGGCATAGGAAACTCACAAATGAAGAGTATCCCTCCAATATAGGTCATCAACTGCAATTTATATCTTTAGAGAGTTGCTTAAGGCACCTATAGGTTCAGTGATTTGCCTAGTGTCACACAACTAGTATATGTCAGAGGTAGGTCTTGAACCCAAGTCTTCTTGGCATTCATGTCATTTCTTTGTCTCCTATACCATGCTTCTTCCATTATACATGGACACAAATTCATTCAGGATCTCTGGTTTTAGAAATGAAATCTTGTAACAAAGAAAAGAAACAATCACAACATTGAGGGTAACTAATTTTCTTATTCTCAGTGACTCCTCCTTTATTTGAAAAGGTTAAAAAGCAATTACCTAGAGTTTCTTCCCTCTCTCTCTCTCTCTCTCTCTCTCTCTCTCTCTCTCTCTCTCTCTCTCTCTCTCTCTCTCTCTCTCTCTCTCTCTCTCTCTCTCTCTCTCTCTCTTTCTCTCTTTCTCTGTCTCTCTTTCTCATTGGATTAGGGAAAAGTAGGGTTGTAATTTTCCTGATGGAACATTAGTTCTTTTCAGTAACAGCTGTTTGGCTAAGGACACTGCCCCACAGTACAAGCTGGGGACTGAAGGAGACAAAAGGCATTCTAATCTTGTCACTGACACAGAAGTCTTCCCTAAGATTCTAGTGCATACATCCCTATGTAGGGATCTCTTGAAGGCACAGCTCACACAGTCAGAGAAACCACTGTAGATAGCTTTGTGAAAACCAAAATATTATGGAAATGACCAGGTTCAACATTTCACAAAAGTCATCTTTGCCCAGGTAGCTGTCTGAGGAAAAAAGAAAATCATTTTCAAGATCTCCATTTTTCTAAATGCCAGCCCAGGGCAATCCACTTGAGGGCCACCTGGCATGAGACAATGGTAGAAAAACACAAAGATAGTTTACTCAGTTGGCCTTGGCTAAAAGTTTACCCTTCATTTATTGTGCCTGCTGTTTGAAGGAGGTTCAGGCAGTACTTCACCAGGAAAGCTGGGAAAGAAGAGATTACCTAAATACAGATTACCTAAAGAAGTCTTCTGTGAGGAAGAATTTTGAGATACCTTGTTTAATGAAGCTAGAAAAATAGATTGGGACCAAATTGTGAAGGGCTTTGAAAGCTAAACAGAGGAGCCATATAATCTGATCTAAGAGGAATAGGAAGCCATTGAGTAGGGGAGTGACATGATCATATCTGTGTTTAAGGAAAAAATCACTTTGGCAGCTGTATGGAGATAGCAACTTGCTGCCTGGAGATTATTTAGAAGGGTAATACGTCCAGGTGTGAAGTGATGGGGATCTGAAATAAGTTAGTGGCTATATGAATAGAGACAAGGAATTGAATAAAAGATATATTGCAGAGGTAGAAAAGGCAAGTTTTTGCAACTGATTAGAGATGAGATGAGGAAGAGTGAGGAGTTGGATATTATCAAGATTGCATACCAGGAAGATTGAGAAGTGGTGGAGATGGTTGTACTTTAGATAGAAATAGGCAAGATTCGATCTAAGCAAGGTAGATTTTTGGGGAAAATACTATTTGGTCATGTTGAATTTGAGATGTCTCTGGGATATCTAGCTTTGAAATGTCTAATAGACAGTGATATAGAATTGAAGTTTAGAGGAGAAACTGAGTCTGGATTTAATGCAATTGTAAGTTAATAGAAATGATGACTAAAACCCATGAAAGCTGATGATAGTGTTAGTAGTAAAGAACAGAGGGCCTAGGTCAGAGCCGTGGGCAATATCCGAAGTTACAGGGTGTGATCCCAAGATTGTGAGTGGCCAGGCATAATGAGAACCACTAGAGACTAATGCCATGAAATTCCAAAGTAGAGAGTATTCAGTCAGAGGAGGTAGTCAGCAGTGTCAAATGTAGAAAGAAGGTTGAGGGCTTTGAAAGGACCATCAGATTTGTCAATTAAGAGATATCTTTTAACTTAAGAAAGAACTTCAGTTGAGTGGTCAGGTCCCACATCTGACATATACTGGCTGTATAACCCCTAAAGGAGAGGCATGGTCTTTAGCTTGTAGGTTTTCCTCTCTTAAGATTTAAGTTGCTGAGAAAGTACTGACCTGCCTTTGATAGAGGAAGTTCCTTACCAGGATCTCTCACACAGATGGATGGGTGGTGGGGATGGACATGTGATTTCATTGGAATAAGTGGCTCCCATATGTGAAAATTCCTCTCAATTCAGGTTATTGCTGCCTTCTTGACAACTGAGAGTTACCTAGGGCACTATGATATTAAGTCACAAGCCAGTAAATGTTAGAGGCAGGACTTGAACACATATCTATTTTTCTGACTTGAGGCTCATTTATCTGATGTACCACACTTGTTTTTTTCTTTGTGTGTATTTATTCATATGCTTATATAAAAATTCTCCTAGTTCTTACAAAATCTTGTACCAAACTCATCCCCTCATCTCTGTGAAAAGGCATAAACATTGCCTGAATATTTTCTATAGCATGCTTTTATTATTACTTGTGGTTTGTTTATAAGGAACATTTAGAAAAATCATGTTTTCCTAATTTTAATGGAGATTAAATCTTTACTTTATACTCCAGAATCTGTGTGACATTTTTTTAAGGAGAAGAAAGTCACCTTTCATCCACATCTGTAGATGTTTGTATCTTATAAAGTCAGCTTTTGCCATGTTCTTCCCTTTTTGTAATTAAAGGCATAAATGTTAGAGTAAGTATTATGTTGGTTTTTTTTTTTCTTGAGAATTGGTAGATCAGGTATTACACTTAATGTTACTTGCTCAATCTTAGTGCCAGAAAGGATCTCAGATATTTTCTGGTGTCTCCTCCCCCATTTTACAAATGAGGAAATGAGTTATAGAGCTGTGAAGTGACTTGCCAAAGGTCACATAGCAAGTAAGCATTGGAGTTAGTAAATATTAATTTAATGTTTGCTGTTTATAGTCCATAACTACCATTTTTATCATTCTTTTTCTTAAATTAACATTTATGTAGTGAATTTCATTTTTCTTTTACAGACATCAAACCTTCCAATATTCTTCTGGATAGAAGTGGAAATATTAAACTCTGTGATTTTGGCATTAGTGGACAACTTGTGGACTCCATTGCCAAAACAAGAGATGCTGGGTGCAGGCCATACATGGCAGTAAGTTTAATGTCTTAATTGGTGTGTGTTATTTATCATGTTGGTGATCTGATAACTTTTGCTACATGACCTTCTATAGAACTGTCCTCTATTCATATTATACTACCTACCTAGAATGTTCTGCCCCATTTCTCTTCACCTCGCTAAATTCTACTAACCCAACTCAAATCTGTCATTTGCCAAAGTGATCTTTCCCTCCTTTGAACACCTATAACACTTTTTGTCTTTGCCTGTTATTTAGCACTTTTTAGATAGCCTTGTGAATGTTCATTAGCCTTTTCTGTGCCTATTCTGCATCTCCAGTTTAGTTTATTCTTTGGAAACAAGGCCTGTGTTTATAAGGCTTTGTGATTATGCAGTGCTTGCAAAGCTCAGTGCTTTGCATACAGGTTTTGGCGAATGTTTGTTGGTGATGCTGATGTTCACATTTCTCAAACTGGTATTGAAAGCATTTTCATTTAGAGCAGACTTGGTGGCCTTGAGTGTTAGCTATTCAAATGTTACATATGCTATTAATACAGAGATTACAGAGAAGAAACATAGTAACTACATCTCCTTTGACCTTCTCTTGTGACTTTTTTTAGGGGTTTAAAGACTTATTTATGGCACAGGCAAGTTGAGACGAGTTGAAACTTTGGGTAATCGCAAAATAATATTGCTATAGACTTTTTCTAAAGTTTTATTTCAGAATTTTTCATCAGTATTCATTATTGGCATTGCTCTATCCCTTTCAGGTTTTAGATATTACTACCATAAATTTTTCATAGAATTTGCCCATATTTTCATGTAGATTAAGGTCTTTGGTAGTTCCTTTATAACTTGAAAATCTAAGCCATGTTGTTTTGTTAAATTTCCTTACTTCGCTATTTTGATTCCTAATTCTCTTTTGATTTGTTCCCCTATATGGGTTAGAAAAAAGTCTTTTTCAGATTATATTAGTTGAAAAATTTTGATTGGTGTAAATCTAAAGGCCTGTAACTTTGTTCGACGACTTCACATCTCATTATGTATCATTTATTTGGATAAAGAGATGTGATAGGTATGTAATTTATGCATAATATAAATAATATTGAACAATTTTATCACTGTTTATCATTTTTAATCAGTGACAGATAAAAATAAATATCTTTATTCATTTTTCAAATGATACAAAGCTAGCAGGAATAGCTATTGGAGAACTGGGCATATCTAAGGAGAGAAAATTTAGTAGGCATAAGTATAATTTACCTTTATGGATTTTTTTAAAAAGTCAACTTTACAGGTATAGATGTGCTTATTTAACATTTCTTTTCTAAAAGATTATGAGATATCTAGGGGACCACAAGCTCACTATTAGGCTTCAGTGTGATATGGTTGCCAAAGAAGCTAATACTGTCCTCAACCTCGTTAAGAGGTAGAGTGCAATGCACTGTGTCCTGTCACCAGTTGCATTTCTATAGTAATCGTAAGCCTGAGAGTGTCCGAAACAGAGCGACCCCTTAGGGAAGAGCTTTGAGATTGCCATGTGAGGAAGAAAAGACATAGCCAAGATTTTATATATAGCTTTATTCACAAATTTGAAAAATTATCATATGTAAGAGAAATTGAACTTTTTCTACTTGTCCCTAGAGGGTAGAACTAAGAGCAATGGGTAGAAGTTACAGAGAGGCAGATACAGACTTCATGCAAGGTAAAATTTCTGGACTATTAAAGACATCTAAAAATAAAATGGGTAGCCTTTGAAGTGACCAACCCCCCCCCCCCCCCCATTTACAGATGAGGACACTGAGACAGAGAAGTTGAGTGACACTTGCCCCAAGTCTTCTCACTCCCGTTTCTGCTATATCACATTGATTATAATAGTGGCTTCTTCCTAACTAGAGGCCTTAATGCAAAAGCAACTTTAAATGACCATTTGTTAGAGGGAATTCATTGCCAGGTAGGGATGGTACTTGATAACTTGAGGTCCTATCCAGCTGTAACAATCTGTGATTCTGTTGAAATGTTAAATACACACACACACACACACACACAGGCTAGACTGGTTCTTCAAAATTAACCAAATAAGCATAAATATAAATTTCTAACTTTTGGCTGTAGAAGACAAGTATACACATACGGTATTAGAGGATGGAGGTGGGAGCTTAATAGTTCATATGAAAAAGATCAGGACCTGCCTTAGTACCACTGATAGGAGGATTCAGGTCCTGGGAACAGGCAGTCCAGTTTAGAGAACTATACTTAGAGAGAGAAATTAACAAACTAGAGTTTACTCAAAGGGGAGTGATAAGTTTGTGAAGGACTTAGATTCTGCATCATGAAGAAGAGCAGAGTATTTATTTGAAAAGCTGACATATAGAAGAGGGAATTGACTTACTCTATATTAATCCTGGGGGCAGAGTACCAGCTAGTGGGTAGAGCTGTAGAAAAACAGATATCTGATTTATACATTCCCACATTTTCAGATGCTGATCAATTGTTTCCAAGCCCTCCATGCAAATTCAGCCCACATTTTACCTTGGTGTGATGATGCAAGATTGCCATCTAGTGACCCAAAATGATATCAGAGTGTAAAAAAACAGATTTAGTACATGGGAATAAGGAAGATAGTACAATACTTTTATGTTTTGGCTAAGTGATTCCTTTCAAACCGTGCTGCCATTTCTACTTTTACCATTTGTGAACATTCAAACATTCTGTAGTGATCAAATTGTTCCCTGAATTCTTGCATTTTAAAAAGAATCTATTCCTGGTCTTTCCTCATAACCACCCCTCACCCCCACCCCCTAACCCCTCTTACCGCCCTTTGCTCTAGTTGTCTGAGAAGAAGGGGGGAAAAATCATCATCTGTGTGTGTTGCTGTATTATTAAGTATATCTCATTTGAAGCAACCATTTTTGTTTATGGAATATAAAAGTTGCCGAGCACTGTACAGCAGAATATCATAGCTCTGACAATGGAATATAGTATAGAAAAATATAATTATCTTCCTCAACATCAGTCTCAGAGGCTTAAAATGTATACTGATGTTGATGAGCTCTTAAATTCTGTACATCATTTTTTTCAAAAACCTATTGTGAAGGACTTGGAATACGATATTCCGGAGGTCAATGGAGCTAGGGTTAAAACCAAGAATCACCTACCCAGCAAAACTGAGTATCATGCTCCAAGAAAAAATATGGATTTTCAATAAAATAGAGGACTTTCAAGCTTTCTCAGTGAAAAGACC
>CM053626.1:156104887-156133104 GCA_028646595.1 Phalanger gymnotis | reverse complement strand
CATGTTCACTGGCCTCACGTTCCTGCTCGCACTTGGGTAAGCCCCGCTTCCGCAGCTTCTGGCCTCCACACCTTCGGCCGCCGCCGCTGCTGAAGTTGTCTCCCGGCTCACCCCTCCTCGCAGCCGAGCTTCCGGCGTTCTCAAGCCCCACCTCAATGACCAGAGACTATTGGTTCCCGAGCTGGCCCCTCCTAAGTCACCAATCCACACCCACTCAGGTTTCACACCTGACAGGGCCCTGGGCCTGGGGCTTAGCACTTAACAGCTGAAAGTACTTCCACTCAAAAGAAACAAAAGCCATGCTAATGAGACAATTTTGCTTAACAACACACCATACATACTCAACTGGGATCTTACCCTACAGGAAAGGAGGAAGAAGATAAAAAAAGGGGGGATGATAGAAAGGAGGGCAGACAGGGATGAAGGCAATCAAAAACAAACACTTTCAAAAAGGGACAGGGTCAAGGGAGAAAATTCGGTAAGGGGAGATAGATTAGGAAGAAGCAAAATATAGTTAGTCTATCACAACACAAGTGTTGTGGAAGGGTTATACACAATGATACGTATGTGGCCCATGCTGAATTGCTTGACTTCTTAGGGAGGGTGAGTGGGAAGAGAAGAGAGGAGAGAATTTGGAACTCAAAGCTTTAAAAAATAGATGTTCAAAAACAAAAAAGTTTTTGCGTGCAACTAGAAAATAAGATCCACAGGCAATGGGGCATAGAAATTTATCTTGTCCTACAAGAAAGAAAGGGAAAAGGGGGTGGGAGGGGAGTAGGGTGACAGAAGGGAGAGCTGACTGGGGAACAGGGCAACCAGAATATATGCCATCTTGGAGTTGGGGGGGGTAGAAATGGGGAGAAAATTTGTAATTCAAACTCCTGTGAAAATCAATGCTGAAAACTAAATATATTAAATAAAAATTAAAAAAAGGGAAAAAAATAACTTCAGTTATTTTTCTCATGATTTGCTAGTAAGCCATTTTGAACAATGAAATTGATTTAACCTATCAGGATCTTTTGGAATTCTTACCTGTTCTAACATGTTAGCCATATGTCACAGTTTTAAATCATCTATAAATTTAATAAACATACCGTTGATGCTTTTCTTGAAGTCACTGATAAAAATGTTAGCCATCACTGAACTAAGTACAATTTCTTGTGGCATATGATTAGAGATTGTAGTAGCCAACATTATTACGTGGTGAAGAAAGCTATTAACCCAAGCAGTTAGATTATGCATTTTTCCAGAGGCAGCAGCCAGGTCTATATCTAGTCTTCATTTAATTAAAAAGCAATTATTAAATGCTCGTTATAATACCAGGCTCTGTGTTCTAGGTACAGGCATATCATGGTTTTCTCCAAGGGTAAGACAATGTATCTCTTTTAGTTCTGGTATGTTTTCCTGTTGATGCCCAGTGACTCCATTCATTCTTTCATTCAGCTATCTAGCTAGATAGATAAATATATATTGGACATATTGTAAGGGAAATATCCTTCAGTGACCCTTAGATCTTTTTTTTTTTACATTTATCTATGTTAGAAGAATTCAGTGTACTGACTTAAATCTTAGAAAATTCCTTTATAACAAGCAGTATTATTTAGGTCATAATTTTGTTAAAAAAACAAAACCCTAGATTCTAATGGTAATTTTTATCTCTTGTGCTTTTTCTTAGGGATTCTGATAAAATTTAAAATTCACTTGGCAGATGTTTTGTTATCTTTCTTATAATATTCTTTAAATTCTCAGAAAAATAGCTACCAGTCCTAGCAGTAATAGCTTCTTTGTCCTTAATAGTGGCATGTGTATGGGGGTTATTCTTGCTACTAACTTGGATACATTTATTTTCTTACTGCTGGGTTGGGAAGATTGTGCCTATGAATATAATTTGGTAAAATACTCTGACTTTCTTTGAGAAAAAAATGGAATCCCAAACAATCTGCTGTATCTCCCATCAAAAGGCACCAGAATATATTTATTTGTTTATTCAGAGTTCTTATTTACCATGTTGAAATTGGATATTACATTGACTAGGGTTTTCATTTCTATTCTAGCCTGAAAGGATAGACCCAAGTGCATCGAGACAAGGATATGATGTCCGTTCTGATGTGTGGAGTTTGGGGATCACACTGGTATGTTGAATAATTTCTTTTTCTACCCACTTTCCTAGTTGTAAAATGCTTTTTTAACTGAAAAAGAACAACAAAGCATGAAATAAGTGTTTTCCACAAAGTTTTGCTAGGCATAGAAGGCATACTGCCTTCTATTTCATTTTTCTTTCTTGTGGACTTTTGCCTATAAACAGTAAATCCCAAGTCAAATTAGGTGTATCTGTGGACTTCCAACAATGTGGGAATGCCAGTAGGCAACCAATTTGATCACAGAGGTAAAGTTTTTGAAGCAGATCAAGACCCAGAAGTGATACACTCACCTTAGTTTTGCTTTATGTTTTGATATCCAGAACACTTAAAATCCTTTGTTATAAAATTATGATAAAATTAGCTTTTATCAACAAATTGAAGCAGGTACCTTATTTAAAAAAAATCATTTTCTTTGCTACTTGCGTATAAACCATTTTAAAAAGTATCTGTCTATTCACACTGTCACTTGCTTGAAAATCTTAAGAGAGACTGTCCCCCTCATCTTTGTTTTTCTTTTTCAGTGTCTTGGTTTCTACACTACAGTCCTCCTCCAGTGCTTTGTGATGGCATAGTGTTTACCCTGAGTTCTCAAAAACTTTGCCAGTAGGGCCACTCTCTTACTGGTTCCACAAAGCTATTTCCATGGGTCCTTCAATGTCATCCAGTACTTGTCATCCAAGGGGCATCCTAGCTAGTAGTAGTAATAAGAGTAACAATAGCTGACACTTTCATCTCACTTAAGATTCTAAGTTTGTCCCACACTTATCTAATTTGCATGTAATGTAAGTAATATGCCTGTAGGCATATTGTCCCCATTTTATACATGGAGAAATTGAATTTACAGTGAGTGGTTAAGTGACCTGCCCATGGTCATGCAGCTAGTAAGTATTGGAGGCAGGGTTTGGACCCATGTGTTTTCTCACATAAAGTTTAATGATCTTCCTAATATGCTACCTCGATTCTTACTAGGTTATTTTGAAGAGGTCTCTTTCTGGAGAATTGGCTACCAGATGATGTTAGACTTTAGCCTTTACTTTGAGGAAAGGCAGTGCATACATTTTAGCCATATTTGAACCAAATTCCCAGGTGGAAGTAAAATAATCCCCACCAACATCACCCCCCCCCCAAAAAAAAGTCTATAATCAAATTTACTACTTCAGCAGTAAATTTGTCACTTGGTAACTATCCCCATAGTGATGAACTTCTTTAAACTTATCTAGTAAGGAGAGTGATTTAATGGATTCTACAGCATCCCCAACCTAGAATGGTCACTGAGCTATTGAAAGATGTTTCTCTTCATTTATATGTGATAATGCTTGAACTTTATTCATCTAGTAGGTGATGATTCTTTTTTTTACTGTTTCTTATGAGTACAGTATAACTGTCATTTCCACAGCAGCAGTGAGATACCGTAATGGGGAGATCCTGAATTTCCATACAAGTGTCTATAAAGAAGAAATGAAGAATTCTAGTGATCATATTGATCCCCAAATCCATTCTAATTTTGCCTTTCTCATGTAGTGGGATGTCTTCATGTTTCCTTTCTTCATCTCTTAAATCCCATTCTCCAGAAAAATATCTCAGAAATTTATTCATATTAAGGGGCAAATGAGTGATAAGATAGCAGCATGTGGGATTGGGTAGTCCACTGTGAAATGTAGGAGATGAAGCCTTAAGAGAACTTAGTTCATAAGCCCTCCTGGAATAAAGCCAGATATTTGATATTGAATAGGCAGCCAGTGAACCTTCTTATCTTTACAGCTATTCACTTGAAGTATGTTTAGAAATTAGGGATGAAGATGTTTGTTTGGTCAAACAAAGAAGGGGAAATATGTTTTCCAGATGAGTTATATCTTTATTGAAATAGTCAGAACATAGAATCATAAATATTAAAGTTAAAGAATTAATTTCTAATACTATTTAGCTCAGTGAGGGGAGGTACATGCTAGAGGAGCAGGGAAAGGAAGGGAATTGGGGAGAGGACTTCCCAGTGTAAACACATCATGAAGACAGATTGTGCCTAGCTAAAAAGCTGCGCTTGATTTTGAATAATAGGTTACCTTTCTGTGGGTAGGCATACTAGCATTGTAATTCAATCCTTAGTTAAATTGGAGAAGAGTGTGGAACAACTGTCCCTGGTGTGCTATTCACTTCAATTGTCTTTTTCTCCAATCATTTTTGTACTTAGCCATCAGTAGTCTAATAATGACATGGCCAAAACATTGGTTAGCTGGCAGTACAAAGAAATTAGATTTTGTCAGTACTTTCTTTTAACCATTTAAACATTATTCTTAAAAGCATATCTTGGTTTGTGAAGCATATGCTAGATGACCATTTATTGCTTATGTTTTAGAAGGAATTCTTGTTCAGGACTGGATTCTTTCTAAAATAATTCTATAGAAGAATAAGAAATCAACATACTGGGGATTGTCAAGTATTTTAGGCGTGTATGTGAGGCAGATATTCAAGTTTTTTGAGATGATTTTGAGGGATTATTTTAAGTACCATTGCTATAAACTTCATTCAAGGTAAAGGGTGGTCAGGTATTACTAGATGTCCCATCCATAACAAAACAATAGGACAAGAAAACAAGGAAGTCCAAAGACTCGTTCATTGAACTCAGCTGATATTTGGTTTTCCTATCTTATATGTCCTCATATATCCTTAGTTTGTGGAAGTGCTTGACCAAGGGCTTCTGCCTGGTTCCCTACTCAGACTTGGGTACACCTCTGATGTCAGTGGCCTAATACGAAGTACCTGGGACCTATCTCAGAGAACCCTTCAATGGAGAAAATGTTTTATATCACCTTAGGGGGTGTACCCATTTAGACTCTGTTTCCCTACCTTCTCCCTCGTCCTCACCTCTCAGATGCCCTTCACGATAGAGCTATCTACTCTGGATGGACTCTGGATGGACTCAGGAGTCTCTGAATTGGAGGCAGCATGATACAGTGGAAAGAAGACTGGCTCTGGAGTCAGAGGACCTGAATTCAAATCTGCTTCTGATGCTTACTACCTGTGTGACCTTGGGCAAGTCACTTACCCTCCCTGGGCCTCAGTTTCCTCATCTGTAAAATGAAGGGGTTGGATTATATGGCCTCTGAGGTCCCTTCAGAATTTATTTAGATCTCTGATCTGACAGTTGATTACTCAAGGAGCCCTACCTGCACATAAGCATGTCCTTTCTCTAAGGCAGCTCTGTAGCCCAAAGTCCTTGACTTTGTCTGATATGCAGTTTCATTTATTTGCCTGATTTCTAATTGTAGTTTTCTATGGGCTCCACACTTCAGTTTCCCCCAAATGATTACCCTGGCCCTACTGGGATCTTGTCTTAGGGTCCTAGGTAGGACCCTTCCAAAACTTTTGTTTGGGGGCCTGGATTTTAAAGCCATTTATATGGGCTATTAAATGATTCCGAGTGTGTGTTGCTTTTACCTCTTTCTTTTCCTCAGTATGAGCTGGCTACGGGCCGATTCCCTTACCCAAAGTGGAACAGCGTATTTGATCAGCTGACACAAGTAGTAAAAGGAGACCCCCCACAGCTGAGTAATTCCGAGGAAAGGGAATTTTCCCCAAGCTTCATTAACTTTGTCAACTTGTGGTGAGTACTTAATACACTGAAATTTGATGTAATTATAGTAATAGGTGTATTGAAGTTCATGCCAATGCGAGGACCCTTCCTGACAATCTCATCCTCACATCAGAGTTTCCCACCAGGCCTTAGTGCAATAGCCAAACTGTAGTTCTCTCCATTCTGTCCTATACCAACATATTTTAATCATCCTACAATACGAATTTCATCATGTTATCTGCCTGTTTAAAAAAAAAAACAAACAACAAAAACTAAAATGGCTCCCCTTGCCTGTTGACTTAAATCTAAATTCCTTAGTCAAATTCAAAGTTAACTATAATACATTTGCACCACTACTTTCCAACTCCTTAGGGCACTTATTTGATTCATATTATAATTGCCTGAGTATATTTATCTCCCTCCTAGACTGTAAGCTCCATAAGAACAGGGACTTTTGAATCTCCTCTGGTGTCTAGCTCAGTGTTCTGTGTATAGTAGATGGTTAACAAATGTTGGTTAAATTAGTGAATGAATAAAAAGATTACTTTCTTTTACATCCAGGTTCTGCTTCTCACTGTCCCCTGACTGACAAATTTATTATTATTCATTGCATATATTTGCTCCTGCCTTTTCTTTGTGACTGGAACATCCTTTCCATTCCCCTCTGCTTATCTAACTGTTACCTATCTTTCAGGTCCCAGCACAAATAGTTTCCAATCTGAGGGGGCCACAGAGTACTGGGGGGCTTGTAGCATCACTCCAAGGGGTCCATGAATCCGTATTAGTTGATTAATTCAATAAACACTTAATAAACACTATGTGCAAGACATTGTAACAAAGTGAATAGAAAACTTTAGCCTTTGAGCCAGGAAGAGCTAGATTCAAGTTCAGTCTGTGAGACATACTGGCTTTGTGACCCTGGGTAAGTCACTTAACCTTAAGCTTTTTAAGCAGCTCTCTAAGGTTGCAAAGAAGGTTTGGACCTACATTGGTTAAAAAGGTTTCCCCACTTGGGAGTTCTCTGTGTGAATTAAATAACAGATCCAGCCCCTTTGTGCAAGGCATTGGAAATAGAAAGGTGCAATTATATAGTGTATTTTAAATCAATATATTCGTTGTGATACTGGATTTTTTTAAATCTTGGAAGAGGATTCTTATATTTAAAAATGTTTAGAACTACTGGTCTACAGCACTCATTTGACTGATTAACTTATATTATTACCCATTAGTCAGATATGATGTATCTTAACTCTCACTAAAGGATTTTGTCTCCTTTTTTTTTTAACCTCCTCAGTACTTAATCTAATATTATATATACTTAGGAAGCACTGAAATAGTCAGCAGTTGCAGTGATAGGAAAATTTTCTACTGTCCTAAAACTAGACCAAGAGATTTGGGTGAAATTCAGTGTAAAGGCTAGCTAATTCTAGTCTTTCTTTTGATTTTCTAAGCATTTCTGTGGTTTAGATTGACCTGGCTTTTTTAGGATTCTTGAAGCAGCTTTGGAATCCCTGAAAACAGGTATAATACAGAGAAAAGAGCACTGAGTTTAGAGTCAAGAATTTGGATTCGAATCTCAACTTTGTAATTTATTGCATGTGTGACCTTGGGCAAGTCCCTCTATGGGCCTCAGTTTCCTCCCCTATAAAATGAGGGGGTTGGGCTACAGTGTCTTCAAGATTCCTTCTATCTCTGAATATTTGATCCTTGCTATTTCAAAGAACAAGTCTGGGCTAGGAGTAGACTTGCTACTCCCTGAAATCCAGACTCACAGCTTCACTAAACACTAATGTTGTGAGGATTGTATACTATTATTACTCTGATACTTTTATTAAACAGATTAAAAACAAAGAGTTTATTCATTTATTTAATTGATATTTACATTAGCCTAGAAATTGCAATACATTTCTTATTGATTTTAGTTCTTCCTACAAAAGGTGCTTAAATATTTTTATAGTATAAATAGTACTTTATGTGCATGTATATGTGTATACATGAATGTATGCGTGCATATACACAGGTAAATATGTACATAACATTATGGTCTCAGTCTGGTTTACCAATGTTCACTTGATATTCTGCTCCTGGCCATTTTGGATAACTTAATGGATATGATGCTTATTGGACTTACCTGAGTTCACATTTAACCTCAGACACTTACTGACTATGTGACCCTGGGCTAGACACTTGACCATTCTTAGCCTCAGTTTTCTCATCTGTAAAATGGGATAACAACAGCACTTACTTCCTAGGGTTTTATGAACATTAGATGTGTAAAGCACTTTGCAATCCTAAAGAGCTATATAAATGTTAACTATTTTATAGATTAAGAAACTGAGAGTTAGAGAAGTTAAATTTTACCAGTCTCACACCACAAGTGTGTGTGTGTCACAGTCCAGTATGTCTTGTCACATGTAATTTCATTTGCCTTCATTCAGTTACAGAAGGTAGTAACTGGAAGAGGATTTGTCTAGTCCAGTTCCTTGATTTATCAACAAGTTAGAAAATGGAGGCACAGAAACTTCAAATGACTTTACCCAATGTCATATAGCTGCATGAACTTTATTCACTGTCTTTAATAAAAAAAAGAGGTTGCTTTTTGCTTTACTCAGATCTTACCTTTTTTAAGTCTACAATTGATAAGGAATAAGTAGTAATTGTTTATCTAATAAATGAAATAATAATATTATTAATATCTAACAGGTAGTAATTGTTTAAGCATATATTCCAGAGTCTAAACATCTAAATGAGTGTTATCTTCTTCAGAGGGATCTCCCTATTGGAGAAAGGCTTGAAGAACGCTACAAGAGTTCTTCATTCAGTCCAAAGGATCTTTCTACATTTATATTTCTAAGAAGTAGAGGAATCTTTGTTTATTCCATTAAAGTTTAGTAAGTCCTTTTATTTCTCACACACAGATATTTCCTGATCTTTCACTCCCAGAACCATCCCTTGTGTAATCGAGCTTTCTGTAGAAAGGAGAAAGTTTTATTGATCCTTTAGACACAATAGGAATTATTGCCTTTAACCTGCTAGGAGTTTTTTTTTTTTAATTTTTGTCCTCTTTCCTCTCTCATCATCTTTCATGCTTGCTTTCCTGTGCTTTTTGTTGTAGTTGTCATTTTATCATATATACCTTTTTTAATGTTAGAAGGAAACTCTTAAGTATCAGGAAAACAAAGTGATAGAGGAAAAGAAGCAGTGGAAAGGGCAATGGATTTGAAGTAATCAAGCCTAGGTTCCAATCTGTGACCTTCTTGCTGCCTGTGTGACTTTGAACAAGCTATTTAAACTATCTGAGCCAGTTTCCTTAGCTATAAGATGAGATCATATCTAAGGTAATCTTCCTACTTTGAACACTGTCATCTATGTGAAGACATTTCTCTCTCCCTGCTCCTAGCTCACTACATGATGAGGGTCATGAAATCACAGATTTAGAGTTAGAAGGAATAGAATCACCTACCCCAATCCTCTTGTTTTACAGATAAGGAGACTGAGGCCTAAAGAGATGAAGTTACTTGCTAAAAGTCATATAGATAGTAGTGAGAGAGCTCAGGATTCAAATCTAAGTCTTCTTATTCCAAATCCAGCAGACTTTGTACTGCACTATCGTGCCTCTAAAGAAATTAAATTTTATTTTTTAAAGAGAGAATACTTTCCTCATGGCATAGTGAATATGGTTATCCCTTACCTACCTGAAGTTTTCCAGAAATCCGTAAGAGCTTTAGCAGCAGAGCTTCATGCTTAAAGATGAATGAAAGAAGGAGGCTTTTGATTCCTACTTCTCCTTCCACCTAAAGAGTATGTCAAGGCAGAGTCTCTGTATCAGCTGGTTTTTCCCTCATTTTTCTAACTCTTGTCACCACCCCTTATAACAAAGGTTCTTAACCTGAGTCTGGGGACTTAGATGAGGAAAAATATTAAATCTTTGATTTCCTTTGTAATTCTATGTGTCAGATTTGATTAATTTTAAAACATGATTCTGAGAAAAGTGGTCTGTAAACTTCACCAGGTTGCCAAAGGGGTTCATTATACAATAAAGTTTAAGAACTCCTTCCCTACAGGATCAAGATGCCAGATGGTCACTAGCTTTTTAAGAAATTGCCAGAAAAAATTCTCAGACAAAATAAGTAATCTAGTATGTTGTGCCGAAGGCAGGGTCTAAGATTCACTTTAACAATAGTGGAAAAACCACAGGATAAGAGTCAGGAGACCTAGACCTAAATCTCCACCTCTGGCATTTACTAGCTGTGACATTAGCCTTGGACTCTTTATTGCCATCACTATTATTAAGTTGCCCCAGGGGTCTTCCTGAATAAAAGCTGAATTCATCTGTACTAGTAAGTTAGGTCTTAATCTCACCAAAGTACCTGCAGTACTGGCAATTTAAAAAAATGAAGTGGAAGGTTATTTTGAGGAGAGAATATAAGCCCAGATCATGAATCACAAGAAAAGGTCTTGAGTTTCATTTTTGTTGAGTTTTATATTTGTTCCGAAAGAAGATGTCCTATCCTAGTGTATTGCATTTAAGAAAGGAAAAACATAGTAGAGTCTCTCCATTTTAACAATCCTATTTTTATATTGTTTTAGCCTTACAAAAGATGAATCCAAAAGGCCAAAGTATAAAGAACTTCTGGTGAGTATGAGACTTTTGGACTTACGGGCATTTTGGTTTACAAGAAAATAGGTCTGTCATATAACTGGTAACATTTTGGGGGCAATACAGTTTGACACATTAGAATATAGTCTTAAAAAGGTATGTGTAAAGAGAACTTTTTGCATTTTAAAGTTTTTCTATATCAGTTTCAAAAATGCATTTCTGGAGAAAATTTTGACTCCAGCATAGAATTATAATTGTGCTTCTGAATTGTGACATTCGCTTTAAGGAACAACCTGCCTTTGTGATCACTTTGTCAGATATTGAGCACCCTGTCAGTTAAAGGTGTTTAAACCTCCAGCAGAGGCTAGATGGTAACTACTGGTTAGGAGGTCCCCCTTCCCACTCCCCAGCTAACTCCTGTCTCTTTGTTTACTTACTTACACACACACACACACACACACACACACACACACAACAAGGGAATATTAAAATATGAAAAACCAATATCTGTAAGGAGGAGACATCAGGCATATGTATAAAATGTCTGTCAATGTCTCCCTGTTTTTATGGCTACAGATGCTTATGTCAGTTGACCTTACCTATTTGTTAGTGAAGAAAAGGAATTCAGGAAAATCTAAATTATCCAGATTGACTAGGCTATAGCATAAAAATTCATGGGAATATTTATTTGTCTCTTTTGATTTTTGTGCTATGTAACTATAGGTAATGGTAGCTCACATTTATAAGGGATAGGATACATTTCAATATCCCTTGGGAACTTCCCCCTGCCCCCAAGAAATGATAGTCAAAGTGTCATATAATTTTTTTCATTCATTCATTAAATGCAGCATATGTATCAGAGGATGACAGATTTAGGGCTAAAGAACCAGCGTTTCACAGATGTGGAAACTTCAAATTATAAGGAATTTGAGTATTTAAATAGCTATACTGTCTCTGCCATTTGTTCAGTTTTTATTAGGAAGTCGTATCTATGATCCAATCACATCCAATCACATGAAAATATTGACAGGAAGAAGTACTGGGTAAAATCAGCAATAAGACATTGAAAAACCAGCCTTAGTATTCTAAAGAATAGGTTGAGTCATACTTCTCCTGGTATTGATTCAAAAGGCTGTAGTCAGTTTAGAGAAGCAATGAAGGAGAGCCATTGCCACATTAGAAATGGAAAGAAATTACTTGGATCAAGGAGACAGAACTTTAACATATGGGTAAAATATCATAAGGCTGGCCAAGATCCTGGTAAGTTGCTGACACATCCTGCTAAGTTGATCAGTTTTTATGGAGCTGGTACTGAGTGTTGAAGCCATTTTGGAGAAAGCCAGCCATTGCTGCAAAGGGGATTCCTTTTGGACAAGCCTGCTCCCCCACAACAGAACAGCAGAAAGTCTTCTTTCAGAATGCTTCCTTTGGTGTCTCAGCATGTTGCCTGACCGCTTTTGTATGAGGAGGGGTAGCTGTTCTCCCCAGCATGGTCGGGCTCCTTTTCATTGTAGTGATTAGTTACCACCAAAGAGCAGCTTCTTCCCTTCCCTGAAATAGTGGTGCAAGAGTTGGTGTCAGTATTAGTTATGGATACAGCACATTTCCGCCTTCCACATATACCAGATATTAAAGTTTTGCTTTTATCACCATTCTGAACTTGCACACTTGCCTGTAGCTTTGCGTTGTGTTAAAATATACAAAGTTTTGGATTGTTCTAGCCAGAAATATTAATTCTTGAATTTTTGATTGCCTTTCAGAAACATCCCTTTATTTTGATGTATGAAGAGCGCACAGTGGAGGTTGCATGCTACGTTTGTAAAATCCTGGATCAAATGCCAGCAACTCCCACCTCTCCCATGTATGTTGATTGATATTGCTGCTACGTCAAACTCTAGAAAAAGGGCTGAGAGGAAACAAGATGTAAAGAATTTTCATCCATCACAGTGTTTTTATTGCTTGCCCAAACACCATGTGCAATAAGATTGGTGTTCGTTTCCATCATGTCTGTATACTCTTGTCACATAGAAAGTGCATCCCTATAATATCTGATTGATCACACAGTGTTAGTGCTGGTCAGAGAGACCTCATCCTGCCCCTTTGTGATGAGCATATTCATGATATGTGGAAGTCAGTATAATTGATCTATTGACAGTGATTGGATTGCATTTTAAATTCATTTCTAGACTCAAAACTGGGAGATGCAGCTACTAGAATGGTGTTCTCAAATTCCCAAATGTTTTAAGAAGGAGGCAACATGAGTGTGCCATGTGCAAATGTAGAGATGTAGGACTGAATGAGAAGAACTGGCAAGGCCAGTGAGACACACAGCGCCTTGTGAAGTTGAATGACAAAGGAGGAATTGACTTTCTTCACTAAGTGCAATAGATTTACTGATTCGACGTTCTGTTGCTTTACAGTCACCATGTATGTTCTGGGTCAGTGTGCTCAACTGAATTTCCTGTTCAAATGAAATATATTAAATTAGAGTGACTGTCTTTACCAAAAAAAAAATGTTGCGTTGAAAGCAAGTAACATTAAAACCCTGAGACAGGACAGAATGTGTTCTTTTTCTCCTTTCCCAATACAGCTTTCCTTCATTGGGAAGATCCAGCAGTTTGCCACTTGTCATAGAAGGTGCTGACCCTAAGAATCTTTGATGTAATAGAATTCAGTGTGCTGCCAAAATGATGCTCCACCTACCACAAACCCCCAGGACTAAAAGAAAACAGTGCAAAGGGCAAAGTTGAATTTCTTTTTAATCCTAAGATCTTCTCCCAGGCGACTTTGAGTGACTCCAGTTCTGACTCTCCCTTGCCCTAGGCCTGATACTTTTCTAGACATAATGCAGTGATAGAGTAGAGGAATAAATTGCTTTGGTTGATTAGGTAGAAGTTTGTTTCCTACAAACAGCCCAGGATTTGCTTCTAGTCATCCCTGCTCCAGAGCTTCAGTTCATGTGGCTGCCTATGGTTGCTATATTATCATTTACTTAATCTGCTATTTGAACCTGTCATCAATGTGTGAATTTTTTTATTTGCCTCAAACTTCTATAACAATGGCCTTCAGCCCCAAATATGTCTTGTGATGTATTTTAATATTATAGGGGTTAGGAAGTATGGCGCACTGGATGATGTGATAAAAGAATCTCTTTTTTCTACTAGAAATAAATTTGGCCAGAAGCCAATTTGAAATGGCTTCCTAAAATTGAAATTCTTGGTATATAAGAAAAGTCCAAAGACAAGAAGTGTTAGAAAGCCATTTAAGTCTCCTGCCTTTTACTGACAGGTATCAGCCAGCCCCTCTTTGGGTGTCAGCTATATACCTTCTCTCTGTATCCTGGGACACTAAAAGTTAGACGATGTAGCAAAAATTATTGTGCATGGTTAGAGGCATGCTAGAATATGTATTAGACATGGTTGGGTCTGCAGGGGATACCATCATAGAACTAAATCATGGCAGCAATTGCTCATTCTCTTCCCAGGGCTTGTGATGGATATTAATATTAGAACACAGAACAATAAAGAAAGAATGGTGCTACTGGAAGTTACACGCCTGTAATTTCAGAATCTAAAAATGTTCTTCCTATTTGGTCATTATGTCTACTTGTCAGAGACATGAGAAGTGACAGGATGTGTGCCTGCCTTCCACTGCATTTAAGCCATTGCCCTTTCCTGCATCTCTACTGAGGGGAGTTTTCTTCTCTATTGTCAACTTCTTCCTGTCTGGTTCAGCACGTGGTCACTTTGCTATTTTTCTAATGGAGATGAAAGCAATTCTGACTGTCCAGGAGCTAGTCTGACCATTCTTTTGTGTGGATGATCTTATAAGAGGCAATTTATTAGTGTAGTAATCATAGATTATTATAAACTATTAAGGGCAAGGAGTTTATTACAGTGTATCTTTATTTTTAAAAAAAAAGGGTATACAGTGTTCACGGACTGTGAAAATAGTGTAAGAACTGTACATTGTGAGCTCTGGTTATTTTTTTTTTCTTGTACCATAGAAAAATGTATAAAAATTATCAAAAAGCTAATGTGCAGGGATATTGCCTTATTTGTCTGTAAAATGGATCTTAGTAACATATCTGCTTCTCAGAGCTTTGGAATATTTTATCCTGTATTCTGGTTTGAATTACTTCTCTATTTAAGATATATCATGGAATCGAAGTGTTTATGTAATAGTTCTATCCTTTTTGCCTGCAGGTCAGTTGTAATAAATCTAGGATGTGATGATGACCTTGTTATTTCATTTTCTAAGGTCAGATATTTAGAGTGAAAATGGATTAAATACCCATAAAATATTCTTATCTACTTCAAACTAGGGGGGAATAAAACTCTCTTTGAGGAGTGGCAATTGCCTCTTCCTGTTTATATAGGTTGCCATATCTGAGAAGTTCATCAAATAGTCACTTTGGTCACTTTGTGCCCTGGGTGATATAACATCTCCACAGGCAAACCAGTTGATTTCTTGGTTCTTACTGGTTGTCTCTTTTCCCTAACCAGCCTTCATGTGTGGTTCTTGAAGAGTCTCGGGGTCAGGATGGCAATGTTGCACATGGCCACATTATTGCACAACTAACCCTAGAAACTCATCTTGGCCTATATCCATATATGATTATTATATGTCATCTTTATTCTTTGCCTTTGCTAATAGATCCCAGGCTGGAAACAGGTACTGGTCTGGGTACATGGTGATTCTCTCACAGCTGCTACTGAGGGGTTGGTAAGGCCCATGGGGCCTAAAGGAAGGAAGCACACACACAACTGTGAGAGTCTAACAACTAATTTGAAGAAAGTACCTTGAACAGGCTTATTTTAGTCTGGATAATCAGCTATTTTATCCTTCTACACAGTTAACTCATCAAGAAATATCTTTTGTACCCTAATACTTGTTCCCTGGCTACAATGCTTATCTGCTCTGGAAGAAAAGGGTAAAAATAGTCTAGATCTTTCAGCTAGGGAGAACAGACACTGTCCCTCATTCTTCGCAAGAAATTACAGCATGGGTTGAGTAAAAGAATTGAAGGGATTGAAGGGAATTGAAAAGAATAAGAAGGGAGGGGTGGAGCTAGTGGAACATGGGTTATACTTACACAGCAGCCCAACCTTAAAAATGGCAACTCAGAATTTCCTATACATCTCTACAGGCCCTAACTCTCCAAACCTAGTATGCTCCCTCTGCACATTGTTGAGGAATACCGTATAAGGTTTTAAATGGGACACTAGTTTAATTGTGTCTTAACCTTAGATTAGATGTGATGTCTAAATTGATTGGAACACAAGTACTTACGTACAAAGGAATCCTTTTTAGTCAGGTTTTTTCATGTTTGCAGATGGTGTACCTATGGAATGTACTCAGAGAAATGATTCATGCACAGTACACCAAATGCCAGAGGTAATGCATCACATATGACGTCACAGACGGTGGAAGAGGTCTTAGAAAGCATACCTAAAAACCATTTTGGACCTGTACCTCCAGGCTCTCTGGAATACTACTTCTGTCTGTGGTGAAAGAAAAAATACTTGTACTTGTTTACCCAGTGCCTGACATCTACCTGCATTTATATCATTCTGCACTAGTTTTTCAATCCAATGTATGCTTTGGGAATTGAGGTTTGAGTTATGATAGTGATGGGAAAGTGCACATTTTAAGGAAGCCAGTGTTTTAAGTGTTCATTTGTGCCTTTTTGAGGATTTACAGCCCATAATGACACACTTGAACACACGTGTTTACATTTTGTCTTCATCTTAACCTTCCTGGGATAAATGATTATCCAGCTCTTTTGACTGTTTCAAACCTACAACAGAGACAGGGACCAAACTCTGTGATTTCATTGATTTAAGGAACTCCCAGATGATAAAAGTCTCTCCATTAATTCAAGTTGACACCTTCTCTGCAACTTATAGTCTTAGTTGCCTAGGTCAATGAGAGATGAATTGACTTTCCCATGGTTGTACAGCTAGTTTGTATCATAGGTAGGACTTACACTTAGATTTGCCAGGCAATAACACCAACCTGTTATCCACCATTACACCTATATTGGTGGTTTAGTTTTGAATTCATGTCTCCAACATCTTTGCACACTGGTTAGCAGCTTCTGTTTTCTAGTTGTTTATTAAAACTCACTTAGATTGCTTGAACCACAAATGTATACCTGCTACTTTGAATTTCTATTTGAGCTATTTTGCAGTAAGTAGAAGCCATTTGCTTGCAGATTATTAAAAGGAATAACTGCATTTATAAATACATACGTTTTATTGAAATGCCATGTTATCTACATAGGACTTTTCAAAGTAAATTTATTTTGAATTACTTAATAGTCACATAGCTACATGGGAAAATGTGCAGCTAGAATCCAAATTACCTCATATTCAAAGCTAGACTCTCTCCACTACAGTCTTTTAAAAAAAAATTATTATTATTGGTTTTCAGCATTCACTTATATAAGATTTTGAGTTCTAAACATTTTCCCACTCCCTCTATTCATCCCTCTCCAAAATGGCGTGCAATCTGATATAGGCTATACATGTACAATCACATTAAAGATATTTCCACATTAGTCATATAAAGAAGAATTAGAACCAAAGGGAAAAACCACAAGAAAGAAGAAACAAAAATACACCATTTTCTTTTTAACACTGGTGGAAATGGTAGGTGGCCATGAAGCAAAGGGACTATTGTGTATATTTTTTTCCCAGAGAAAACCGTACAAAGTCATTTTGCAAGCTGCTCATTCCATTAATGCCACTGCCCAAAGCATTAATAGAGTTTGTTTCTTTGAAGAATCTCCTTCCTTACCCCTTTAGCCAGTTTTAATCATTACAGGAGAAAAATCAGCCTCATAGCTAAATCTTGTTTTTTATTATTGTCTAGCTTGGCTAACAACCACCCTGTAACTTTTGGCTGTTGATGTAGAGATAAAAATTTATCACCTCAGAGGTATTTTTTTAAAGTCCACTGGCAATGCAGAGAGTTCAGAGAAATATTTGATAGAATTAGTATGGATCCCTAATGAGATTACCCTGATCCAGCTATCCTAGGCTCTTTGGTTATTTCCCCTTTCGACCCATTGCCAGTCTCAGACCCAAATCAGAGTTTGAAAGCATCTGCTTTACTATGTGCCATTCCAGGTCTCTGAAGCTGAAAAGTAATAGATATGAGGCCCAAGTGAGAATGGCCAAGGTGCTTATCTCCTTCATCAGCCCTTAGAGTGAGTTAGCTGCAGAGAGCCTACAACGGGAGCACTGAGAACAGAGTATATATACAGGCATATGAAAGAAAGGCCATTACAGGCAAGAAAATGAAAGAGGAAAGAGTTCAAAGTAGAAAAAGGGGACAGAAGTAAAATCTCACGAGCTTTTATTGTGTCCACTATTGCCACGCGCAGTGTATATGCTGGATCCCGAAAGACAAAAATGAAACCACTGCCTAAAGGAGCTTATGTTCTCCTGGAGGAAACAATATATACAGATAAGAAATTACTGGATGAGTCAGGAAAAGCCTTGTGTAAGGGTAGCACTTCAGCTGAGCTTTTAAGGGTACTTGGAATTCCAAGAGGCAGAGATGAAGAAGATGACAATTCCAGGCACAGAAGACAGCCTGTGCATAGTCATGGAGATAGATGACATGCCATATCTGAGTAATAAGCAGACAATTTTGGCTGGAGCATTGAGTGTATGAGAATAAGTCCTACGAAATTAGGCTAGAAAGATAGGCTGAAGCTAGGTTACTTTAAAGATCAAACAGCAATTTGCATTTTATCTTAGAGCAGAAGTTCCTAACCTAGGGTTTATACAACCCTAAGAGGTCTGTAGATTAATGTCACATGAAAAAAAAAAGTTTCACATGGTCTGTAAACTTGACTGGACAAAAAGATTGCATCTTTAGTTTTCTTTAACCTAACTGAAATTTAGCATTTCCTTTCATCTTGATTTTTTGAAGAATTATTGAGAGGCCTCCAGGGACTTCAAGCTGCTAAAAGGGTCCATGATAGATGCAATAATTCAATCAATCAAAGAACCTTTCTTCTAGAGTCAGCAGGAAGCTTCTAAAGCCTTTAGAAGTTTTCTCTAGTAGAATGTTGCAAGACAGAAAAAGTAAAGATGTGGGGAAAGAAGAAAATGAAAAGAAAGAATTTAAGAATGTATAGAGGTGAGGGGGGTGGTCAGAGGTGGAACAAAGATGCTAAACAATATGCCGCAATCAAAATGTTGAAAATGAAGTCAAAAGTGGTGGTTTTGAAACTTAGTGCTGTGTGGATTTTAGATCAGTCAGTTCTCTCTGGCCTCAATTTCCTCCTTGGAAAATGAGAAGGTTAGACTGTATGATTTTTTTTCTTTTTATTTTTTTTAAAACATTTTTTAGGGTGGAGGCAATTGGGATTCAGTAAGCTGCCCAGGGTCACACAGCTAGTAAATGTGCGAGGCCTTATTTGAAGACAGGTCCTCCTGACTCCAAGGTCTGTGCTCTATTCACTGTGCTGTCTAGCTGCCCCAAACTGTGATTTCTAAGGATCCTTCCAGCTCTACGAACCAAGATCTTATTTTTTCATAATTTTCACAAAATAATAGTCTGTGTGGGGTGAGGCTTAGGGTGCACAGAAGTAGGAAAAAGGTACTTTGATAGGAGATAATACAAGGAAGGCAGAGTGATGTAGGAAGAGGATTGAACTGAGAGGGTCATGGGATTTAAACTTGAAGTGATCTTAAGAGGTCACTTAGTTCAACTCTGGCATTTTATGGCTGAAACAAATGCTGATTGGCTCCAGATCTAGTGATGTTTCCCCTGGAATAGAGAGTCTCTGATCCTAACTGTGCTATTTGTATGGACATCATTTTCCTCAATTTGTAAAATCAGGGGTTTGGAATGGATGATGTCTAAGTCCTTTCTGTTGGTGGTAGTCTGATTCTGAGTAGCATTTTATAACTTGCTGTATGTCTGCCTATAAGTTATTGAAGTTCTTTTAAAGTTAATTTACCTTGAGGCTAGTACATTATTCTTTGCCAGCAAAGTGGATAAATTCTTGGGTAGATCCAAGATTTGTAGGGCTACCACTAACATCTGAAATGGGATATTCAGTGCTAATGGGCTGCTTCACATCTGAATTAGGAAAACAGTAGGAGTACATGGGTTTAAGTATTCCTTGGTGACATTCCTGAATCATAACTTCTTAAAATCCACATAAGAGGATTGTAGGTTGACTTTTGTGACCAGTATACCAGAATTTCTAAATTGAGTGTCATCCCTAAGTGACCAGCACTCTACGACTGTGTACTTTAGTTCCGCTCACTTTTTGGCTGGACTATTACAATACTCTACTTACATATCTCCTGGTTTCCAGTATCTCCTGAGGTGAAGTCTTATACAAAGGGATGTATCTCAGCTGTTTACTCTTTTTTTCACAGAGAAGGACTTCTTCCAGGTATTTCAATATAGGGAGGTTTTTCCATTAACAGCATCTATGTAAAAGACTTTGCTTATCTTTAAAGTGCTATATTAAGCTTTAAGTTATTATTACCACCACTACCACCATCATTATTAGCTTATTAGATCCATTATGGCTGATATTATAGCTTCCAAGAAAATGGTAAGAGTCTACTTACTTATGCAACCTTGGGCGGCTAACTTCCTTGGGCCTCAGTTTCCTCATTTATGAAAAGAAGAAGTTGGATCGGGTCAAGGGTGAGGAACCTGTGGTCCTGAGGCCACATGTGCCTCCCTAGGCCCTCAGATGTGGCCCTTTGACTGAATCCAAACTTCACAGAACAAATCCCCTTAATAAAAGGATTTGTTCTGTAAAATTTGGACCCAGCCAAAAGGCTGCACTCAAGGACCTAGAAGGCCAACTTGGGCTCAAGGCTGCAGGTTCCCCACCCTGGACTAGGTAGCTTCTAAGGTTCTTTCTAGCTCTAAATTTTATGATCCTACAAATCTAATCCAAATATCTCTGAACTTCCTTTACACCTAAGGCAAAGGAAGTCTTTCTGAACTGGGGATAAAGGAGAGTATCCCTCATAGTTGAACTGTTTTTCTTTCATCTATTCTTTAATAACTTTTCAATTCATGTGATCCTCCCTAGAAAGCTTTACTATCTGGCTGACTATATCAGACCTTCTGTTAAAACTTGGAATAAAAGAAAGGAATGTTTTGAACTTGCAGTAACACTTATGACCATTTAGGGGAGCCTTAGAGCTGTAAAAACAAATTCAGGAAGCTGGACAATTTTAGTCAAGATCATAGGATTTAGAACTGAAATAAGAAATAGATGGTTAAGAAATTTCACTTCTTCACGATGTTTGGCAGTGAAATGGAGAAAATTAGGACAGTAGCTAGGGTAGGGGAGTGGATAGAGGCAGCAGGGTCAAGTGAGAAAATCTTCAAGATGGAGGAGGCTTAAATATGTTTGGAATGAGTCAAAGGGGAAAGAGGGAGCCAGGAAGGAGAGATGTTAGCGGCTGCACTGAGAAAGTAGAAACCTGAGGGCAAAGGAAATAGGACGAAGGCACAACTTGAAGGGTTAATGGTACCAAGGAAGAAGGATACCTCCATTTTTTACTAAAGACAACTTAGATCACACGTGAAGATTCAGAGATATTTTGAGGTGGAAAGGGAAAAAAAAAATTACGTTAGATGTCTTTTTTTTTTTTAATAAAGTCTGAGGCAAGATTATCTGCCGAGAGTGAATCAAGGGTAAGGAGTATGCATCTGGAACAGCAACTGTGAGAAGTTTCACAGCTCCTGCAACAATGAATGACAGGGCTGTTCAACAACAGTGTGGTTATATTGCATGAAGTTATTGTTAGCTAGATGAGCATCATTTTGTGACTTTCCTCAGAAATATACTGAAGCCCATGAGCAAGAACAGAAAAAGTGAGTGTTGGAAATGATGATGAGTCAGTGATTGGCATGGGAGGCATGACAAAAGGTCAAGGAGGAGTCAAGAAGTTTTTGATATTAGTGGGTGCAGCATGGAAGTGACCCACCATGGATTTTAGGCAGTGCATCAAGAAAGGCGTGAGAAAAATGAGCAAATTGAGTAAAATGGAAAGGAACAATGATACTAGCAATGGCTACCATTTATACAGCCCTCATTATGTGCCAGGCACTGTGCTGAGTGCTTTATAATTATTATCTCATTGATCCTCACCACAGTCCTGAGGGGTAAGTGTTATCAGTATTCTCATTTTACAGATAAGGAAACTGAGGCAAATAGAGGTTAATCGACTTACCCAGAGTCACATAGCTAGTAAGTGTCTGAAGTCAGACTTTAGCCCAGGACTTCTGTTGAAAGTCAAGAACTGGTCTGGAACATATTGGAGAATTAAGTATCAGTAAAGAATTTGTGGTCAATGAAGAAGGGTCTTAAATTCTAGGTCATACAGCAACGCTGTACCTGTATTCAAACTTGGCTCCTTCCTTCTCCTTTATTCTGTATATCCAGTCTCCTTTCCTTTTAGATGACCATTATGGTTATTACCTTAGGCTTGGACTATGGTAATTGCCTCCTAGTTGGTCTCATTGCTTCTATTCTCTTCCTTCTCAAGTCTGTTCTCCACACAATTGGCAGAACACCTAAGGCTCAAGTTTGGCCTCAAAAATCTTCACTTGCTCTCTACTGTTTCTACAATAAAAAGCAACTTCTTTATCCTGGGCACAAACCCTCTACAAACTGTCTCCAATAAATCTTTCTACCTTTATTTCATATTACTCCCCTTCATAAGATGTAGATAAATAGACCTAATAGCTGTGCCCTGAACTCAAAACTATTGTTTCTTTCATCTTTATACTGTCTCCCATACCCTTTCTCATTTCTGCCCCTGAGAATCCTTGTCTTCTTCCAAGGTTCTGCATAGGTGCCAATTTTTCTTTATAGCCTTTCTTGATCCTACACTGTTAGTCTTCTCTCCCTCCTTAAATTGCATTCTTTTTTCTTTAACTGTGTATATACTATATCCCACCAGTAGAATATAAGCTCCTGCAGGACAATAATTTTCATTTTTGTCTTTCTAATCCATGTGCCTTGTACTGCCTAGTACAGTGCCTTGTATAGACTAGGCAATTAATAAATGTTTATAAATTGATTTAACAGACAAAAACCTTTAAAAGTAACTAGTCGTTTAGGTAAAGGATTTATCAAATTCAATTGGCATTTGTTGAACATTAGTCAATCAACAGGTATTAAGTTATTACTATGACTACACTGTTTTGGGCCTGGTGATACAAGAATGAAGTGAAACAATCCTTACAGGCAACTTGCATTCCTGGAAATGCTTCATATGTGCTTGGACTGTCTTACATAGAGAAATTTAAGAGGCAGAGGTTAGGAGGGAGTCACTAACTAGCAGGTTCTCCTCTACATTTGTTCGACCTGGCCTCCGAGCTTCCCTTTCCTCCTTCACCTCTAGCCTTCTGTATCCTTCTCTGTGAAATGAGGATGCTGAACTAGAAGACACCTTAAATTCCTTCCAGCTCTAGTATTCCATAATTCTGTGACCTTAGACTCCTCAATTAGCCCTTTGCAGAAAGTAAGTACATTTATAGGAGGAAAAGGGAGAGAAAGGCTATGGTGAGTGCCATACACTTCTGTCAGGGAAACGGTTGGAATACAGGTGATTCCCCTTGTCTGACTCCCAGTTCCCAAATCTGCTAAAGGAAAGGGATCATCTGTGAGTCTATAATATTTCATAGCTGTTGCCCAGGCTAGGCCCCATTGAAGCCATTGGATGTGCTTGGTATGCAGGGTACATTTTAGTTGCTAGTAGTTCTCTCTGTGCCTTTTGTGAATCAAACTTGGTCAGGAAAAGACCCCAGTTCCAGGACACCCTCTTTCCTGTTTCTGACAGGCTACTATATCTAAACATTTGTTAAGTGGCTCTTCTAGATCCCAGGATTTCAAATTTCAGGACTTTCAGGAATCAGAGTTATAATTTGTCATTGTTTTGTAGAGTTGCTTCCTTAGGCATCTATATTTTCTGCTTGGAATTCCTTTGATAGGATTTAACAATATCTATTGAGTTTATAAATTAGCAATACCAAAGGACTCTTCGCATGCAATTCCAATAATGTCTGCTATGTTTTATCATTAACTGTAACATCTTCTGTAAGATTTTGTCCCCCTGATGCAGGAGATGCATATTGTATTTTTAAATGTTATGTCAGTAGTGAACTTGGGAAGAGTGATAAGTAATTCAGCATTCTAAAGAGGCTTGATGTTATGTTGCTATATAGCAACACCAGGAATTATCCGAGAGGAGGGAGGAGAATGAGCTAGATCAGCAGCATACATCAGTACCAGAGGTTTGCAGAATTGAAGGGACCAGGTGAAGAGACATGCTTTAGGACTTGGCAATGGGTTTGAGGTACCTTCTTCTGCACATCTAGCACAGTGTTTCTGTCCTACCTATAACCACACAACAATCTGTTCCTGAATCAAAACAGCCCCAGAATCAAAAGGGTAGAACTTTAGAAAAAGCATGATTATAACACTATTCAACTTGATTTGGAGACAGAGGACACAACATCATCACATAAAATCTGTTTATGTTAGGCTATTTACTTATAAGGATACATGTTTTTTATCCCTGCTACGATGTAAGCACATCGTAGGGGACAGGGACTATATCATTTTTTGTTTTTGTATCCTTAGTGCATAGTCCCTGATATAAAGTATGTGCACAATAAATGCTTGTTTATGAAAGGTTAAGTAACAATATATAATAGTGTCACTCCTGCCACTCACTTCTATAGCTGTGGCAGCCTGTGGCTATTGAGCAACTTGGATGTCTGTAACATTAATTAAGTTGGGACTTTTTTATTGTTTTAGAATGCTAAATTAAGGGCTGCTATCTTGCTACCTCGTGTGTGTTCCCCTGTCTTTGGCTCTTATACCTGCGACCCTGCAAGTAACTCCCCCAGCCATCTGCGCAGCTCCGTTTCCGTTCCGGCAAGATGAAAGAAACGATTATGAACCAAGAGAAACTTGCTAAGCCGCAAGCACAAGTGTGCATTGGTGGGAAAGGTGCTCGGAGAAAGAAGCAGGTGGTTCATAGAACAGCTACAGCAGATGATAAGAAACTTCAGTTTTCCTTAAAGAAGCTAGGAGTAAACAATATCTCTGGTATTAAAGAGGTGAATATGTTTACTAACCAGGGAACAGTGATCCATTTTAATAATCCTAAAGTTCAGGCATCATTGGCAGCAAACACTTTCACTATTACAGGCCATGCTGAGACAAAGCAGCTAACAGAAATGCTCCCCAGCATCTTAAACCAGCTAGGAGCTGACAGTCTAACTAGTTTAAGAAGACTGGCAGAGATTCTGCCCAAACAACCTGTTGATGGAAAAGCACCACTTGCCACTGGGAAGGATGATGATGATGAAGTTCCAGATCTCCTTGAGAATTTTGACAAGGCTTCTAAGAACGAGGCAAACTGAATTGAGGATCATCTTCCAAAAGTTAAAACTTGAAAGTTATATGGAGCTGCTATTTTATATCATGTGACTGCTTTTTTTCTTTTCCTTTTTTTTTTCTTTTTGTTTATGGATCTAGAGAATTAGATCTCTAATATTTTGAAGCCCATTGGACATTGCAGCTCTTTTCATTTATTGCTTATACACAATTCATTCTTTACAGCCTAACTATGCTGAACAAGCCTGGAATTAAAGTTTGAAAAAAAGGTTAATAAAATCTTTACCTAGTATTTAAAAAAAAAAAAGAATGCTAAATTAAGAGTCTTTGATTGAGTGTTATTAAACCCCAGGCCCACACCCTTTTACTAGTATGTGCAAAGCCCCAGGCTGGTTAGCAAACTAGTTTGCTAGTTTGAGAGAGTTGTGAAGCCCCCAGGGACCTAAGGGGAGTTGCTAAGACCAGAGCCAATAGTATGTGCCTAAGTTCTGGTCACTCAGATGACATTTGATGATGTCCAAAGACTGTATAAAAGGAGAGAACTGAGCTATTTGCTTGAGGCTCTCACTTCTGGAGGAATGCTAGTGTGGGACTCTAAGCAGCCACTTTAAGAGCCTCCTGGTTATCAACCCAGATGTCGATGGTTTTTTGGTAACTATGAATTGTGATTTGGTCTGTTTATATTGTGTAAGTTTGTAATTTGTTTATATTTTCTGTGAAGTTCAGGTTGCTGGCTTTTCTTCCTGAACTAAGTGAGTTCATATGTATGTATTAGATTAAAGTAAGATTGTTAACCCCTTAATGTTACTTACCTTAGTAAAGCAGATCAAAAGAATCTGTGCTGGTAGCATTCTTGTTGTTGGGCTTGTGTTGGTCTTTCACCCCCGCCCCCCAACAGCTGCTTGCCAAATTGTTGCAACAATGTCTCACGATGGAAGCATTTGTTGTGGCTTTATTCACTTCTTAGTATGTCGTCCACCAAAGCCAAGTCAACTTTGTTTATCCTTGTACAGTCTCTGCTCTCAACAAGTTTACTATCTAATGAGTGAGACGATATGCAAATTGCTCTCCAAAAACAAGCTATATTCTATGATGTGTAGGCAATCTCAACAGTGGGAATGAGGCTGGTACAGATCTCAGTGTTATTGCTTGTGGCTATTATTTACCCTCAGCTGTTCTGCCTTCCTTAATATGTAAACATCTTAAAAATTATCATGGCTAACCCCTTTATTTCACTGTCGAAGAAGCTGAAACCCAGGAGGGGCAAGTGACTCTACGTAAGGTCACTAAGTGAATTTTTCCACCTTGCCATTGAGATCCCCTCCTTACCTACATAGTCAGCCCTCTACTAGCAGCTTCCTCTATTACCCATTAAAAAATACTACATACCATGCATCCCGAGTGATCAGAATGTCAGCCATGTGTGCTGTTAGATGGGGTAGATCCTATGGTAAGTTCTTTGATTTAATTTGGGCCATCCTATGGGCCCTGATAAGTGGCTCCCAGGCTGCCCAGCCAGTGCCCTGCTAATTAATTGAGCCCAGGTGACTCCAAATTTCTGTACCATAGATTTTTTTTTTTTGGCAGCTTGGGAGGGTGGGTAGATGGTGGTATGGCTGTAAATTTCTGTATTTTGCCTTATTCTAGAGTATGTATAGGCATCATGTGAGGTAATGGGAAGAAAAGACAAAAATGAAGTAGTCTTTGCCCTCAAGGCACTTATATTTTATTAGAGGGAAACAATATGTACACATATAAGTGTATGTTTTTGCTGTTCAAGAAAATCAGTGGCCAAGGGAAAATGGATGATATCTGGAAGGAGCTCTGTAATATGTACTATAACGCTAAAGGTGTGTGTGTGGGGGGGCGGGGCATGGAGCCTAGATGGCAGCAGGAAAGCAGGGACTTGCTTAAGCTCCCCCACCCCCAAATCCCTCTTAACACCCGTAAAAAAATGGCTCTGAACAAATTCTAGAGCTGCAGAACCCATGAAATAGCAGAGGGAAACAGATCTCCAGTCAAGGAGAGCCTGGATGGTCGCCGGGAAGGGTTTATTGCACGGTGCTGAGAGCAGAGGGCAGCCCAGCATGGGCCGCACTGGGACAGACCAGACCCAGAGTCACCTAGCTGGAAGAGGCCTTGGGGCCATGAAACAGTGAGCTGTGGCAGTTACCAGACTTCTCAACCCACAAACGCCAAAGAGCAGGTTAGGGGGAAACTGTGGGATAGAGTTCAGAGCGGTCTGGCTGCCAGCTCTGGGGGTGGAGGAGGCCATAGCAGCAGCAGGAAGCTCCTGAGGCTGCCTCCAAAGTGCCAGCATCAGTGGCTTCCAGAGTCCCTAGTTCACAAGGTGGGAGGAATCTAGCAGCAGATCAGAGCAGGAATGCAAGGAGCGCTTTGTGGGCACAAAGGCAGATTCTCTTGCTGTGCCCTGCTTGGATCTGAATTGTGGTCCTGGTTGGCAGTTTTTGGGGGAGGAGGAGGTCTGCTATGGCAGGGCCTAAAGTGACGGTGGAGTATAAGTAGCTCTGAAAACAGCAGTGCTTGGACCCTAAAGCTTGGGACAAAGTACTCTCTACTCTACAACAGTCATATCCTGACAAAAAGCTCAAGGGTCAAGTAGTTGGCTGGGAACATGAACAGGCAGCAAAAACTAACTCAGACTCAAACTCAAACTCTAGGTTCCTTTTTTGGTGACAAAGAAAATCAAATCATACAGCCAGAAGAAGTCAACAAAGTCAAAGAGCCTACATCAAAAGCCTCCAAGAAAAATATGAATTGGTCTCAGGCTGTGGAAGAGTTCAAAAGGATTTGGAAAAGCAAGTAAGAGAAGTAGAGGAAAAATTGGGAAGAGAAATGAGAGTGATGCAAGAAAACCATGAAAAACAAGTCAGTGACTTGCTAAAAGAGACCCCCAAAAATACTGAAGAAAATAACACCTTAAAGAATAGACTAACCTAAATGGCAAAAGAGATCCAAAAAGCCAATGAGGAAAAGAATGCCTTGAAAGGCATAATTAGCCAATTGGAAAGAGAGGTCCAAAATACCACTAAACTGGAGCAAGTGGAAGCTAGTGACTTTATGAGAAACCGAGATATGAAACGAAACCAAAGGAATGAAAAAATGGAAGACAATGTGAAATATCTCATTGGAAAAACCACTGACCTGGAGAATAGATCCAGGAGAGATAATTTAAAAATTATTGGCTACCTGAAAGCCATGATCATAAAAAGAGCCTAGACATCATCTTTCAAGAAATTATCAAGGAGAACTGCCCTGATATTCTAGAACCAGAGGGTAAAATAGAAATTGAAAGAATTCACAGATCACCTCTTGAAAAAGATCCCAAAAAGAAAACTCCTAGGAATATTGTCACCAAATTCCAGAGTTTCCAGGTCAAGGAGAAAATACTGCAAGCAGCCAGAAAGAAACAATTTGAATATTGTGGAAACACAATCAAAATAACACAAGATCTAGCAGCTTCTATATTAAGGG
>CM053626.1:156073974-156104387 GCA_028646595.1 Phalanger gymnotis | reverse complement strand
AGGGGGCAGGTGAGGGGGAATGAGTGAATCTTACTCTCATTGGATTCAACTTGAGGAGGAAATAACATATACGCTCAATTGGGTATCTTACCCCACAGGAAAGTAAGGGGAAGGGGATAAAAAAAGGGGGGATGATAGAAGGGAGGGCAGATAGGGAGAGGAAGTAATCAAAAGCAAACACATTTGAAAAGGGACAGGGTCAAGGGAGAAAATTGAATAAAGGGGGACAGGATAAGATGGAAGGAATATAGTTAGCCTTTCACAACATGAGCATTGTGGAAGTGTTTTGCATAATGATACATGTGTGATCTATGTTGAATTGCTTGCCTTCTGAGGTGGGGTGGGTCGGAAGGGAAGAGGGGAGAGAATTTGGAACTCAAAAGTTTTAAAAGCAGATGCTTTAAAAATTAAAAAAAAATTTTTTTTTGCATGCAGCTGGGAAACAACATATATGGGAATGGGGCACAGAACTCTGTCCTGTCCTACAAGAATATAAGGGGAAAGGGAATCGGGGTGGGGGGAATGGGGTGAAAGATGGAAGAGCTGACTGGGGAACAAGGCAATCAGAATATATGCCATCTTGGAATGGAGAGGAAAAGGAGAAAATTTGTAACTCAAAATCTTGTGGAAATCAATGTTGAAAACTAAAATATTAAATATATACAGAGGACAAACATAAAGGCATTTTGGAGCACAGATACAAGTTAAGCAGGTACAGCTGCGAAAGACTTTTTTTAAGGATTAATGTTAACTTACGTTGATGTAATGCTTATGCATTATAGTGCTTTCTCAATAACTCTGACAGACTGGCAATGTAAATATTTAATGCTTTCATTTTACGTGGGAGAGAACTGAGGACAAGAGAGGTTAAGTGAATTGCCCACAGTCCCATAGCTACTAAGTGGGAGAGCTGGGATTTGAACCCAAGTCTTCCAATTCTAAAGTCCATCACTTGCTCCACTACCCTAGAACTCACTGGGAGAAACCAGTCCTCCTTGCTGGCTCAAGGTGACTTGATTCCTTAGCATATTCTAAGTATCTAATTTCCTGTAAATATACCCTAGAATGCCTGCTCCTGGCCCTTTCAACCCACTGTGCCAAACTTTTGAAAATTTTTCATCACTCCTGAGTTATTAGAAATTTTTTTTTCTAAGAGGAAATAACTAATATGACTAGAGACATAGGTCAGTTGTGATGGTGAATGGTATGTATTTAGAGGGGGGCAGAAAAGTGTCCATTTCCCCCAACTCTTTGAGTTAAGTCAGAATTTCAGCTTGCCAGCCCCAGGGAGGTCATGACCTCTCTCTGCTCCCTTCAGATGATTTCAGCCATCTTCTGGGATGCTCTGACTGACAGAACCTTGAGCTACTTACCCTTTGTCTATTATCTGTGTCTTTTTTGTCTCTCCATTTCCCACTCCCCCCCCCATATGTTTATTATTGCTATTTTTTCATTGTAATTTCCAGGACATAATCTCCTTATTCCTTCTCCTCTCCCTCCCCCTCATTGAACCCTCTCGTAACAAAGAGGCACGGTTAGGCAAAGCAATACATCACATCAATTTTGTTGAACAATGTATACTGTATAGTTCATATCCTGGAAATTCAGTCCTATGGCTCCATTCTCTGAAAATTTGGTTCTTCCCAGAACCTTCATTGTAAGAAAAGTCTCCAGGCCAGCTATCTTTTCAGCTTTCTTTTATATGTTTTATTCCTCATATGTAATATAGAATACAGACTCCTTGAGGGCAGGGACTGTCTTTCTGCTTGAATTTGTATTCTCAGCACTTAGCCCAGTGTCTGGCTCGTGGGAAGTGCTTAATAAATGACTTGGTTTGTTGACCAGTAGTCTACTACTTCTCTACTGAAAAGAAGCTTATGCCTCATTATCCGTGCACTGAGGTCAATTCCATATAGTAATCTGATTTCTGATGTCTTTTAATTATTTTATTTTATTTTTATTTTCCTTTACAATATTGTGATAAGAGAACAATTTCTCTTGGTCTTGCTTACATTGTTCTGCAACAGTTTGTCAAGTAAGTTTTCATAAATTTCTTCAAGATCTTGTTATTTATTGTTTCTTTTTTGACCCAGACCTTTATTGGTTTAAGAAACTGGTGGTGAGGAAACTCCCTCTCTCAATGCAGATCAATGATTACTCTGCAATGCACCCACTTTTTTATAGTTTTTTTTGCTGTCACAATTTGACCTGCCTTTTTAGAGTCTTAGAACCATTGAATGTCAAAGCTAGAAGGGGCCTTGAGATCACAGGAGCCTAAGATCATAGTACCGAAATCTTTAAGATATCTTAAGGATCGTATATTCCAATCCCCTCATAAGGAAACTGAAGGACCCAAAGGGTAATTTGCCAAAAGCCACAGAGCAAGTTAGTGGTAAAACCAGGTCTGGAAGCCAATATCCTGCCTCTCAGTAGAACACTCCATGATCCTGTAGTGCCTTTTGACAATGACACACCTGTGTGTCAGTGTGTGTGGCATAGCAGCTGATGTTCCTGGATTCAAAGCAAAGACAATTCTATGGAATGAAATGCTCCATTAGGTTTTATGACTCCACTAACTTTTAAAGAGTTACTTTATTTTATCATGACTTCAACTCTTGTCTAATGAATTTAAACAAATGAGGTAAATATGAATCACATACCCATATAAAAATAGAAACAAGTCAGGAGAAGGGCTTTTGGTCTGTATATAGAATGGCCCCTATCCTCACATCTCCTAAATATTTGCACCTCTTTGTGCCAAAATATGAGCAAATGAGCAAAAAATGTGTACTTAGAAAGTAGGAAAATAGTACTTGTTAGTTTGAAATATTTTGGAGAGAGGCCAAAATGAAGCCTTGTCTGTGGTTTGAATTTGGGTGTTGGTACTCCTATTTGCTGTGCTCAACAATTTCTTCTTTGATCTTCAAAAGCTTTTACCTTTGTGGAAGACACTATTTATTGGGTCTGAGATACTCAGAATGCTTCTTCCTTAGGTACTCTAATGGCAATACAATGATCCTGCTGCAACTCAGACACTCATGTAAGAGCTTACTTAAAAATTACAGTCCCCTGATATTGAGGGATATAGATTTTTTTTTCCAAGACCTTCTTCATTGACTTACTGCCTTCCTTCCAGGAACCTTCTCTATTCTATTCTTGAGCTTCCTCACAGGGACCTTCTCAGTCTCACATCCTCCAGACTCCTTACACAGAACTTCTCTCTTAAACATTTTAAATTCTTCACAGGGACTTTCCCTATCCAATTTATTTATCCCTCCTTGACTTCTTGATTTAATTTATCCCCTCTACAACATCCCTGATAAGTGGTAATATAGCCTCCACTGGAAGCCTTCTACTAACAGGAAACTCAAACCTCTTCAATAAACTCACTTCTGTTAGGATTTTTTTCCCTCATGTGGAGCTGAAATTGACATCCCTGTGTCTTTCATTTACTTTTCTAGTTTTATTCCTTGGGGCCAAGCAGAATAAATATAATCAATCTATCTTCTAATACTTTAAAAAACATTGTATAACAACTATCATGCCTTTCCTCAAACTTCTCTTCTCAAGTCTAAATGTAGATCCTATTTGAGAACCAAACAAAGCTTGTGTTTATACAGATTGAGTTCAATCATTACAACATGTTCTATAGTCATGCTTTTTATTTCATGCCCTCAGCTAGATTTTCCCCTAGGAACTTCAAAATTTGATTTTTGTCTAGGTCTCTACAGGAAAGGCGAATCAGTTCCCAGACAAGTACTAAAGCTAACAGTACAAGAAAACCTTTATTTCACCCAAAAGAATATATAAAAACAAAAAAGATTTATACTTGAGTTTATAAATCATCAAAACCTCTCTCTGGTGAGCCTCTAATTCCCTTAATCCTTTCAATTTATAATATTACCAAGGCGTTGAAGTTCCCAGTTGGGGGAAGATGTTCTGGTTGATAGTTATTTTACCATGCACCTACACAATTCACACAACTCACAACATTGGTAGGGAGTAAGGGCCAGCATTACTCTACCACGTTGTAGCTCTGTTCTTTGGCTTTGGATTCTGCTTAGTTCAGGAACTCCTCCTCCTTGTTTGAGAAATTAGGCCTTGTCCAGGAACTCATCATTTTCCCAATGCAACCCCAGTCTGTTATCATTTGGAGGACTATGTGATCCCTCTTCTCCTGGGGCCATGTCTCTTCCTCCTCCTCCTCCTCTTCTTTCTCTCCTTCTTTTCTTCTTCCCTCAGAGCCCCTAACCAGGTCCAGCACTCTGGCAAAATACCTGTGTTAAATCATTATCTTTTTTATCCTGGGATGAGTCCTATTTAATTGCTTTCTCCCATCTGCACCCAATATCCTCAGTACATTGTGTAAATTTAAAATGAAATTTCTTTCAGAAGGTTACTGGGGATTTTTCCTATTTTTACTTTACTCTCTGATTTCTTAAAACATGACATTTAGGCTTTTTGTGGTTAACATCTTGATGAATTTTAGCTTACCCTTGACATTTTCTAGGTTAGGTATTTTTGTAGGAGATATCATACATTTTCTGATTTTTTTTTCCCACTCTTTCACTTTGGTCCTGGTATTTCTTGTAGTCTCATGGAGTCATTGATCTCTGTTCTAGTCCAATCTAATTTTCAGAAAATCTATTGAGTAAAGTTTTTGTACCTCTTCTTCTAAGCTGTTTATTCTCCTTTCCATTCTTTTCTTGAAAGGTCTTATTTCTGTTCCCATTCTTTCCTTGAGTTCTCACAACAAAGGGATAATTTGATTTAAAATCATGAAAAGAACAGAAATTCTTGTTTCCTTTTCTATTCTTTCCTCTAGAGCTTTCATTTCATTTTGTGATCATTATGCTTCATTTCTGTGATCAATTCCAGTGCATCTTGTGGTAAATATCTGATTTTCCTGTAGGGTTTTGCTTGTAGATGCTGTGGAGTTTTCTTTTAGATTTATGTTTTAAGTGTCAGTGGTATTTTCTTGTGTTTTTGCTCCTTTTTTTTCCAGCCTTACTACATGAATTAGAACTTTGGGCCAGTTTCTGTGTACTTTTAGAAGGAATGATAAGGCTCTTTTTGGTTCTAATTTTTATTACTGAAGCCTGGAAAATGAGTGTTCTGTTATTTCAGTGTCTCTGGACAGTATTTAATGAGGGCAACCTGTGCAGGTTACTATGTGCTGGGGTTTAAGCCAAGATGCACCTTGATTATTTCCCCATTGGCTTGAGCCTAGCAGCCTTCTGAGCTGGATTGGGTTAGGGTCAGAGCAATATAGCTTCAGGACCCAGGTGTTCTTTGCTAGACTCTGGTATAGGACCCCATCCCTATGCTCTCAGTACTTTAGGCTTGAGGCCTCAGTGCCTCACATCTTTCTTTACTGGAAGGCTTCTTCTATAAGCTGTGGCCCAGATTTTGTGTCTAGATCCTTTCCCTAATGCTCAAAGATTTCTGTCTCTCTCTTTTGCTTATTCAGGCTGCAAAATGCACTTACTGTTGTTTCTCTTTGGATTCTTGATCATTTCTCAGTCGGTTATTCTTTTTTTTTTCTTCTGGAGAAGTTACAGAGTAAGATACATCCGTAATTAGGGATAGAGATGTGGATGGTGATCCAACAAAGAAGGCTAATAAAAATGATGTCAGAAATGTAAGAGGAGACATTTATTAATCACTTAATATATTTCAGGCACTGTGCTAAGCATTGGGGATGCTAATTCAAAAGCAAGACTGTTCCTGTTCTCAAGAAAATTATATTCTGATAGGGAGAGAACATATGTACTAATAAATGGTGGCCAGAGAGATGTTTTTTAGTCTGAGAAGTCACATGGTGGTGAGTGGAGCAGGAAGGGTAAATTCTGAGAGGATTATCATCAGATTTAACAATTAAGAAGTCAGTGATCTTTATAAGTTTGGATAAAATAGTTTCAGTTGAGTAATGAGGTCAGAAGCCAGATTTCAAGTGGCTGAGAACTGAGTGAAAGTAAAGGAAGTAGAGGCAAGGAAAGTAGACAACTTTTTCAAGGAATTTGGCTGTGAAAAGGAGAGTTAGAGGATGAAGCTTTAGAGGTGATAAGGTCAAATGAGGGTCTTTTTTTTTTAAAGGGTAAGAGAGATGTGGGAGCATTTGTTGGCACCAGGGAAAGAGAGCTATAGATTGAGCATCACTTTTTTTCTCTGCTTTGCACAAGAAATTCAACCCTTATTTTATTTATCTTTTCAATATCACCATAAATATATGTGTTCATAGATCAGCAAGACATGCATTTTTTAACATGCATGATCTTTAAGCTCTAGTATTTCAATATCTTTTCTGTGTTGAAAACAGTTTCATTTTGTATTTAATTGGAGACAAAGAATATTTTCTTTTAAGTTTGAGCTTTGGAACTTTTAATTCCATTACTGAAACAATTTGGGTAAGACAGTTTATGTTAGAAGCTATGGTTTTATGGGTGGAAGGAACCAGTGGGAATCTCAGCTAAGTATTCCATATAGATTTGTCGTGTGTCAGACGTAAAGTGTCATTAGTAACATCTTCAAAAGGAAAATAAAAAGGACAGATATGTTACCAATCAGAACAATCCAGTCATTGGAAGGTTTTCATGCTTCCAATGGAGAGAGACATTTTATCTTTCCTCATAGAGAAATAATAGCTTACATAATAGCTCACATTCATTTAAGTTTGATTAAATTCAACAAACATTTATATACAGAATATAAAGCACTTTCCTCACAGGATTTGTAAGGAAGATTTTGTAAACCTTAAAGAATTATGTAAATGTGAATGATTATGTGTTAATAACCTCAAGTGTGTCAATATGTTGAGTCAGTTTTTTCTGAGCAATCATGGATCTCCTTAAGCAAGCCCTCTAATAATGTAGAGCTTGATCTAATCAGTATGATATCTGCTAACAGGAATATCAAAAGGATCAAAATACATATACATACATATATGTATACATGCACATATGTAGATAGATATCAAAAGAAACCCCACTTCAAGTTGGATCTTATATGGAACAACCTCCATAATATAACCAGTGTACATCTTTCTGTTTTCTAACTCTTTTGGCATAAATAACCAGAAGGTAATTTGAGAATCCATAGTCACTCAAAAAAGATTGGCCTAACAGTCTATATAGGAAAAACAAAATAGATGAAAATTATCTTGTCTAGGGAAGGCAATGACATAAAGTTGCCCGGCAAGTCTATCAGTATGTGGAACAGCCAAGCAGAAGAACAATAAATTAGACCCAGCATTATTAAGGAGCAAGAACAGAGAGGTTGGAGGGTACTTGGGGTATTTGGAAAATTGTGAAGTGCTTTTTCACAGATCCTAAGCTGCTGCCTTGTGCAAAAATGCTTCTTTTTAATACAAATATTTTCTTGTTGATGCTTGTTGTTCCAAGTCTTAGAAGTCAAGAAGTACTTCAAGAACTACTTAGATATTTTTCACTTCAACTAAAAGCTGTATGACCACTTAGTGAATTCATACAGAGAGATAGTATGGCATAGGGTAAGAGAGCTTGACTGTGAGTCAAGAGAAAACCTAGGTTAAAATACCAATTTAACTCTGACACAAATAGTGTGTTACCTTGGACTCAGCAGTCTAAGCTCCGGGCCTAAATGGAGTGGATTCAGTTTTTTTTTTTTTTTTTGTGGATTCAGTTTTGAGGGCTACCCTGCAAAATTACTTCTCTCTCTGGCTCCCTACCCTAGGAAATCTAAGAATATCACTTGTATCTAGATTTCAACAAATTCAGGTAAAAGATGTCTCCCTAAATCCCATACAAATATACAAAAACCACAGTGGGCACATTGGATACAAGATAGCTTTCATTTCATTCCAGATAAAAGTGCATAAAATGCAAATATACTCAAAAGAGCCCACAAACAAATTCAGAAAACATATAAAGAACTCAAAATAGTCCATAAACAATTAATACAATTATCCTCTCTTCCTAGTGATTACCATTTTCCATAAGCATCTTAAAGTCGTTCAGACTCAGAATTTCCACATTATTTGGATTTCCTTTCAGGAAACTGAATTTGGGATAGTTCAGTGAGTCTTTCTTTTTACAGAGTTGTATGCAGTCCCTCTACACTTATAAAACCATTCTGAGCGTTTGAACAGAAAAGTTGAGCTTAGTCAAGGAAACCAACACCTGAAGATCTGTGCTGGGATAAGGTAGACAGGAGCCCAGGCCTGGGTCTAGGAAAGAACCCTGCAGCTCTCTCAGTCTGATCCTAAAATTGGATTGAGAAACAGGAAAGGCAAATGGAGATGCTGATCTCTGACTGGGAGGGCAAAAATCAAGAAACTCTCTGGATCAGAATACCTCAGCGTCGTATATAGAAAGAGACAATAAAAGAAAAATAGTTGAGGATCTCAATATACCCCTCTGCAACAAACTAACTAAAATCTAAACAAGAAAGAAGTTGGAGACCTGAATAGAATTTTAGAAAATGTAGATATCTCTCTGGTAATTACTGAATAGGAATGGAAAGGAATGCATGTGTTTTTCAACTGTGCATGGCACCTTAACTATGGCATAAAAACCTCCCAAACAACTGCAGAAAAGCAGAAATATTAAACATCCTTTACTGAACATTAGTGTTCCTCCTTTTTTTTAAAAAAAAAAATTGCAGTTGCATAGTCCTACTACTGCTCTGAGCAGCAAATTTTTACACGACTTCATGATACTAATCCAACGGCAATAAACCAATTAGAATACGTAGAAAATCAGGAAAAAGAAAGCAAAAATAACCATGTAAATGGTGACTTAGAACCAGCAGTATTTTTAAAAGAAAATTTCAGCTGTGCAACAACAATTCAGTGTTCACAGAAGCATCTCAGTCATTTCATGGAGGAAGCATTGCTGATCATAGCACAAGAAAATCATATTTGATTAAGTTCCTTTGAAGAAAGGATTGAAATTCATTGGAGACTAAATAACTTAATTCTAATGACTTGATGGGTCAAAGAACACATAAATCCTAGAAACAATAGAAAATTTCATCAAAGAAAATGATAATATGCCAAAACTTTAGGGATTTAGCCAAGACAATTCTGTGGGGAAAAATTTATATTTCTAAATATTTTCATCAACCTCTCTGAATCTCAGTTTCCTTCCTTTTCACAGATGTAATGAGATTGTTATGAGAATCAAATGAGACAGTGTGTATAACACTCTTTGCAAAACTTTAAGGCACTATAAAAATGTCAACTATAGTAATATGCTTATTCAGTTTTATGGATGTGACTGTTGTTGTTGTTGTCTGTCCTTTGTTCTGAAGAGGACCATGACATCAGGAAGATGATGCCATGACTTGCAATTGAACTGGATTTAAGTAAGGGAGGGCTATGCAAGGTCACCTGTCTCATTTTCTCCTCCAGAGCCACCCAGGGCCAGCGGCCAGGTATAGATCAGGATGACTGGAGATGCCTCCCTATGGATGTGACTTTCCAGCCTTTTAAGTCTCACCTAGGTAGCTAGATAGATTAATAAAGTATTAAGTGCTTACTATCAGGTGCTATGCTAATTGTAGAATATATAAGTATATGCAAGCTACACTGTACTCACCCTCAAGGACTTTACATTCTAATAGAAGACAATGCATAAAAGGGAACTCGAAAGCAGGAGCACAGGGAATTAGATTATGATCACAGAGTCATAGCCTGGATATGACCTGGAAGTGGAAAGAATAGTGGCAAAGATAAGGCCAATCAATGCTAACCCATCAGAGCCAAAGGTCAGGGGTAGAGTCCAATGTGAAGAGGCAGAGACGATAGCCTGAGATACATGGCATGGAGAAGGTTAAGTATAGAGGAAGGCTGCAACTGGGCAAGATGAAGTCTTCTAACTTTGAGATTCTATAAATGACATAATCTCTGATGATTCAGAATTGATTGGAAAAGAGAGTAGGCCAGTCAGGACTGCCTGAGTGCTTCATTGATAACCATGAAATATAAAAAGAACTAGAGAAAAACTTTTAGGATGTTGCATACATCCTTCTTTGAAAGACCTGTGGGTAAGAACAGGAGACCTACAGGATGAAAAAACAGATAAATTCCATTCTTTATCAATGAACAGAATATTCCAGTCCATGAGATAACAGATCTGTAAGTATCAAAGTGGCAACATGTGGCAGTGGGGATAAGTGATGAGGGAACAAAACAACTTTGCCTGGAGGAAGGGAGGTTGGGTCAGGAAAAAAATACTCTCTATCCCACCCCACAGGCTAATGACCTAGTTATATTTATGACTACTTGCCTACACCATTCCTCCATTTTCTTTTTCCCACCCCTAAACTCCATGAGATAAAGAATTAGATTCATTTTTCCATTGAAGTCACTAATGTCTGGGGCCAGTTACGGGGTTAAGAAGAGGCACAACTCAGCTATTTTAGAGATTACTTTACAAAGTCATAAAAAGCACAATTAAACCAACATTATATTACAGTTACTAAAAATATCACAGGATCATTGGTTAACTCAGGGTGCTAGATATCCCATAGACTAATTTAGTCACGGGCAGGATGCCATGTACTCTCCAGACAGAATCTGCATCAAACTGGGAGCTGCTAAATATAGACATTTTGGTTTGTTCAGAACAATCTGAAAGTCAAAATAACCCTTTAGCTGGGATGCAAATGAAGTATCATCCTCCAGGGACAGCACCTTTTGTAAGCCCTCTTTGCCATCTCTATTCTCAGTTTTCCCAGCCTTCAGTTCTGGAACCTTTGGAAAAGCCCCAGCATTTTAATATTACAGGAGATTGTTTAATGTAGTGTTTCAGATGGAAAACTGCTCCTACTTAGAGCTGCAGTGAAGTGTCAAATATTTATACAGACCCCTGACTTCACTCTTTGGCAGCTGCTTCTCTGTGTCTCTTGTAGCACCTGGTGCTGTGCTCTTTACATGATTGTCATTGGTTCTCTTTCACTGACTGATTGCAGAAAATGAACCTGAGAGAGAGAGAAAAGCACACTTATAAAATTGAGCTGGGCAACTACTTTGTTATTAACTGATGAAGTTCATGGTACTTCTGTGAACTGGTCATCTGTGAAGCAGTCATGGATAACCACCTATGCATCTCTTTAGATGGTAACCTATTTCAAATTTATGCTGGCTAACTTAGGAAGTTTGCCTTGGAAGGATTCTTTGGAAGTCATTCTGCCCAAATCCTACTTCTGGGTAATACTGATCTATATCCTGTTGATACCATTGCACATTCCATTCTTAAAGGTATTAAGGAGATCCTATATGACCTCACTCAAAAATCTACTCTGATGTTACATTTAATTGTTATATTTAATCACTAATTAATTATTGTGTCTGGCCTATATTTTCTCATGTTCAGACTTTAATAGAGATGGAATATTACTAATCACTTCTTGAGAGGAGGGGAGGAAGGAAGAAAATATACAAGGATTAAATGCCTACTATGTGCAAAGTAATTCACAAATGTTATTTCATTTGACTTTCAGAACATTCCTGGGAGTTTATCCTCATCTTACACTTGGGGAAATTGAGGCAGACAGTGGTTAAGTGACTTGCCCAGGATCATAGAGCTAGTAGGTATCTGAAGCTGGATTTGAACCCAGACCTTCCTCACTCCAGGTCCAGTGTCCTAGACACTGTGCTACCTACCTGCCTCCAGAGTATTTATATATAGCGGCAAGAACATTGGATTTAGAGTTAGATTATAGAGGTATAAATGCTGACCGTTATTTCCTGGGGTATGTGAGGCAAATTAATTAACCTCCCTGGGCCTCATTTTCCTCATCTGTATGAAGCTTTCATAGCAGAGGCTATCACATGACATGAAGGACATTACAATTCAGGGAGATTTGTTACTATTCTGGCTCCTTGCCAGAACTAGGAAACTTCACTATCTGATAGAATATTGGATGCTACCACCAGTTCTGTTTACAAAAGTCAAAGAAGGAGGAATTTTATTTACAAACCAAAGAAAACATACTAAAATCATATCAGGGATCATGGGAAATTTAAAAAAAAAAAACAACCCGTGGGCAACTTAACCTCTCCAAATCCTTTCACTTTCATAGTTACATTTCCCATTTTGTACTGTCTCTAATATGTCTCTTACCCTTCCCACAATTGTTTTTTCATTGGCATTCCATGCCTATTCTCTGGCCATCTGCAAAGAATCATTTGTTGATCTGCCTGCAGTTCTTCTGAACTCCCAGCAGATGGGAATATCTGTTTTTCCCAACTTGAGATGCCCAGCTCCCAGCTGTAGAGGAAAGCATGCTACTCTTGAGCATCAGAGGACCTGAGTTTGATTCTAAGGACAACAGTAAGGGCGGTTTGTTGGTCTGGTTTTTTAAACACAATATTCAAGGGAGGGGAAGAGGTTCAAAGAAAGAAATGAATTACTGTCTGGAGTGGAGAAGACAATAATAAGAGCTGACACAGAGAAGATGAAACTGCTCAGTCTTTATTTTGCTTCTGGTATCTTTTTTTAAATTAACACGTGATCTTTATTATTTTTGTTAATATTAATATGCTTATAGTTTTCCAAGTATTGAACCAACTCTGCATTCCTGATTTAAATCCAACCTGTCTAGTCTACCCCCCCCCCCAATTTTTAACAATTTTATTTAAAGTTTTGAGTTTCAAGTTCTATCCCCCTCCCCCCTCCCTGAGATAGTAAAGAGATATAGGTGATGCATGTGCAATTATGTAAAACATTTCCACATTAGTAATTTTGTACAAGAATGCTCAAATAAAAGGAAAAAATGAAAGAAAGGAAGTGAAAAAGCATGCTTCAGTTTGTATTCAATCAATATCAGTTCTTTCCATGGAGCTGGATAGTATGTATGCTTCATCATTATTAGTCCTTTGGGATTGTCTTGGATCATTGTATTGCTGAGAATAGGTAAGTGATTCACAATTCTTCATCAAACAATATTGCTGTTACTATTTACAATGTTCTTCTGGTTCTGTTCACTTTGCTATGTATCAGTTCATCCTGAAATCATCCTGCTGATCATTTCTCACAGCACAGTAATATTCCATTACAATCATATACCACAGCTTGTTTAACTATTCCCCAATTGATAGGCATCTCTTTGATTTCCAATTCTTAGCCATCACAAAAAGAGTTGCTGTGAATATTTTTGTACAAATAGGTTCTTTTCCATTTTTGGGATGTCTTTGGGATACAGACTTAGCAGCGTATTGCTGGATCAAAGGTTATGCACAATTTTATAACCCTTTGGATACAGTTCCAAATTGCTCTCTGGAATGGTTGGATCAGTTCACAATTCTACTGACAGACATTAGTGTGTCAATTTTCCCACATCCCCTCCAACATTGAACATTTTCCGTTTTTGTCATATTCTGCTATCTTTTCAAAGGAGGATAATTTTTAAATTTGAAAAGACAGAACCAAAATTCTGAAGAGGGAACTAAACCCAAGATAACGAGAAGATTGAAAATAGTCATTTGTTTCCCCTGGTTAATTTAAATCAGTAGACTTAGACAAATTCACTAATTTTCAAGGAAGGGAAGAGAGTCTGAAAACTATAAGCCAGTGAGTTTGACTTTGACTCAAAGCAAAATGGTGGAATATAGTATTAAAGGGGTGGTTAATTAACATCTAGGGGAAAAAGGCAGTGATTGGAAAGCCATCAAAACCTCACCAGGAACAGGCCACACCAGACTAACTTAATTCCCTTTCTTTTTGACAGGTTTACTCAAACGATCAATCAGGGATTGTTGAAGATCTAGTTTACCTAGCTTTTAGCAAGACAGTTGACAAATTCCCTCATATATTCTTGTGAGCAAGATAGAAAGATGTGAGTTAAATTGTGGTACAATTAGATTCATTCATAGTTTTTATAATAACTATTCAAAGAGATTTAATTAATGGTGTGAAGTTATACTGGGAGAAGGTCTCTAGCAGAATTCTCTAGAGATCTATGTTTGGCCCCAAAGGTGTTCAACATTTTTATCACTGACTTGGAGAACGGCATAGATGGCATGCTTATCAGAATTGCAAACTATACTAAAGTGAAAATTGTGAAAAAGTGAAAAGCCATCACATTGGGTGATATAATTAAAATCTATAATAGATCTTAATAAAGAACTTTGGGCTAAATCTAATAAGATTAGTTGTTTGATATGGCAGGAGAGAGACAGAAAGAGAGAGAGAGAGAGAGAGAGAGAGAATGAACACCTTTAAGGCACTCAAATATAGCTTGAACTAGAAGGCCTCCAAGGTCCATCTGACTCTGAGATTCTGTGTTCTCTTTCTGTAATGATGTAATTTAAGACAGATTACAAGTCTGTGTAAGGACTGATTGGAAAAAGATGACATCTAGTATAATGAAGTAATAGAACCATAACTAGGTTGACAAGAAATTAGTGTTAAGGATGAAACTGACACTGGAAGCTGTTAGGCTTCTGTCAGCAGTTTGAAGGGAAATGAGTTCACTGAAAAAGTTCTGCATACCTCTGAAATCCAGACTCCAACATTAGGCAGCCAAAGTGACTGAGAAGCAGAATGAACTAGACAAGGTTATGCTTATTACCAAAAACATCATTAAAGTAAGTAACTAAAGCAAATTAAAAAGTTAATTTTTTTTCCCTAAAATCTGGGACAATTTTATTCTCTGTTCTGGGCTTATTCAAGTATGTTTTTTTTCCCCTCAGAACCAGCCCATTATATTTCAGATAATGCTACTTGACCACAGCTTTAAGCCCAAACCAATTTTTCTTTTATTTTTCTCATCTCACACACACACACACACTTAATATAACAAGTTGGGGCAGCTAGGTAACACAGTGGATAGAGTACTGGGCCAGGAGTCAGGAAGACCTGAGTTCAAATCCAGCCTCAGATACTTCCTAAGCTGTGTGACTCTGGATAAGTCACTTAACTCTGTTTGCCTCAGTTCCCTCATCTGCAAAATGAGCTGGAGAAGGAAATGGCAAACCACTCCAGTATCTTTGGCAAGAAAACCCTAAAACAACTGAAGGAGAAGTTTACCCTGGCTTGGCTACATACTACTGTTAAATAACTCTTGTGCTTATATGTGCTATATGGTGAATTTCTTAAAAGTTCGAATGTTACTGAATCTATAATTACTTGCTATGTGTTGATACATGAACAAGTCTTTGATACTGTTTTTTGGAATCAAATTCATGTATTTTGCAATACTATTGTATTGTTAAGCGTGGTGTATTAATAATCCACTAGACCACTCACTGAAGTACTATATATACATTTGTCAGTTGCATTAATATTGGCACATTAATGTGGGCACATGTGGAGCAATGTCTGGAAACAATACGAGCTAAGATATTTGAGGGGTATTCTTGCTTTTGCCATTGAAAAACATAGAGGTCTCTTAATAATAGACTTTAAGAATGAGGACACCTTAAGGGTATTGGGCAGAAAAGTGAAAGATTTGGAAAAGTGTATAACTTAGGCTCCTGTTTATAAGGCAGGTGAGGAAACTCAGGAAGTTTTCTAATCCTGCCTGAGAATTTTGACCATGGAAATATACCTGAGGAAATGATACTAAGAAGCTTTTCCTGGAAATTTCAGATTTGTCCACAATCTGAGGGTAAAGAATTGCTTAAAGAAGTAGGGGCCTTTCTAATTATAGGAGGCATTGCTACAGAGAGACCAAATATTCATAATTATACCTAAGAACTTCATGTATTAGCAAAGTGGAGACCATATCTCCTTGAGGTATAAAAATACTATAGGCCCAATATTGACATTTTCTCTGGACATGAACCATATCATCAATGGGTTGGACAGGCAAGAGTGTGCCAGGAACAGTGGAAGGCCCCTGAGGCAGAAGTCAATAAATTAATTTATTTTTATCCCAAGTAATTCACACACCATTGTGCCTTCATGTGAGTCACTGATAAAATATGAATTATTATTCAGTCAGCCAACATACATCTGTTTTGAGGAATTATTTAATCACTGTTTCACCCAAATATATGTAAAAACAATTTTTAACATTTTTTAAAATGTTGAGTTCCATCTTCTCTCTCTTCTCTCTCCTTTCCCCTGATTGAGAAGGCAAGCAATTTGATGTAGGTTATTCATGTGCAGTCATGCAAAACATATTTCCATGTCAATCATGTGAAAAAAATACAACCCTTCCTCAAAAAAAAGTTTTTCAAAAAGTGTGCTTTAATTTGCATTCAGACTCCACCAGTTCTTTCCCTGAAGATGGATAACATTTTTTTTTTATCATAAATCCTTTGGAATTGTCTTGGATCATTGTATTGGCTGAGAATAGCTTTTACAGTTGATCATTGTACAATTCTGCTGTTACTGTGAACAGTGTTCTTCTGGTTCTGTTGATTTCACTTTGCATCAGTTCATGTAAGTCCTTCCAGGTTTTTCTAAGAGCATCCTGCTCATCACTTCTTATAGCATAATACTATTGCATCACAATCATATATCACAACTTGTTCAGACATTCCATAACTGATAAGCATCACTTCAATTTCCAAATCTTTGCCACCACAAAAAGAGCAGATCTATAAACATTTCTTTACATATAGATCCTTTTCCTTTTTGCTTTTTTAACCTCTTGGGATACAGACTTAGTAGTGCTATTGTTGGGTATGTATAGTTTTGTAGCCTTTTGGGCATAGTTCCAAATTGCACTACAGAATAGTTGAGTCAGTCTATAACTTCACCAACAGTGCATTAGTGTCTCAATTTTTCCACCTCCCCTCCAACATTTATCATTTCCCTTTTCTGTCATATTAGCCGATATAGATGTGGGATGGTACCACAGAGTTGTTTTAATTTGCATATTTTTAATCAATAGTGATTTAGAGCATTTTTTCTTATGACTATAGATAGCTTTGATTACTTCATCTGAAAACTGCCTGTTCATATCTTTAGTCTACTTGTCAAATGAGGAATGACTCTTATTTTTGTAAATTTGACTCAGTTCTCTATATATTTGAAAAGCGAAGCCTTTATCAGAGAAACTTGGTGAAATTTTTTCCCCTATTTTCCCCCTGTTTATCCTCCTATCTTTCCTTTCATCATAACCATCCTCAAAAGTTTTTTGCTTCTGACTACTGCCTCCCCCAGTTTTCTCTCTCTTCTATCAGGCCTTTTGTGTGTTTGTTTGTTTGTTTGTTTTTTATCATTTTCCCTTTCTGCTTTCCTGTAGGGTAAGATAGATTTCTATACCCAACTGAATGTGTATGTTATTCCCTCTTTGAGCCAATTCCAATAAGAGTAAGGTTTAAGTATCCCCCCCACCATGATCCCCTCTACCGTAAATGCCCTTTTGTGCCTCTTTTTTGTGAGATACTTTACCCCATTCTACGACTCCCCCCTTCTCCCGGAGTATCTATTTTTCTCACCCCTTAATTTTATTTTTAGATAATTATCTTAACATATTTAATTCATACTTGTATGTATTCTCCATCTAAATGTCCTAATAATGTGAAAGTAGGAGTTACAAATATCATCTTCCCATGTAGGAATGTAAACAGTTTGACATTAGTGAATTCCTTAGGATTTTTAGTTTATCTTTCTAGTTTATGTTTTTATGCTTAAATCTTGTATTCGTATTTTCTTTAAGCTCTGATCTTTGCATCACAAATCCTCAAAAAGTTCTCTATTTCATTGAATGTCTATTTCCCCCCTGGACAGGTTACTCAGTTTTGCTAGGTAGGGGATTTTTAGTTGTAATCCTAGCTCTTTTGCCCTCCAAAATATATTCCAAAACCTCCAATTCTTATGTAGAAGCTGCTAAATCTTGTATTGTCCTGACTGTGGCTTCCTGATATTTGAATTATTTCTTTTTGACTGTTGCAATATTTTCTCCTTGACCTGGGGGCTCTGGAATTTGGCTATAATGTTTCTGGGAATTTTCATTTTGGGATCTCTTTTAGGAGATGATTAGTAGACTCTTTCAATTTCTATTTTAGCCTCTGGTTCTAGAATATTGGGGCAGTTTTCCTCGATAATATCTTGAAAGATGATATCTAAACTCTTTTTTTGATCATGGCTTTCAGGTAGTCCAATAATTCTTAAATTGTCTGTCCTCTATCCATTTTCCAGGCAAGTTGTTTTTTCAATGAGATATTTCACATTTTTTTCCTATTTTGTCATTCTTTTGATTTTGTTTCATTGTTTTTTAATATCTCATTTTAAAGGAATTATTTTCTTCAGTGAGCTTTTGTACTTCCTTTTTCATTTGTCCAATTATACTTTTTAAAGACTTCTTTTCTTCAATAGGTTTTTGTGCCTCTTTTTCCATTTGGCTAGTTCTGCTTTTTAAGGAATTTTTCTCTTCATTGGATTTTTGTACTTCTTTACCATTTGGCTTATTTTTTTTTTTTAAGGTTTTATTTTCTTCAGCATTTACCAAGGTCTTGACTCCTTTTTCACAATTTCCTTATATTACTCTCATTTTTCCCCCAATTCTTCCTCTACATCTCTTATTTGTTTTTAATAACTTTGGGGGGGTTTTTCCAGAAATTCTTTTTAGGACTGTGACCAATTCACATTTTTCTTTGCACGTAGCTGTTTTCACTTTGTTGTTTTCTGAGTTTGTGTCTTGATCTTCCCTGTCACCACAATAACTCTATGATCAGGATCTCTTGTTGATGTTGTTTACTCATTTTCAAGCCTACTTCTTGACTATTTGCTCTATGTTAGAATGGGGCTCTGCTTTGCAGGGGGAGGGGTACTGTCCCAAGCTTTAGGGTTTTTTTGTGCAACAATTTTCAAAGCTAATTCTGGGGGACCATAAGTTTTCAGTTCTTCCAAGGTGCAGTGATCTAAGGAGAGGTGTGTTTACTGCTCTCCTGGACTGTACTATGCTTTGTAAGAGACCACAAGAACTTTTTTCTACCCTGGAGCTGTGACCAGGCTCCCTGCTCCCCTGGAGCTGCAAGTAGTGTTCTTTCTCACCCTGGGACAGTGACCTAGATCTGATTATGGGCAATGCAACAGAGTCCTATCCCCAGTGCCAGAAAAGGAATCCCTGTAATCTTCTGAGCAGTTGTCCGACATCTGTGGCCTGAGATCTCCAGAAGCTACCACTGCTGCCACTGAACCAGTCACTCCCAAGGAATTAGCGTGGGTGCAGCCTGTGATGGAGTGTGCTCCACTCTCATCCCAGTATGACAGACCTTTCCTGTCAACCTTCTCAGTTGTCTTGGGCTGGAAAATTGTTTCACTCCATTCTTGTGTGAGTTCTGCCATTCCAGAATTGTTTTGAGGTATCATTTAAAGTTGTTTGGAGGAGAATTTGGGAGAGCTTAGATGATTTCCTGTCTTTTCTTTTCCGTCTTGGGTCCAACCTGCCTCAACATCTATTTATTAAGCACCTACTGTGTTCCAGGCACCACTAAATGTTTGGGTTTACAAAGAAAGCGAAAAAAAAAAGTCTTTGCTCTCAAGGAGTTCTCGGTTTAATGAGGGAGAAATTGTAGAGTAAATGGAGGAGATTAAGGTATAAGAAAACTGAAAAGGTAGGAAGGGACCAAGTTATGAAAGGTTTTAAAAGCCAAACTGAGAAATTTATATTTGTGCTGGTGGTAACAAGGAGCCAAGGGCATTTATTGACTACCACCTATTATGGATAGATAATACAAGAACGCAAAATAAATAGGCTGGATAGAGAGGTTGTGAAATTTGAGGACCATGTGGTGAAATTGATTGTAAGCTTCTTGAGGGCAGAGGCTGTCTTTTGCCTCTTTTTATACCCCTAGCACTTAGCACAATGCCCAGCAGTGGTGGAGCATCTAGGTGGGACAGTCAATAGAAGGCTGGGCCTGGAGGCAGGAAGACTCATCTTCCTGAGTTAAAATCTGTCCTCAGATACTTACTAGCTGTCTAACCCTGAGCAAGTCACTTAACCTTGTTTGCCTCAATTTCCTTATCTGTCAAATGAACTGGAGAAGGAAATAGCAAACCACTCCAGTATCTTTGCCAGGAAAACTCCAAATCGGGTTATGAAGAGTCAGACATGATGGAAATGACACAACGGTAATAGCACTAGTACACAGTAGGTGCTTAACATATTTATTGATTAATTGATTCAGTTGGATTGGCATAGTTGAGAGAAAAGGACATTCTACGTGGAGGGAAGAGTGTAAACAAAGGCCCAGCCAAAGGAAAATAAAGGGTACATCTAAGTGCAGTTAAATAGTCCATTTTGGTTAAGAGCACATGGTGAGTGAAAAGGAGTAAGTGGGAAAGGCTCTGTTTTCTTAAAAGCCTTCAATAAGTCAACTGACCACACGGCCCTAGAATTCAGAAGACATTATGGTAGGACACACACACTTCAGTAATTTCCTCCAAAAAACAAACCAAACAAAGTTGCTGTCTTCTGGGAGTGGATGACAGAGTAAAGGTCAGGAGGAGTTCTGGCTGCTTCTAGGGCTGACAAAATGAAAAACTATAGTGAGTCATTCCTTTTCCCTGGCTTTAAAAAAAAACTCCTTTTCTTTTACTGTTTTGAAGACTAAAGGCTTTGTATTTACTCCTTCTGGTTGGGCTGGTGCTTTCAGATCTTTTTACTTCTAAGTTTTCTAATTTCCATAAGAAAGACGCTTGCTAGAGACACTTTTAGAACCTGAGCCTTATAGGAGATTCCCCAGGCCTCCTTTTCTTTGATTCCTCAAATGTGGTTCCTAGCCTGGGAAAGCCCACATTGTTCTGGCTGTATCTTTTAGAGTCAGAGGAGGAAAAACACCACAGCCAAAAGATTCTCACTAATAAATATTTCCACTTAGTTGCAGTGTTTTAATTAGTCAATAAACAAAGGCAGTTGTCAGATTCTGAGGTTGAATTCAAGCCAATGAATGACTTGTAGCCCTAGAAAAATAATTATTTATGGTGCCAGATTTTAAGCTTAAATTTCTTATGTAAACTTTTCTTTTCCTAAGAATAGTACATGGAACATATTCTTTGACATATTTTTCCTAGGGTTTCCTAGGACTCCAGTCTCCTTCCTCATTATAAAATCATACAAATACTAGACCCGAAAAGGACCTTTGAGATCATTTAGTTCAATCCTCTTGGAAACTGAGGCTAAGACAAAAGAAGTGACTTGTCTAAGGTGAATCAATTGACTAACAACAATTTATTAAGCACCTGCCACTGCTAGGCCCTATGCTAAATACTGAAGATACAAACACAAAAATAAAAGTCTCTGCCCATTTTTGGAGAGAATGGTATTCTAGAGCCAGCTGCCAAGTTCCTGAGATGAAGATCACCTGTGAAGGGGAATCACCTTCTTTCCAAGGAGTCCATTGCACTTATGGACAGCCCTAAGTGTTAGGAAAATTTCCTGCACGTTTTCCTCTTTATAACTTCCACCCATTGGCTTTTGATTTTACCCTCAGGAGTTAAATAGAACAAGTCTAAGCCCTTTTCATCAGTGTAGCACTTCAGATCCTTAAAGACAGCTAAGCTTCTCTGGAGTCCTCTCCTGCTGGCTAAAACGTGTGAATTGCTTATAATATGAATGACTTCTGCTGACTTAAATAGCCATGAGAAACTAAAAATCCCATAATGGAGAGAAGTACATGGAAGGTCAGGGCTGGGTTTCAGTTTCTTGGAGTGGTAATTGTAGTAAATGTGGCTTCCCCATCATATTTCTTTCTGTGGGAAAGAAATGAATAGCAGCTTAATATTTGGATTTCTATGTTGGGTGCTGCCCAAATGGTTATAGCAAACATTGTACTTTGGGCAGCTAGGTGGCACAATGGATAAAATGCTGGTCCTGGGGTCAGAAATGAGTTTAAATCTGGTCTCATACAGTTTCTAGCTGTGTGTCCCTAGGCAAGTCACTTAAACCTGTTTGCCTCAGTTTGCTTAGCTGTCAAATGAGCTGGAGAAGAAAATGGCAAACCATTTCGGTATCTTTGTCAAGAAAACCCTAAATGCAGTCAACCAAGGGTGGGACATGACTGAAACAATTAAACAGCAAAGACATTGTATTTTAACAAAGCCCCTAAGAAAAACAAATATGTTACCTGGGATGGGTAAGACATTAAGCTATTTCAATCCTAGCATTCACCTTACCATTGATTAGTTTATCAGGTGTAATAATTTCTTAAAAAAAATCGTAGCTAAGTGGTTGTATAGTGGAAAGACAATTGGCTCAGGAGTTTGAGAGCTTGACTCTAGTTACGTGGCTCTGGATAAATCACTTCTCTTTCCCAGTTTTCTGAGTTGTAAAATGAGGAACTGATCTTGAATGAGATTGTCTCTAAAATCTTTTCCAGATTTGATTTGACCTTTCTGCCAAATAATTTCTTTAGAACATGTAGGATTGCTTGAATAGAATACTTAATCTGGTTGGAGGGGTACTACGAACAAGAAAGTGGTTTTCCTTGGGAGATACTAAGTCGTTGCAATCTGCCTGTTCTGACCCCTTCAGTTTTCCCACATTTGGGAAACTCAACTATAGAATTTGTGGTAGTGGGGATTGCACTGGTGCTCTCTCTGTGTCTTTCCTGTGCTGCTTAAGGACAGACTGCTTCTTTTCCATGCATGGGCCTGGGCCTGCCATAGCTTCCTCTCATAAGCCTTTATTTTCCAAGTTCTGCCTACGTTTGCCTCTGCTCCCCACTCCCCCAACACCAACCATTCCTCCCAGTCTATTAATTGTTTACGTACTAATGTTTTTACATCAAAAATTTCTCCCAACAGTCCCATGAAACACAAAAGCCAACAACTCAGGTTACAGAAGCATACAACAAACAATACTCCTTCCAAAACCACAAAAAAAAAATTTTTTTTAATTGCATGAAACATGATCTCCTTGATAATAATAGCTAGCCTCTGTATACTATTTTTTCAGATATGCACAATTCTTTGCTCATTATCTCATTAAAAACTAATTAATTAATAACTCAGTATCTTACTAATGTTCAGAAAAACCCTGAGAGTTAGGTACGGATGAAGAAAACTTGTCCAGAGTCATGAAAACTAGTGTCTATTGCAAGATTCAAACTCGAATCTTCCCAACTCTGAGGCTAGCACTCTATCCACTGATCTGCCTCTATAAATTTACATACACTGAAAATTTACATATACTGTGAGAAGAAAATTATCAATGAATTACTATTTCTTTAAAAAGCCCCACTTTGCTCATGTGCAGACTGGATATAGTCATATAAACTATCCACAGGTAATTGAAAGACGTGAGTCTAAAATACAAAATTAAATTTAACAAAATTATTATTTTGGTTACAAACAAATAGCATGTAGTCAAATATGAGGCTGTCTCAAACTTTTGTTTTTCTTCATCTGGATGTGTTGTCCAAATCCACTTTGTAGGAGAACACAGCCAAAATTTTCTTCTCTATAAAACAACTCTTTAAATCAAAGTCAAGTTATTAATAATAGCTAAAAAGTAAGGTTTACAGAGCACTTTATAAATATATCATTTTAATCCTCATAACAAACCCAGAAGGTAGGTGCTATTGTTATATTTATTTTATAGATGAAGAAACTGAGGCAGACAAGTTAAGTGACTTGCTTATGGTTTCATAACTAGGAAGTATCTGAGGCTAGATTTGAACTCGGTTCTTCCTGACTCCAGATCCAGTGTCACCTATTGGTATTGTGCCACCCAGATTCCTAATTAATTAATTATTAATGATTCAAAGTCAAAGAAGTATCATAGAATCTGTAAAAATTCATTCAAAAATGCTTGTGGGTTATGGATTTATTGTCTCTAAGTGCCCAAGAGATAGTAATGAAGTGACAAAAAAGAGAAATTTGTCACAACATTAGAACTATGTGGGTTCAGTACAGGTTTGTTAAATTTTTTAAAAAACAGTCAAACAGCATCAACATATAGAAGGGAAAATACAAACAATTATTTTTCTTTGAAGATATTTATTGTGATGAGTGCAAAGAGAATGTTGTTGTTTTGTAATGAAAATAGGAGCTAACAGGACAGCTATCAAGTACTGCATTATATCAAGTATTTAAAGAACAAGATTGTTGCTTCCAAAGCATCAGGTTAGTATGCTCTACAAATTATTTGCCCAGCAGCATGGATGACAATCATACAGCATAAGAAGGCATGGAGAGGGTTGCAATCCAAATTGGTAAAGGGAGGGCCCATGTGGTGTGGTACAGTGGAAAGAATGCTCAATTTGGAGTCAAAGACTTGGGTTCAAATCCTAGCTCTGCTACTTACTACCTATGTGACCTGGAACAAATCACTTAGTTTCTGGGTTATCTTAATTTCCTTACTTATAAAATGAAGGGATTGGATTCGGTGGCCTTTAAGGTTCCTTTCCACTCTAGATCTATACTTCTGTTATCTAGGTATTAGATAAGCCAAGGGTCTCATCATCACCTGGCTTTACTATTTTGTTGATAGCCTCCCAAAATGTGTTCTGCCTTGCCAAACCTCAACTAATATTTTTATTGGAAAAGATGATGGGATCATAGATTTAGGTTTAGAAGAGTTTAGACGATGCAAAGGCCATCTCTTGTCATGTCAGCATTCTCTCTTAGTTCAGGTTCAATGTGGGGACAACATAAATCATAAATCATTGACCGTTTAACAAAGGACATTTACTTCGCCCTGACATCCAAGAAAATGTATCTAGGATACAGCATCGTTTGGTTCTCTGGGTGCAGACCTCCTTATCTCCACCTGGAAATGTGTCTAGTCAATACATCATCAAGGCAGATCGAGTAGTATTAGGAATCCACCAATCTCAGAGGCCTAGGTTCCATATGGCTGGATCTTTTTATTCCCCTTAGGTGCTTCTTAAATTGTGGATCATCACCCCATATGGGCATAAGCTATGTGAAGGGGTCACGAGTGGAAAAAGTTTAAGAAGGCCTGCTCTAGATGACCAAGAACATGAGTGAAAGAAGCCTGGGCTAATCAGGTCTCAGGGACAGCTTTGTCCTGGATCTATCCTATGTTGGCTTTGGGTGGGAGTAGGACAGCAAAGGAAGAATCTATGTCAAGGAAGCTGAGGCTAATCAGGCACTAGACTCTTAAGGTCTTAGGTAAATCTTCCCTATGTTGTAAGTAGAAGGAAAGAATTCATATCAGGGAAACACTGGGCCTATCACACCATCTAAGGCCAAAAGAAATTAAATAACTTGCCCAAGATCATACAGGTAGTAAGTAGCAGCAGAGCTGGTATTTCAAGCTATGTCCTTTGATTCCAGTGATCTTTTCACTATAGTATCCTGCCTTCTCAAGATCTAGTCATGTTATTTCCCTGCTTCCAATCTTGTTAAGGATCCCAGGTTTTAACATTAGAAGAGGCAAAGCGACAGTCCAATCCCCTTGTTTTACAAGTCAATAAACATTTAAGTGCCCACTATGCTAAGGCACTGTGCTAAGGGTTGGGGGTACAAAGAAAGACAAAAACAACCGCTATCCTGACATGCAAGTAACATGAAGATATTCAAGATAAATTTAGGGTAATCTCATAGGAAAGTCAATAGCATGATGGGGGATTGGGAAAAACTTATTGTAGAAGGTGAGATTTTTAGCTAAGATTTGAAGAAAACCCAGTAGGCCAGAGGGTAAAGAAGAGGAGAAAGAATTCCAGCCATAGAAAATGACTAGTGCAAAGTATCCTCTTGATAGAGGAATAGCAAGGAAATCAGTGTCACTGGATTGAAGAGCATGTGTAGAGGAGTGAGTTTTAAGAAAATTGGAAAGGCTGACTCTATCAGGTCAGGTAATGAAGAATTATACAAGTTAAACAGTAGATTTCATATTTGATGTTGGAGTTAATAGTGATCTCCTGGAATTTAGGTTTAGATTGATAACTGAATGGAAGATGGACTGGATTGTGGAGACTTGAGGCCAAGAGTTCCTTGTACCATATACCTAACCAGTAATCCTCTAACATTGCTTTCTATATTGCCCTATGTCTCTTGGACAACTAGGAAGCATGTAACTATTATTGACTGAAACAAAAAAAAAATTTAGGGAGAGAGATGAAAATTGGAGGGAAGAGGGATGATTCCATAGTTTTCTCCAATTTAAGTTTACATATATGGGTCCTATTAAAAAAAATACAGTGCTGGTGTGGGAATCCTTCAGGACTCTATCCTGGGCCCTCTTCACTTCTTCCTCTATTCCATTTCACTTGGTGATCTCATTAACTCCTATGATGTCTATTATTATTTCTGCAGATGACCCTCAGATCTACTTTTCCAGACTTAATCTCTGTCCTGATTTCTGGTTTCATATCTCCAACTGCCTTTTAGATATCTTGACTTGGATGTCCCATAGGCTTCTTAAACTTAATATGTCTAAAACTGAACTCGTTATCTTCTCCTCTTTCCAAGCACCCCTTTCTTCTTAACTTTTTATAAACAGAAGTCACTTTGGCTCACAACCTAGGGGTCATCCTCATCCACTCTTCACTCTCTCTCAACCCTTATATCCAATCAGTGGTAAAGTGATATCATGTCTACCTTTGTGCCATCTCTCATATATGCTTTCTTCTATTCTCTGACACTGACAGCACCCTGGTTACAGGCCTTTATCATCTCATACTCAACTATTTCAATAGCCTGCTCATTGGTCTCTGCCATAGTTTCTCCTCACTCTAGTCCATTCTTTACTCAACTGTCAAAATTTACCTCTCTAAAGCACACCCCTATTCAATAAACTCTAGTGGCTCCCTGTTAACTCCATGATCAAATATAAACTCCTTTTCATTTGGCCCCTTCCTACATCATTAGTCTTTTTATACCTTACTCCTCTACTCTGTAGTCCATTGACAATGGCCTCTTTGCCGTCCTTCACACACAAGATTCCATCTTCAATCTCTGAATGTTTTCCCTGGGTATTCTCCTTGCCTGGAACTTTCTCCCTCCGTGTCCTAGCTTTCCTGGCTTCTTTCAAGTCTCAGCTAAAGTTCCACATTCTTTGAGAGGCCCTTCAAGGGTTCTCTGTAATCTTAGTGCCCTCCTTCTGAGACTACTCCATTTACCCTGTATCCATCTGGTTTATACATAATTGCTTCCATGTTGTCTCCCACATTAGACTGTGAGCTCCTTGAGACTAGGGACTGTCTTTTGCCTTCTTTGAATCTCTTAGCACTTAGCACAGTGCCTGGCATGTGGTAGGCACTTAATAAATGCTAGTTGATTGGACATTACTTTTACACAATCCCCTTGAAATTAGTAGAAAGTAAATTCTTGTGGTACCAGTTATCCAAAAGTTATGATATCAAGAAAGTCTCCAACTCCTTTGGGAGAATGTCATTCATTGCTTTACATTGATCTCTCTGAATCTGAAGCTCTGAGGAACCTTAATATTCTGAGGAATCTAAGGAACTTGAGGAATCTTTTCTGTGATGGAAACATTGCAAGAGATAGAAACCAAACTGTTCTTAATGTATTTTTCAACCTGTATTCACCTCTTGAAGCCCAGGTCAATGATGTGGCTAGGTTCTAACAATATATGATATTAATAATATAATAATTCATATCTCTAACATTTCTAAGATGGTAAATCTTAGAAGTTCAAGACATCAATGAAAGAAATGTCACAAAAGCCTCCATGTAATTTTTCTTTCTACAAAGATGACATTGTATTCTTAAGGACTATGCCAACAGAGTACGAACACTGGTATGTTCTACAGCACACTGGAAATGTTTAGATTATGGTTTCAGAAACATTTTGTTTCTGCTACCTGAGAAACAGCTAAATATAGAAAAGGTTGTTGCCAGAAGGTTGGGTCCTAACGATGAATTTTGAGGTAATTCCAAGGCTAATGACCCCTTAAAACAGAAATAGAAAATGGTTTTCAGCTCTATGTGACCTCATTCCATATTTTTGGGAAGTTTCAGTGCTCTATTTCAGGGATACACAGACAGGATGTTAGCTGCCACACACTAGACCAGACAGAACAGTATAGGGATAGGTATTCAGATTTCAGTGATACAGGAAATTGGCCTAGATGTTGGCAGCAATCTTGGCCTCCCACTTGTCCCAGTTATTGAGAATTTTATTTTTTTGTAATGCATCTCCTCATGGTCTCTGTGGAAATCTCAAAGTTGGTTCCCTTAACAATGGTATCTTTCATATGACTAGATATCTTTAATTTTGTCCTTTGAAAACTGCCTGTTCATATCCTTCGACCATTTCTCAATTGGGGAATGACTTGTATTCCTATAAATTTGATTCAGTTTCATATATATTTTAGATATGAAGCCTTTATCAGAGACACTGGTTGTAAAGACTTTTCCCCAATTTTCTGCTTCTCTTCTAATCTTTGTTGCTTTGGCTTTGTTTATACAAAAACTTTTCAATTTAACATAGTCATAATTATCGATTTTGCATTTTGTAACTATCTCTTTTTGGGTCATGAATTCTTCCCTTTCCCATAAATCTAACAGGTAAACTATTTTTTGCTCTCCCAAATTGCTTATAGTATCAGCCTTTATGCCTAAATCATGAATGTATTTTGGTATACAGTGTAAGATATTGGTCTATGCCCAGTTTCTGCTGTACTATTTTCCAATTTCCCTGCAGTTTTTGTGAAATAGTGAATTCTTAACCCAGAAACTGGATTCTTTGGGTTTATCAAAGAGTAGATTGCTATAATCGAAATGCAAATCAAAACAACTCTTAGGTTTTGTCAGATTGGCTAACATGACAAAACAAGAAAATGATAAATGCTGGAGAGGATGTGGGAAAATTGAACATTGCCACATTGTTGGTGGAGTTGTGAACTGATCCAGCCATTCTGGAGAGCAATTTGGAACTATGCCCAAAGGGCTATAAAAATGTGCATACTCTTCCACCCAGCAATAACACTTCTAGGGCTATATCCCAAAGAAATCAGACAAGTGGGAAAGAGACCCGTATGTACAAAAATAGTTATAGCAGCTCTTTTTGTGGTGGCAAAGAATTGGAAATCAAGGAGATACCCATCAATTGGGGAATGGCTAAACAAATTGTGGTATATGAATGTAATGGAATACTATTGTGCTATAAGAAATGAGGAACAGAAGAACTTCATTACAAGCTGGAATGATTTATATGAACTGATGCTGAGTGAGGGGAGCAGAACCAGGAGATCATTATACATGATTACAGACACACAGTATCTGTAAGGTCTAACTTTGATAGACTTGATTGCTCTCATCAGTGCAAGGTTCAAAGACAGCTCCAAACGACTCATGATGGAAAAAGTTATGTACATCCAGAGAAAGAATTAGGGAGTCTGAATGCAGATTGAGGCAAACTCTTTGCTCTTTTTTTTTTCTTTCTTTTCTTTTCTCCATTCTCATGATTTATTCCATTGGTTATAATTCTTTACAACTGGACTATTATGTAAATAAGTTCAATGTGAAGGGAAATGCAGAACCTCCATTGGTTCTGTCTTGCTGTCTTGGGGGGAAAGGGAAGGAGAGGGAGGGAGAGAAATTTTGGAACCCAAAAACCTGTGGAATTGAATGTTGTAAACTAAAAATAAAATAAAAAAAACATCATAAATGAGATGTATTTCCTGGCAGAAGTCACATTAGATATACTTGGTCATGTAGATATCATACTGCATTGATTTTCTGTTGTCATTGGCTCTGGATTCTATCTCACTTGTGACAGCCTGGGCAGAGAATGTAGCTCCAGCTTTACAGACCGTACAAACTCCTCCTCTCAAGGCGAGCTCAAGGAAGGCACGCTTCCTAGGAAGTAAGGGCTCAGAGAGCCCTTCCCGGGGGTGTAGTTAATGCTGGGAAGTTTCCAACATAGGTGACAGTCCTCTCCAAATCTCAGAAAAGCCAAGTCCAAAACAGGATCTGACTGCGATGTTCATGTCCCTGGTTAAGAGGTAGAAGAGGCATGTTTCCACAATCTGGCTAGCAGCTTCTGTGGGGGGTCCAGATCCGCCCACAGCCAGCACCCAGAAAGCTGCCGGACAACCAGAAAGCCCAGGTTCTTTTGATATGCCTTAATAAGGAGAGCAAGGTTAAGGGGTTGTCAAGCTTACTTTAATTCAGCACACAAATATCATTCACCTAGTTCAGGGGAAAAAGCCAGCACCCTGAACTTCAGAACAAAATACAAGCAAATTACAAACTTCAACAGACAGACCTTGTCTGATTCAAATCCCAATCCATAGTTACCAGAGTTCAACAAAGTCTCAGCATCCTGGTTTACAAGCTGGAGGGCTCCTTAGCTACTGCTGCCCGGAGTCTTAACATCAACACCGTCTCAAGAGCCCAACATCTGGGTTTCAAAGCTGGGGGGCAGTTTGCAGCTTGCCCAGAGTCTCAACACTCCTTCCTTGAGTGTGCCCCAAAAATCAAATGCCAAGCTCTTCCCAGTTATATCTAGTTTTTGGAGCCCTGAAGGCTCTGACTTCACCCAGGCTGAGTCTGGGAAAGTTCTCCATCCCCAGGATCATATCATATACAAATCAATGA
>CM053626.1:156063807-156073874 GCA_028646595.1 Phalanger gymnotis | reverse complement strand
AGAATTTTAAGGTCATTAAAAGCATTGTGTAAATTCTCAACAGTAGTCCAGCCCACTCCTCAGCCTGGACTAGTTACATAAGTTGTTCATAAAACTATATATCATAGTCTGGATGATAAGCATTCTTCATCCACTTAACTTTATCAATAATTTTTAATTTTATGAAAGTTTATTACACAGACTACTATATTTAGACTACTCAGAAGATTCATAACTGTACAGCACGAATGCATCTTTTTAGAAATGTCAGAAGGAATTCAACAATCAATATGAGTGCTGCACAACATCACAAAAAATTAAATTAAGTATTTCCTGTGAAAGTTTAACTGTGAAAATCGATTACTCCAAGGAGAAGGCCAAAAAAGCCTAGAAACCGTCTTAGCCAACAAATACTTGATTTCCTTGCCAAGATGAAAGAAACTGCAAAACAAGGCGACACTGGTTTAGAATACAAATTCATTTGTAAGACTCTGAAGGATGATGGAAGGAACAGTATCACTTTATAAAATAGGAAAATCAGTGAAAGCAAAAACAAGTCTAAAGAAAGTTTGGCATGAAACCCAAATGAGCCACATCATCCAAAGAACATTAATAGATGAAACTGGCAGGAGGAAGACAAATAGATGAAAAACAGAACAAATTGTCAATATTTCTATAATGAGTAATTTTCATCATCATGGCAGAGGAGCCACCATATTTGGACTTTATAACCTCAGACCTTGGAGTGCTATACAAAGAAGTTGAAATAGCACTTAAGACAAATTTGGGAAAAGTAACTGGACCAGACCAAGTACACAGACAACATTCATGCTGGAGGTGGCATAGTCTTGAAAGTCCCTTGCAAAATATCACAGGGAGAAGATACTAAAAGAATGGGGAAAAATATAGATGGCATTACTACCCCAAAATAGCACTGAAGAAAATGTTAAAAACTTCAAAACCCAAATCTTTTAAAGAATGACTTATATCCTCCCTCCCACCCCTCCCCACTTTGTTTTCCTATGACAGGAATTAGTTTTCCCTAAAAGGGCATGAAGCTGTCCCTGGGACCTTATTGGTTCCTGACTTCTTTGACCTATCTTCCTAGTTACATAAGGATCCCTCAAACTTGGTGGATGTCTGTCAAGACATCTGTCTGGAGACAGAGATCTCAGCTTTTAGTAACTGTGCAGTGAAAATCAGGAGGCAGGCAGTCTTGACATTGAAAGGGTCCCTCTTGAGGGGCGAGGCGAATGACAGAGCATAGCCAAGAATACATTATATGGTCTCTGATCCAGAAGTTTCAGTTCCAATGCATTCTGCTGACTGTGGAGTCACGAGATAGCCTAAATGAGATTAGAAGTGAGTCAGAGATTTAGGAAATGCCACCAGTGGTCAAGACAAACAAATAAACAAACCTCAAAATGTTCTTATTACTGCTTTGACAAGGAGGATGAATTCTTGGGAATCATTATCTGTGGGTTCCCTTTCAACAACCTTTATGCATATTATTGGTGCGTAAGTTTAATTGAAAACTCTTAGAGCGATTCTAACTATCTCCTGTAGTTAACACCATATAATGTAGTGGCTGGCAAGTAGGTAACAGCAAGATCAAGAGTATGACCCATATTTATATGGGACTGAGATAGGATAGAAGAGGAGCTTATGAGAAGTGAAGAGAAGGGTCACTCCCCCCCCCCCAATTTAATGCTCTTTAGCCAAGTTTTTCATTTTTAACAATTTTTCCTGATACACAGTTGGATTCCCTTAGTGAGAGACCTCACCCTGACTTCTGGTGCCTGTGTAATAAATACATTTCTTTTCATTGAAAAAAAAAATGGCTCAGTGAGTAGAGCACCAGCCCTGGAGTCAGGGGGATCTGAGTTCAAATTTGGCCTCACACACTTGACACACTAGCTATGTGATCTTGGGCAAGTCACTTAACCCCAATTGCCCTGCCTTTCCCCCTCAAAAAAAAAAAAAAAGAAAAACAAGCTTTATTGATGTATTTGTTTTTACATTACAGTTACAGATTACTAAATCTATCATAACAAAATAAAAGTTAAATAAAATTAATTATAGTGACCTCATCTAACAGTGCATATATTTACTTCACATTCGTACCACTCCCTATTTAAAAAAAAATATTAAATTATTTTTCTTCCCACTTTCCATCCCATTGCAAACAAAATCTAATAAAAACAAATTTATTGTAATAAATATGGATAGTCAAGAAAAACAAATTCTCTTCATGGCTGCATGTAAATCTATCTATACATACATACAGTATATATGTGGATATCTGTGTGTGCATATATACATATACATATATTTCTGTACCCCAAATTTGCCATGTCTCTGGAAAGCCTGTTTCAACATTGATTCTTTAGAATCATGAATGATCATTATATTGATCATGTTTCTTACATCTTTCATTTTTTTTTTATATTTACAGTGTTGCTGTTATTTTGTAAATCTTTCTCCTGGTTCTGCTCATTTATTCTTTATCAGTTTTATAAAGTCCTCAAAATTATAAATATTGTTCTTCTAGTTCATCTTAACTTCATTCTGCATCAGTAAATATGTCCTAAATTTTTTTTTAAAAAATCCCATTTTCTTATTTCTTACAGCACCATAGAACTCCATCAAATTCATGTACTGTAATTTAGCCATTCTTCAATTATTGGACATTGTCTTAACTTCCTGGTTTGTTTGGTTTTTTTTTTTTTGGCCATCACGCCCCCCAAAAAAACTGTCTAAATGTTTTTGTACAAAACAAACTTTTTGTCTCCTTTTGACCTCTTTTGTGCATAGGGCTTTGCATATCTCTAATTAGTAATGATTTGGTGCATTTTTTTCATATGGTCATAGATAGTTTAGATTTTTTTTCTTGAAGAAATTTTTTCATATCTTCAAACAATTTATCAATTGGGAAATGACTCTTTTTCTCAAAAATTTGAATCAGTTTCTATATACTTTAGAAATGAGGCCTTTATCAGAGAAATTTGCTGCAAAGCTTTCCCCCCCAACTAATTGTTTCCCTTTTAATCTTAGCTTTATTAGATTTATTTGTGTAAAAAACGTTTAAATGTCACATAATCAAAATTATCAGACATCAGTAGTACCTTGAATCATGAAGTGGGACAAAGCTAGAGGTTTTTTGAAACCAACTCTAAATTGCTTCTAGTTAAGATTAAAAGACATGCAAATTAAAGCAATTCTGAGATTCCAAGTCAAAAAGGAAAATTATAAATGTTGGAGGTCTGTGGGAAGACAGGCACATTGATTGGTAGAAATATGAACAGGTATAAACATTCTGGAAAGCAAGTTGAAATTATGCATTTAAACACTACATGCCCAGCTGTACTACTGATATTGTCTGACTTCTCTATTGAGAACGGTCTAAAACTATAAATTGAAGAGTGGATGCTGGTCAACATTAGTAGGGGGAGGTTTGAATTGTCTATACCAATGAAATCACAATTTCAGACAAAAACCAAAAAAAAAAAATAGTATCTTCCAATTGGAGATACAAATGTGGGAATTTCAGACATCAGTGACAAATGAATGGGTGTGTGTGTGTGTCTGTGTGTCTGTGTGTGTGTGTGTTTTCAGGAATAAGAAGATTGTTTCTAAGTCATTTAAATTACACTACATAAGAATGTTTTGGCTCTTCTCATGCCTATTCTATAGGGCTGGTTGTAGGAATAGAATAGAACATGGCTAATTAGATTGTATAGTCTCATATCAATAACTTTGGAAGTTTTGTTTCTTTCCATTTAAAAAGGACAATGAGCTACTAAGATGTAGAAGGTAATCTGATTCCTCCTTGTACTGGGTCCTGCCTCTAGGCCCAGGGTTACTGGCCACTTATGTTCTCTTTGATTATGTTCTCTTCTGAATGTTTTGGAAGTTTTGTTGGGGGATGATTTAAGGATTTAATTGTATGAGGAAGTGGATAATGGTTTATCAAATTATAAAGTCTCAAGATTTCTGCTTTTAAATTTCTAACTTTACTTTTTGCTTCCCTTCAAATCATAATTATAGTATATTCTTTTCATTCCAACCCAGTATCTCACCTCCATACATCCTTCTGGTTCCATCTTTCCACACCTCATGACCCTGCTATCTGTTGGTCCCAGCTGATAATGGTACCAGTGGATCAAAAAGCCATTTTGGAGGTGGAGGTGGCGTTACAGCCAAAGAATGTTGTTATAAATACTTCCTTTCTTCCCATGACCTCTAGGATGCCCTTGGTGATATTAAAGAGTTAGACTAGACAGATTAGAAACCATGGCATAACTGTCTTTAGGGAAGGCTCAAGGTAAGGTCATATGCTGGCCTGTTTCTGAAGTCAAAGTGGAGGTTGATTTGGGAGGGTTTGGCCATGCATTACTACTGTTCCACATACCAGGATTATTTAAATGAACTAAAACTGCTGGCACAGGCATTCTTATCCCTGGGTGGGTAGAATCCATGAACTTGGCTGGGAAAAAAATTACATCTTTGTTTTTATTAACTTCTAACTATAGCATTTTTTAAAAAATATTGAATGTAGACCCCTTCTACAGACTGCTGAAGGGGATCATGACACATACACAAAAGGGTAAGAATCCCAATACTAGCAAGGGTTAGTAAGTAAGAAGAAAGCAAATATGTCAGTCACAAGAGCTGTTATTGATAATGTCAAGGACCTGAGCACCTGACTTCCAGCAGACATGGAGAAAATTAAGAATTTTGCAATGATCTGCATAGAGTAGAAGCCTTGCTTCCACAGCCTATATATTTTTTAATATTTTATTTTTTCAAGTACATGTAAAAACAATTTTAAACAATATAAAATTTTGAGTTACAAATTTTCCTTTCCACTGGCCCCCCTGCCTCTCCTTGAAAAGGCAATCAATCTGATATTGATTATACATGTGCAGTCATGGAAAACATATTTCCTTATAAGCCATGTTGTGAAAGAAAATACAGACGACCCCCCCAAAAACCCCAAGAAAAATAAAATTTAAAAAAAAGTTTGCATTGATTGCATTCAGACTCCATCAATTTTTTTTTCCTGGACATGTGCGTTTTCATCATAAGTCTTTTGAAATTGTCTTGGATCATCATATTTCTGAGAACATTGCTATTACTGTTCACATTACATCAATTCATATGTCTTTCCAAGTTTTTTGAAAACATTCTTCTCATCATTTTTTTATAGTACAATATAGTAGTATTCTGTCACAATTCTATATCATGACTTGTTCAGCCATTCCCTGATATATGGTCATCTCAATTTCCAAGTTTTTGCCACCACCAAAAGACTTGCCATAAATATTTTTTTTTACATAAAGCTGCTTTCCTTTTTATTTTTTAAAAATCTGTTTGGGATACAGACCTAGTAGTAGTATTGCTGCATTAAAGAGTAGGCACAATCTTATAGCCTTTGAGTATTTTTCCAAGTTGCTTTCTAGATCAGTTCACAACTCCACCAACAGGGCATCAGAGTGTTCCTATTTTCCCACATACCCTTCTACATCTGTCATTTTCCTTTTCTGTCATACTAGCCCATCTGATAGGCTTAAGGTGGTGCCTCAGTTATTTTAGTTTACATCCCTCTAATCAAGAGTGATTTGGGGCATTTTTTCATATGACTGTAGGTAGCTTTGATTGTCTGAAAACTGCTTGTTCATATCCTTTGACCATTTATCAATTGAGGAACGACGTGTATTCTTATAAATTTGACTCAGTTCTCTATATATTTGAGAAATGAGTAACTTGCTAGAAATTTTTTCCCCAAGTTTTCTGCTTTCCTTCTGATCTTGTCTACATTGGTTTTGTTTGTGCAAAAGCTTTTAAATTTAATGTAATAAAAATTATCCCTTTTACATCCTATAATGTTCTCTATTTCTTACTAGGTAATAAATTCTTTCCTTATCCATAGATCTGACAGGTAAAATATTCCTGCTTATGACGTCACCCTTTTAATCTAAATCATGTACCCATTTTGACCTTATCTTTGTATATGATATGAGATGTTGGTTTATACCAAATTTCTGCCAAATTGCTTTCTTGTTTTCCCAGCAGTTTTTGTCAAATAGTGAGTTCTTGTTCCAAAAGTTTGGATCTTTGTGCTTATCAAACTCTAGTTTACTATGGTCATTTACTACTGTGCTTTATGTATCTTACCTACTCAACTGATTCACCACCATGCTATTTCTTAGCCAGTGCCAGATTGTTTTGATGATTACTACTTTGTAATACAGTTTGAGATCTAGTATACAGCTAGGCCACCTTCCTTCACATTTTTTTCCCCTCACAGATTCCTTGATATTTGGACCTTTTTTTCTTTAAGATGAATTATTATTTTTTTTCCAGCTCTCTATAACAATTGGCCTACTCATCCTCCTGTTGTTTAGCCTAACTTTATTTGTGTGAAAAGTATTTTGTAATTGTGTTCCTGGGTTTGCCTTGTCAGGTAGAAATCTAAGAGTTTTATGTTGTCTGCTGTTATTTTAAATTGATATTCTCTTTCTATCTTTTCTTGCTGATTTTTGTTGGTAATAAATAGAAAAAAAAACCTGATGATTTGTCTGGGTTTATTTTATATTCTGCAACTTTCCTGAAGTTGGTAATTATTTCAACTAGATTTTTAGTTGATTTTCTAGAATTCTTTAAGTATACTCTCATTTTGTCTGCAAAGAGTGATAGTTTTGTTTTCTCGTTGTTGCTTCTAATTCCTTCAATTTCTTTTTTTCCTCTTATTGCTATAGCTAGCATTTCTAGTACAATGTTTAATAATAGTGGTGGTATTTCAAAGTTCCTACTCTGTTCTTTCATCAGAAATGTTTGAAAGTTCTCTTACATGAAATGTCTATTTCCTTTTGTAACATTATACTCAACTGTCCTGGGTTTCAAGCTTAACACTTATGCCTTTTGAAGTATTGTATCCTATGACAGTCTCTCATTTATTACAGAAGCTATCAAGTGTTGGATGATTTTAATTATGGCTACTTGGTACTCAAACTGCTTCTTTCTTGATACTTGCAGAATTTAAATTTTTTTATGAAGAAACTCTGAATTTGGGCTATGACAATGAGAATCGTGAGACTTTTGGGAGAAGGTTGTTCTTTTCAAGAGATGATTAGTGGGTTCTGTCTTTATTTATCACTCTTGTTCTAATAGATCTGTGTAGTTTTCATTGGTTATTTCTTGGAATATAGTGTCCCAGCTTTTAAAGAAAAATCATGGGGCAGGACACAGAGTAAAAGCAAAGACATGCTTGAGCTCTCCACCAAACCCCTCCAAATACTTGTAAAAAATGACTCTAAACAAATTCTAGAGCTACAGAAGGCACACGACAGGAAGGGTCTGCTGGGAGCAGAGCACAGTCCCGTGTGGGTAGCACTGTCACAGACTGGGCCAGAACAGGCCTCAGGGATTGAATCACTAGCAGCAGTAGTGGTTTCCAGACTTCTCAACCCACAAACACCAAAGACAAAGTAAAAAGTCACTGAGGAAACTCTGTTGGTAGTGGCAGTGGTGGCAGCAGCAGTAGCTTCTGGAGCTCCAGGTCCATAGACTGAGGTCGGCGGGGATGGGAGGAAATGGGTGGGGGGAATCAAGTGGCTTGATCAGAGGGGATCTCTTTCTTGGTGCTGAGGCAAGATTCTCTTGCTTTGCCCTGCTTGGATCTAGGTTGCAGTCCTGGGTGGCAGTCCTGGGGTGAAGAGGAGTGCTGATGTGGCAGAGCTTGTGGTGGCTGTGGAGAGGGAATCCTCTTCACAGTTCCAAGGTGGAAAAGAATGCTTGTGGTCACTTACATACCAGAGCACAGGACAGGAGTAAACACCTCGCCTTTGATCATGCCACCTTAGAAGAACTGAAAATTTACAAATGCCTAGAAATATCTCTGACAATAGTTGTACAAAACCCCCGAAACTTGAGATAGAGCACTCTCCACTCTGGAAGCAGAGTCTTACCTTGACAAAGAACGCAAAAGTTAAGTAATTGGCTGGGAAAATGAGCAAACAGCATAAAAAATCAGATTATAGAATCTTACTTTGGTGACAAGATCAAAACATACAACCAGAAGAAAACAACAAACTCAAAGCTCCTACATCCAAAACCTCCAAGAAAAATATAAATTGGTTGTAGGCCATGGAAGAACTTCAAAAGGAATTTGAAAATCAAGTAAGAGAAGTAGGGGGAAAAACTGGGAAGAGAAATGAGGGTGATGCAAGAAAACCATGAAAAATGAGTCTACAGCTTGCTAAAGGAGACCCAAAAAATACTGAATAAAATAACACATTAAAAAACAGAATAAACCAAATGGCAAAAGAAGTCCAAAAAGCCAATAAGGAGAAGAATGCCTTCAAAAGCAGAACTGGACAAATGGAAAAGGAAGTCCAAAAGCTCACTGAAGAAAATAATTCCTTACAAATTAGAATGGAGCAAATGGAAATCTGAGTTTATGAGAAATCAAGAAATTACAAAAACTGAACCAAAAGAATGAAAAAATAGAAGACAATGTGAAATATCTCACTGGAAAAACCACTGATTTGGAGAATAGATCCAGGAGAGATAATTTAAAAATTATTGGACTACCTGAAAGCCATGATCAAAAAAAGAGCCAAAACATAATCTTTCAAAAAATTATTAAGGAAAACTTCCCTGATATTCTAGAACAAGAAAGTAAAATAGAAATGGAAAGAATCCACGAATTGCCTCTTGAAAAAGATCCCAAAAGGAAAACTCCTAGGAATATTGTAGCCAACTCCCAGAGTTCCCAAGTCAAGGAGAAAATATTGCAAGCAGCTAGAAAGAAATAATTTGAGTATAGTGGAAACACAATCAGGATAACAGAAGTTCTTCTGTTATGTCTTCTACATTAAGGGATCAAAGGGCTTGGAATGTAATATTCCAGAGGTCAAAGGTGCTAGGATTGAAACCAAGAATCACCTACCCAGCAAAACTGAGTATAACACTTCAGAGGAATAAATGTATACTCAATGAAGTAGAAGATTTTTGGGGCACAGCCAAGATGGTGGCTGGAAAGCAAGGACTTGTGTGAGCTCCCCGCCAGGTCCCTCCAAAAACCTACAGAAAATGGCTCTTAACAAATTCTAGAACTGCAGAACCCATGAAATAGCAGAGGGAAGCAGGGCTCCAGCCCAGGACAGCCTGGATGGTTGCTGGGTGAGGTCTATTGGGCATGGAGCTGGGAGCGGAGGGGAGTGGAAGGGAGCGGAGCCCAGCATGGGTGGCGGCAGGACCAACCAGACCAGGAGCCAGGCAGAACAGGCCCTAGCACCCTGAATCAGTCAGCTGTGGCAGTTACCAGACTTCTCAACCCACAAACACCAAAGACAACAGAGAAGGTTAGTGGGAAAAGCTGCGGGAGACAGAGTGAAAGGAGTTCGCAGTTTGGCCACTGCCCCGGAGGCAGTGGAGGTGGTACAGCTACAGAACTACAGCTGCAGTTGCTTCTGGCCTCAGGCCCACATGGTGGGAGAAATTTAAGCGGCAGATCAGAGCAGGAGTGCAGAGCATGTTTAAGATCTGAGTCAGGTACAGATTGGTGGTTCTTGGGGGAGGAGGAGCGCTGGTGTGGCAAAGCTGGCTGTATAGAAGCAGCTCTGAAAACAACAATGCATCCCCCCAAGCTTGGAACAAAGTACTCTTTACAAGCAGTCATTCCCCGCTGAAAAACTCAAGGGTCAAGTAAGTTGGCTGGGAACATGGCCAGGCAGTGAAAATGGACTCAGATTCAGTCTCAGACTTTGGAATCTTTCTTTGGTGACAAAGAAGACCAAAACATACAGCCAGAAGAAGTCAACAAAGTTAAAGAGCCAACATCAAAAGCCTCCAAGAAAAACATGAACTGGTCTCAGGCCATGGAAGAGCTCAAAAAGGATTTGGAAAAGCAAGTTAGAGAAGTAGAGGAAAAATTGGGAAGAGAAATGAGAAGGATGTGAGAAAACCATGAAAAACAAGTCAATGACTTGCTAAAGGAGACCCAAAAAAATACTGAAGAAAACAACACCCTAAAAAATAGAGTAACTCAAATGGCAAAGAGCTCCAAAAAGCCAATGAGGAGA
>CM053626.1:156047510-156063307 GCA_028646595.1 Phalanger gymnotis | reverse complement strand
CGGCGTTCTCAAGGCCCGCCTCAATGACCAGAGACCATTGGTTCCCCAGCTGGCCCCTCCTAAGTCACCAATCCACACCCACACAGGTTTCACACCTGACAGGGCCCTGGCCCTGGGGCTTAGCACTTAACAGCTGAAAGTACTTCCACTCAAAAGAAACAAAAGCCATGCTAATGAAACAATTTTGCTTAACAACACAGGGTATCAAACTCACTCCCTTAAACTAGTAAAAAATATTTGGGACAATGGGTAAAGATATGACAGAAAGGCACAGTCCCTACTTTTAAAGAGCTCACTATTTAATTACCAAAAAAAACCCAAAACTATATGATTTTGAATAGAAAGGGATTTCAGAGATTTGTTAGTCCAACCTCCTCACTTTAAAAATAAGGAAAGGTTCCAAAAGGATGAGTTCTGATTTAAATCCACAACTTCTGAATTCAAATCCATTACTTTTTAGACTGCATATGAAAATTTCTGAGAGGGATTGCCTTTAATAATTTAGTCTGAATTCCCCCTCCCCTTAAGGTATTATAGATATAGAACAAAAGTCTATATCTATAAATCAAAGTCTCAAAATTAGAAACATGCCTGGGTACCTCCCAGTTGTATATCTTAACACGACAAGCCATCAAGTGTCTATTAAGCCAGGTACCCTGGCAAGTGCCGGGCATACAAAGAAAGGCAAAAAAAAAAAAATCAGTTCCTTTCTTTTAGGAGCTTGAATTATGATGGGGGAGACAACATGAAAACAATTCAGTACATATATGGAGAAGGAAATCAGTGAAATTGTTAGGGTCAGGGGTGGGGAAGGCAGGGAAATAGTGTGTTCAAGGAAGGTTTCTTGCAGGAAATAGGACCTGACCTGAATATTAAATGAATGAGAAAAGCCAGGAGGTAAAAACAAGGAGAAAGAACATTCCTATCATAGACAACAAATGAAAAGGCCAAGAGTCAGGAGATGAAGTGTTGTGTGTCAGGAACATCAGTAAAGCCAGTGTTGCCGGATTATAGAATATGAGCAGGATGGCAAAGTGTAAGAAGACTAGAAATGAAGGAAGGGGCCAGGTTAGGAAGAGCTTTAAAATCCAAGCAATTTATATTTTATCCTAGAGGCAATAGGGAGCCACTGCCATAAGGCAGTGGTCAGAATTGTCTTTTAGGAAAATCAATTCAAAAGCTCAGTGGAGGATGGAATGGAATGGGGAGAGACTTGAGGCAGTGTAACAACAATGTTGCTAGCAGTTACTGTGGCTGTGTAAGACCAACAACAAGAGCACAGAGAAGGCTGCCAGCACAGATTCTTTGATTTGCTTTTCTAAGGAAAGCAACTTTAAGGTCTGGAGACCCAGACCTCAATAGAATCAGTGCCAGAGGAGAGAAGGGGGAATGTACAACAGATGTGATGAAGGTAAAAATGAAAGGACTTGACAACTGATTGGACATGCAGCATAAGAGAGAGAGAAGCATCAAGGATAGCATGTGGATTGACAGCTTGGATGAATTGGAGAAACCCTCAACAGTAACAGGGAATTTAAGAAGAGGAGTGGAAGGTGGGGGGAAAGATGAATTTAATTTTGAATCTGTTAAATTTAATATGTCTTAAAGGCAGGTATCGATGTGAGACTGGAGGTCAAGAGAGAGGTTCAGGCTAGATAAATAAATCTGAGAGACATCTGAATAAAGACTAATGCCATGGGAGCCTATGAGCTTGCCATATAAAATAGTATTGAAGAAGAAGACCCAAACAGAGCCTCGGGGGACCTTTACTTTTAGCAAGTGTGATGTGGATTAAAATCAACCAAAGAAGAGAGAGGAGCAGCCAGATAGTCAGGAAAGAGTAGTGGCAAAAATGTAGGAAAGAGAGAGTATCAAGAACAAGAGGGTGATTGACAGTTTCAAAGGCCAAGGTCAAGAAAAGGTCAAGAAGAATGAGAATTGTGAAAAAATTAGATTTGACAATAGAGAGATCATTAGTAACTTTGGAGAGAGCAGTTTCAAGTTGAATGATGAGGTCAAAAGCAAAGAGTTAAGAAGAAAATGAGAGGAAAGGGAGTGGGAGAACCCACCATAGACAACCTTCTCAAGGAGATTAGTCACAAAAGAGAGAAGGGATAGAAAACAATAGCTAGTAGAGATAAACACAGAAGGCATCTGGGTGATGCGAGATGCAGAACAGGGGGAAAGGGGAAGCTCTCTCCTCAAATTTCAAATTTTATGAGGCAAGGTTCTTAGCTCAGAGGGTGCTCTATGGGAGGCTGGAAGAGGGATGAAAAGGTTTGGAAAAGTGAATGTGGTAAGTAGGACAGCAAATCAGTTAAGCAGGTGTAAAATTAGGATTATCTTGCCATTGTGAAGGCCCAAGTGGGATCATGTCTTACTGTTTATCCTTCATTTTTCTTTTTTATTCTTTTTTAAATATCTAGTTAGTTTACAGCATTCAGTTCCACAAGCTTTTGAGTTCCAAATTTTCTCCTCCTCGCTCCCCTTCTCCTTCCTCAGGACAGTATGCAATCTGATATAGGCTCTCTCTCTCTCTCTCTCTCTCTCTCTCTCTCTCTCTCTCTCTCTCTCCATATACATATATATATATATATGTATGTATACATATATATATTCACATTAAACATATTTTTACATTAGTCATATTGCAAAGAATTATAACCAATGGTATGAACCATGAGAAAGAAGAAATAAAAAGAAAAAGAGAGAGAGTAAACAGAATGCTTCAATCTGTTTTCAGACTCTGTAATTCTTTCTCCGGATATAGCTGGCATTTTCCATCATGAGTCTTTTGGAGTTGTCTTATACCCTTGCATTGCTGAGAAGTGCCAAGTCTGTCAAAGTTAGTCATCGCACAATGTGGCTGTAACTGTGTACAGTGTTCTCCTGTTTCTGCTCCCCTCGCTCAGCATCAGTTCATTTAGGTCTTTCCAGGTTTTTCTGAAGTCCACCTGCTCATCATTTCTTGTAGCACAATCATATTCCATTATAATCATATACCACAATTTGTTCAGCCTTTCCCCAATTGATGGGCACCTTCTCAATTTCCAGTTCTTTGCTACCACAATATCTTTGATTTTTCAAAGAGGACCTATGATATCACAGGGTAATGTCTTGACCCTTATGTGCGAATTGGATTTAATTGAGGCAGAGTTGCACAAAGTCCTCAGCCTCATTCTCTCTTTCAGAGTCATTGAAGTCCAGAGGCATGACAAAAGTCAGAATGACTGGCAATAGCTTAGGATTCAGTGGATGACTTTGGCTAAGCACTAAGTACCTGCTTCAGCCACCTTCAAGGCCATTGGAACAAATTATTCTCATCCACTCATTCCACTTGAGGAAGTCTTTGTGTGATTGGGGTAGATACCCTCCTAATTCATCAACAAGTTTGTGGACCATTGATTACCCTCAACAAGGTATGGCCTGGAGCCACAGGTAGAAGCTGAGGGCCAGGGGGACACTAAAGGTGGATGAGTAACCCTGAAAATGGCTTGGCAAGCCCTCACACCAGAGGTGCTAGTCCTCCTTGAATATCCATTTACCCCAAAGTGTAAGCAAGAGTAATGAAGACTTATACCAGAGTACTCTCTGTGCAAGTGGAGAAAAAGGAGCACATAGAAGAGATGTTATGAAAGTAGAAAGGACAGAACTTGACAAAAGAATGGGTGTGTGAGGAGAGCTAGTGAAGTGTAGAGGATGACAGCAAATTTTTGAGCCTGGGTGACTGGTGGTGCCCTAGACAGTAAAAGGCAAATTCTGAAGAGGCAAGAGTTTTGGCAGAAACATAATATGCTAAATTTTTAACATATTGAGTTTAAGATGTCTGGAGGACATCTAGTTCAAGCTGCCTAATAAGCAATTGAACAGGCAAGACTGGAGTATAAAAAACTATGGCTCAATACGTATATCTGAGAAACATTTTTATAGAGATGATAATTGAATCCATGATACATTTCCTATCTATGGTAGGATGACTGAGAGGAAGGAGAGAAGAGGACCTGGAGTGAGCAACTAATTGTTAACAGACATGACCCAGATGAAAATCCAGCAAGGGAGACTGAGGAGTAGTCAAACAGGTAGGAGAAGAAAGGAGGGAACAATGTCAGTAAAACCTAGAGAGAAAAGAGTATCAAGGAGAAGAGGGAGATGAACAATTTCGAAGGCTGCAGAGAGGTCATGACAATCGAGAAGGAGGAGGATCGAGGAAAGGCTATTGGATTTGTCAATTAAGAAATCACTGGTAACTTTGAAGAGAGCAGCTTTAAGGTCAGAAACCAGACTGCAGGGTTTAGAAGAGAGAGGGAAGGGAGAGGAAGTGGAGGTACCTAATGTAGCTGGCCATAGTAAGGAATTTAGCCTCAGAAAGGAGGAAATATATAGGATTATAGCTTCTGGAGATGGTCAGATAAAATGAGTTTTTAAGGATGGAGAAGAAATGAGGGTATTTCTACATGACTTAAAAAGAGTGAAGGTGGAACCCTTTCTTTAAGCAAGCCTCTTTGTGAGTCAGAATATAAATGAATAGTAATATAATCTATGTGGGGAAAAGCCACTGAAACAGTTTTGTGATACTTCCAAATGGAGGAGTATATGTGCAGGGAGTATTTACACATTGTGAAAACTTTAACAGTTGCATTTTCTTTTGTTAGAAATGTTGAACAGCTCAGAACAAACTCAGCATAGTACATGAACATCATCTATAAAGTAAGAAGAAATCTCTTGGTATGAGGCTCAGGGAATATCAGTCTCCTTACTCTATAGCCACACCTCATATTTCAGTAGTAAAAGATGTGAAATCCTGCAGAAGATAAGCAGTAGTAAACCATTTGCCTCACTAAATGGCAATGCAAATAACATGAAAGTAACATGGGAGATCATAATGAATAAATAGTAATGTATCATTAGGATAGAATGTGTATCCTGTAGACTAAACTTGCTTCTTCATGACAGCATTAGTTTGGATGCTCTCCAAAAGCTCTCTAGAAGAGCCAGAAAAGTTAGGGAAAATGAGAAAACTATGTACAATGCTGCTGCCTTCAAAAAAAGACTTCAAAGAATAAAATAGTGACACCGAAACTTTCAATAAAGTTTAATGGTCAGGTCCTTACCCAATAAGTAGTCAAAAACCACCAATACTTCTACTATCTCAGGAGTTTGTGGTTGGTCCCAGTACCTAAAAATGAAAAAAAAAAAATTATTTTCACCCATTAAGAAACTGTAGCCTTTGACCTTGTCAGTTACTTTTTCTTCTCTCTCCTCTCTAGGTTTTTGGGACACCACTGTCCTGGTTCTCTTCCTATCTGGATGCTTCTCAGTGTCCTTTGCTGGATTTTCATTCTAATCATACCTGCTAACCTTGAATATCCCCAAAGGTTTGATCTTGGATCTATTCTCTTCTCTCTTTATACTATGTCATTTGGTGATCTCATCAACTCCCTTGGATTAAGTTATCATCTTTCCAAAAGATCATCTTCAAAAGCAAAACTAAAAATAATAGTGCACTACTGTTACATTTTCCAGACTTACAAACCATACGCACAAGACTTAATATTATAAGAGTTCTTTTCAATTGTTTGAGAATTTCCTCGGCAGAGATATAGTAATGCGAGATTCTACTCAGTGTATCCCAGTGTACTCAGTGTATACAATATGGAAATGAAGCCTTAGTGTGACAGTCTTTGACTCTCCATTTTTATAATAGGGGGATGGCCAGGGGATAGCTCAGCCCTTATGAGCCTGTGCAGCAGACTTTCATGTGGCCTACAGATCATGTGCAGGACTTCTTGACTGTTTCCTGTCCAAAAGGACCTCTTCAGTTGTTTGCTGAGCCAAAACTCTTGGTGCATAAAAAAGGACTCCCCTCAAGGGAACACTGGCCTACAGAGTTTGAGCTACCAGACTGCCCCTGATTTTACCACTGCTTTTCTTTAGGGTCCCTAAGTTTTATCTAGGTATATGGGCATTCCAAGAATTATTTATCAACCTCTCTTGGCTCATTTTATCCTATCTTCCTGCATCCCAATCCCTTGCTTCCCTTTTACAGCATGAACCCAAAGAACTACTCAGTCACATAAAGATTAAATGGATTTTGTTTTTTACTTCAGTGAGAATGAAAGAAACAGTTAAAATCCCATCACATTGCTGCTGCCGCTGATAAGATCTGATATCTCAGCTCTCTCATTCTTCTTTTCTAAAGACTATATTCCTAGAGGATTCCCCCCAAGTAATTTTTCTCTCAAAGATAAAAAGAAGTAGAATGGGCTCTCTTACCTCAGTGCATTTGTCTCTAATTATCTTCATGTTCCCTCTTATTACTTCAGTAGCACTTAACACACATGTTCTTACCTTCCTAGCACTAGAGAAGAGCCATAGCTCAGTGCCTTCATAGCCTAAATCAATTTCTCCCAGAATTTCTGCTAGTCAGGTCCAAACAGCTACTAGCTTATACCCATGAAAGAGAGATAGTGTCCTATGAGAGAAAACAAGACACATAGTAATGTATTGTCCTTTTAAAAGAATTATAGTAACTTGTGATCTTTGGTGCCTCAAGATGCAGAAAATGCAGGAGAAAAACACGTACCTGTGGCGCTGTTGCAATAAATATGTACAAGTATTATTATCTCCATTTTACAAATGAGGAAACTGAAACTCAAAGAGGTAAAAATGTCTGCAAAGCTGTATAATTGTTATTTGGCAAAGCCAGGCTTCTTCAATGTTTCTTCCACTAGACTGGAAGACGGAGTTTCTATTTAATTGCCTGGAAAATAGTGGAAGTTCAAAGGAGTTAAATAAAAGATGGAAAATGGGAGAAGTGCCATCTCCTAGTCTTTGAGTAAATCCAAAAGATTTCTGTTTGATGTTGGTTTCTATCTCTGGCCACTGTGCTCAGCCAATGACAATGTTGGACTTCTGGGGAATAAGAAACATCTCAGAGAATCAATCTCTGTATCTTCCTAGTTCTCTCTGTTTTTATTTCACCTCTCACCTTTTGTAGTACACATGCGTTTTTAAAAAAAAAAAAGGAGCCTCATTTACTCTGGCTATGAAATTCATGTAACATAAAACAAGACTTTTTCTTTTTTTATCTGGCAACACTCAGATGAACTAACCTGGCCCATAAAAATGTTGGCATATCGGCAAAGAAGGCCGCCAGCCTATTTTGCATGATTATCTTTATGGGCAAGCACAGTTTAGTCTAGTATACTTTTTTGTTAAATAATGCATGGTTTCCCCACCCATATCACTTGCTCTCTCTCTCTCTCTCTCTCTCTCTCTCTCTCTCTCTCTCTCTGTGTGTGTGTGTGTGTGTGTGTGCCTTTTACTGTCTTTGTCTCTCTGTGTTTCTTTGTCTTTGTCTCTGTCTCTGTCTCTCTCACACAAATACACACTCGCACGCACACACACACACAGACACACACACACACACAAGCATTAAATTGCAGGGAATTAATATGCCCAGTAAATTACAGAAAGCACTTGGCAAATACCACCACCCTGCCATGGCCATATACCCTTGTACATACATTTGGCAAGGAGGCTTATCATGGTACCTAGCCTTGCCTCACAACTCATGGAGACATCCCGGAAGTAAGCATAGCCTAAATGTTTCTGAGAGGCTTCTCAAGTTTTGTTTTCAAAATTCATTTTGTAAATCAACAGGCCTCATGTTACCTTTTTTAAGATCTCTATAAAGAAGGGGCTAAATGGGCTTTAGGGTGACAAAAAAAATCAGAAACAGAAAGGACTGACAGATTGGTAGCTCTTTCTCAATTGGGGGGGGTGCAGTTCATGACTGTTCTTAGTTTGAGAAATTTGTCTATCTAATTCCAATATCAAATGAGACGCTAGCATGCTAACTATGTCAGCATAGTTGCAGTATGACAGAACCATGACAAAGCCACATGGGTAATATTTGTCACTTATTATTGCATACTTCCATTTGTCAGTATTTGTGCTCCAGAAAACATAGAAGGCCCTTCCAACAATGAAACCTGTGCCCAAACCAAGTAAATTCTTACTTTCAGTTTGAATGGAAAAAAACGTCTTGGAAGGATTATGGGAAGTTGGTGGTGTATAAGGACCCAGAGGAGCCCAGAATTCCCATAAATATACCAATATACCCCTGAAATTGCATTTAAAAATGATAAAGAAAACCCAGAAGAATCTCTTCTAGTCAATGTAAAAAATGGCTACCCAGCATCCTACAGATGACCTCAATGAAGACAAGCTAGGGCTGATATAAGGCACAGTGGGAAGCAGCTGGTCCCTCAGTAGGAGACAATTCTGGAGGCAGCCCCAGATCCCTGACAAGAGACTGGGCCCCAGGAGTGCCATTCAGCACCAGGAGACAGGCCCAGAGCAGTGGATATAGGGCCTTTGTTTGACCCAGCATCTAGGAACCCCAAGACTAATCCAGCACCCAAGAAGAAAAGAGTACAAATCTCCACAAATCCAATGCCCCAGGGAAAAGATTGTCCCAGCTACAAGAATTACAAGAATACATGGAAGAAATGAAACAAAAGATATAAAATAGAATAGCTAGAGAAGAAAGAAAAGCAAAGAAAATTAACACCTTAAAACAGGTCCTGTTAAGCCTTTACCAAAGTTAAACACTGTAGGAATTAGTATGGGACCAACAGAAAATAACACAATGAGACAATAAGAACTATTAAAACAAAATCAAAACTAGTGAAGCAAAAATTATGGAGAGGCAGAAAATATAAAGAATATAATATCAAAGATTATTGACATGGAAAATAGGTCGAGGAGAGATAATCCTGAATTATCAAACTCCCTTAAAATCAGAACCAAAAAAGTAAAAGCTTGAATATCTTATTTCAAGAAATCATAAGTGCCTAGATCTCTTAAAATGAAGAGGGAAATCAAATAGAGAAAGAATCTGCTGGTCATTATTGAACAAAACCCTAAAATGAAAATTCCTAGGCATGTCAGTCAAAATCTAGATCTTCAAGGTCAAAGGGAGAAAAAAAAATCCAAGTGAAAAAGAAAAATTTTAAAAGAACAGCTCATGTGATTAAAAAAAAGAAAGACATATTCCTTCCAGGAAGAAGAATAAGAGATTGGGCCCAGAGGTTGGCCTCCTCAAAAAGATATGGAATAGAATTATATTTGTCTGCACCTTTAAATATCATTAATCTAGAAGAAATAATTTTTAGGTTCGACCTTCTGATTGGATTCTCTGGTTGGAGAAGGAGGACCTCAAGTTATGGCTTCACTCCTTCCAACCAAATGCCAGTTCCATAATGAACACATATAGTAAAAAAAAAAAAAGCATGAAAACAAACAGAAATAAGACAAAGTATATATGAGAGAATATATACCAAGCTATACAAAGTGAATGATCTCTCCCATTGGGAGCAAGCTAACTCAGCTAAACCAAGAGAATCTCAGATATCACCCAAAGGGAAATTCCTCAGTTTCTAGTGTACTAAACTGGGAATAAGGATGTGATAGATATTGTCCACTTCTCTAGGTGTCAACTTTCCCCTAGAGTTAGCTACACTATGTGGAAAGCAATTTGAAACTATGTCTCAAAAGTTACTAAACCATTTATTTCCTTTGGCCCAGTGATGTTATGTTTATTAAATTGATAAGGAAACTGAGGTTCAAAGAAGTAAAGTAGCTTGTCCAAACTGGTACAGGAAGCAAGCAGCTGAGGGAGAGGCTGAGGCTAGGTCTGGAGCTAGATCCTCTACTCCAATACAACAATGCCTCTGTGCTGCTTAGTAAATGTAAGTTGAAATGGTCAATGCAGTTTTAATTTACCCTGTAATAACTTATGACAGTGAACTTCCAAAGATGATGTCATCCTGAAGAGATGTATGAAGGCTCCTGGTGCTATTCAATACCCATAAGAAAGTGGAAAGAGAAAACAGGGAGAGACTGAGGAAAACATTTGATCCAAATGGTCCTGGAAGAGAGTGAGAATGATGAATTACTCACTCATATGCAATGAAAAAACTTCTTGGCGAGGCAGATACATCTGTTGAATGTTGAAAGTGAGTAAATGCAGTTCAGTAAAGCTTCATATAAAAGAACACCATGAGTCACTAAAGGGAATCCTAAGAACTTTACAAGTACATCTGGACATTGCTTAAGTATTTGCTTCAGTGGTTCGTAGAAACATACTGGGGAAGTGATTCTATTCCCTTAAGAAAAGGAGTTGAAGCAAAAGGAACAATAAGAGGTAATAAATGATCCCTGACTCTGAGTCTTGATAACTAGAGGCAGCTAGGTGTCTTAGCAGTTAGCATACTAGATGCTGGAGTCAGGAAGGTCTTAATTAAAATTCTACCTCAGATGCTTACTAAATGTGTGGCCTTGAGCATGGGTCACAATCATCTGTTTCCTCATATGTAATATGAGGATAATAATAAGCACTTAGGTTGTTGTGAGGATCAAATGAGATAACATAGATACAGCACCTTGACAACCCACATAAATGCTATGTAAATGTTAAGCAGAAGTATTAATTGTAGTAGTAGTAGATAGTGATGGTGGTGGTAGTGGTGGTATTAGTAACTTTCCCATGTGGTAGAAAGAACACTAGAGACTTCAAACAATATGGCTGAATGAATATGACTAAGCCCAGATCCCTTTATCACCTCAAAACAGCAAATGTATCAAAATAAAAGAATTGCAATGCAAAAAGGAGGAGGAAAAGGAAGTGGAGGAGGAGGAGGTGGAAGAGATGGAGAAGAAGGAGAAGAAGGAAGAGAGAAAGAAGAAGCAGAGGAGGAGAGGAAGAATTTTATCACACCCAGGAAAAGATGACCCTACTGGTAAGAATTTCCAGAATGGTTTAGAAATGCAAGAAACATCAAGAATACTTATTATTTGAAAGAGTACCAAAAAAAAACCCATAAAAACCAACAGCTTAAAAAATCTTAATGAATAAATGGAGTTCCTGGGGAGAAGAGTGGCTTAGGAAGAAGAAAACAAAAATGTAGGGATAACAGAACAAATAAAAGCAAAAATAACCAGCACAACTGGAAGACTTCAGATCTTGATAAACCAAAGCAAGAGTGATAGAATGTTAAGAAAGATATTCTGATAAATATTGTCCTAGCAAACACAAAGAAATAAAGATGCCATATGTCAGGAGGTCGTACAAGTAAACCGACCAGAAAATTGCAGCATGTAATTGATAGAAGCCACAGGAGGCTGACATAAATGTTGAACTCATCCAAGAAGGTAGTCACCAAATCCTAACTTCAATGTAAAAAAAAAAGCAGTCAGAAATTTATGTATCAAAAGCATCATTCTGAGTAGCTCAGAGTTATTCAACAAGTATAAGTAATAAGAGAAGAGTCTGGGATCTGACAAATAGAAAAGCAAGGGAAGTAGTACTTTAGACTGACTATTCTGAAAAGATAAACATACCATAAGAAAATATTTTTCACTGATAATATCAGAGACTTTTATTCTTTTCTTCTAAATAACTACAAGCTTGACAGGGCTTTTAATGCAAACCATTCAAACAGCACACGAAAAAGCAAATACTTGAAAAAATAAATAACTGATATAAAAACAATAACAAAATGTAAGAACTTTATCTTTGTGCAATTACGAGATTAAAACTGGTATATTATGAGCAAGATTGTGCCAAGTTTCATATGTAATATAATGATATTTAATAAAGAGAAACCAAACAACAAATGTAATCTTGAATGTTAGTGGTCTAAAGTCACCCATAAAAAAGAAGTGTCATTTAATGAATTAGAAGACAAAACTGGACAATTTGTTTCTTAAAAGATATATGTCTAAACTATAGATTCAAAATAAAGTATTACAATGAATTTCCTTGTGTTTCTACTGAAACAAAAAAGTCGGATTTGCAATCATGATTTAGAACCAATGTATATGATTAAAAGACAAGCAAAAAAATTACAAACATTAAGACATAATAGATAATTTTTAAAATGAACATTAACATATATGATAGACTGTAAGTTTCTTGTGGGAATAGACTATTTCGGTTTTTTCTTTGTATTCCTGGAACCTAGCACAGTATCTAGCATATTTTTTTGTTCAATAGTTTAGTCACATCTGACTTTTTGTGACCCTTGGACCATAGCATGCTATGTCCTTCTGTCCTCCACTATCTAATACATAGTCAGGACTTATTATCAGCTTGATGAAGTGAATTTAATTGAATGCACCAAATGGCAAAAGAATCAAGTTCTTAAAGGTAAAGTAAACTGAATGCAAAATGAAAGTAACTGAAAAGCAAAACAATCTAGAGAGTAAAGCATTAATTATGAGTGACTTTAACATTCCAGAAACTAACATATCTGACAGAAAGGAAGGGAGGGAGTGAGGGAAGGAAGAAGCAAAGAAAAAAGAAAAGAAGAAACAGAATCGTGTAAAAAGTAGTTTGATGGACTAATAAAGCCTATTGAATAGTTATCTTAAGGAGTACATGCATTTTTCTAGGCTCATATTGAACTTTTATAAAAATGTAACATGCTCTAAGAGGGCTTATAAACATGTGTAAAAAGAACTTGTAAACACATGCAGAAAGGAAGACATCTTAATACATCCTTTATAGGTCACAATACAATAAGAATCATAACCATAAAAGGAAATATTTAAAATGCAGAAATAAATATTTTTACTCTTGAAATAATTTAAATCCTTAATAATGAGTGGGTCAGAATCTAAACCACAGAAATAATTAAATACACACATGAACACTTATACAATATGCATTTGAGTATGTATGCTTGTATTGATATAAATGAATAATAATCATTAGGCAGCATGATACAGTTTTGGGGTTGCTGCTTACAGTTGTCCTTAGAGGAAATTTTTGTTGTTTTCGTTATAGGGCAGCTAGGTGGCACAGTGGATAGAGTGATGGGCCTGGAGTTAGGAAGACTCATCTTCCTGAACTCAAATCTGGCTTCATTTACTAGCTATGTGACCCTGGGCAAGTCATTAACCCTGTTTGCCTCAGTTTCCTCATCTGTAAAATGAGCTGGAGAAGGAAATGGCAAACCAATACAGTATCTTTGCTATGAAAACCCAAAATGGTGTCAGAAAGTCAGACATGACTAAAAAATGACTCAACAATACCGACAATAACATAAAGTGTTGTTGCAAACCTTAAAGTGATACATAAATGTGTTCCGTTGTCATTACTACTCTCATTCTTCTTGTCTTATAAGGTACATATCAAGTACTGCCTTTCCATTGAGCCTTTCCAAATATCCCCAGTTTCTGGTACCCTCCTTACCTAACTACTTTACATTTATTCCATATTTTTTTTCTAAATTTATTTATCTTGACTCCACTGATAGAATATAAGTTCCTTGAAAGCAAGAACTGTTTGATTGTTTGTGTCCCTAATAATGAGTATAGTGTCTGACAAATAGTAGGTACTTAATAGATGCTTGCTGATAGATAGATTGAATGACTGAAGGAATGGCTGATATCCTAAGGAGGCAGCAGGACATGATGAAAAGAACCCTAGTTATGGAGTCAGAGGATGAAGTTTCAAATCTGACCTCTCATGGGATCCGTGTGACCCTGGCCAAGTTTCCTTCTGTATAAGCTAAGAAGATTGGACTAGATGGCCTCTGGGTTCCCTTCCAACTCTACATCTACAATCCTATAACCTATTATTGTTCTTTTATGGCTAATGTCCAATGAGCTAATGTATAGATAGGTAAAATGAGAGTTTTTTGTAACTGAATAAAAGCATTGGGATATAAACTCATCCTCTATGGGCTAACTGAAAGAATTGTTTGGAACAGCTCCATTAGCAGATAGAACAAGAGAGATATGTGTTTTATCGTTTTCCTAGACAGTTAGATTTTTGGGGTGTTCAGGGAGGACTAGCACCTCTGATGTGAAGAATTACTGAGCCCTTTTTCAGGACTGCTAATTCACCTATGGTGTCCACCAAACCTTTAACTTGTGGCTCCAAGAAACTGTAGCATGTGTAGTGGCCACACTCTGATTAAAAAAAACCAACTTGGCAGGCAGGCTAAACCAAATCGAAGGTAACAAACAGGCCTCAAACCCATTGGTGAGTTACGGGATGTCTACCCCAAGCATGTGAAGACTTCATCCAGCAGGATGTACAAATGAAAACAATTTTTTCCAATAGCCATGAAGGCAGCTGAAGGAGGTACTGTAGAGCACATAGAGCTTGGTCAGACATCTAAGAAGCCTAGCTCATCCACTCCATCCCTGGCCATGGCCAGTTGTCTTGACTTTTGTCCTGCCATTGGACTTAAATGACTGGAAAAGAAAGTAAAGTTGATGACTCTGTGCATCTCTTCCTTACTTAAATCTAGTTTATGCAGAAGTCAAGATATCATCCGTGATATCACTGGTCCTCTTAGAAAGAAAAGCACGAACTAGCTAGATGGTACAGTGAACAGTGTGCTTGACTGGGAGTCAGGAAGACCTGATTTGAAATGTGACTTTAGATAGCTACTAGTTCTGTAGCTCAGGGCAGGTCAAGTAATCTCTGTTTGCCTCAATTTCCTCATCTATAAAATGAGGATAATGATAGCACCTACCTACTAGGATTGTTGTGAGGATAAAATGAGATGATATTTATAAAGAGCTTTGTAAACTTTACAGGGCTATATAAATGCTAGCTGTTGTCATACGGCTTTGATTTCTTCCATTAGATCCCAACATTTTGAAAGATTTGCATGCTAAGTAACTTGGTTGTTGTGGTTGCTTAGTAGTTCATTCATGTCTGATTCTTTGCGATCCTATAAATCATATTGTCCATGGAGTTTTCTTGGCAAAGACACTAGAGAGGCTTACCATTTCCTTCTCCAGCGGATTAGGGCAAACAGAGGTTAAGTGACTTGCACAGGGCCACACAACTAGTAACTGTCTCAGACCACATTTCACCTCAGGTCTTCTGAATTCCAGGCCCAGTGTTCTATCCACTAGGCCCACTAGCTACCAAATCGCTTTAGGTTATTACAAATGATGGCATCTATTTTAAAAATTGTTCTTGAATTTTTATGTTCAAATGATTGTGAGTAACCATTTTGCTGTAATAATGCTCTTATTCCAGCACAGTTTATTTTCTGAATTTTCAAGAAAATTGGGGGGTTTGCACATGTAGTTTTATGGATTTCCATGGTCAATGAAATCCATCACCAAGTATCCCCTCCATAGGGGTCCTAGGGTGGTTTTCAGAAAACAATAAAATGCTTACCACAGTGATGGGCACATGCTAGGTAATTAACAAATGTTTGTTCCCGGGGGGCAAGATGGCAGCTAGAAAGCAGGGACTACCGTGAGCTCCCCACCTAGTCCCTCCAAAAACCTATAAAAAATGGCTCTGAACTAATTCTAGAACTGCAGAACCCACAAAGTGGCAGAGGGAAGCAGGGCTCCAGCCCAGGACACCCTGGATGGTCTCTGGGTAAGGTCTATCCCGCACAGAGCTGGGAGCTGAGGGGAGCAGAGCTGAGCCGAGCAGAGCCCAGCGTGGGCAGTGCGAACCGACCAGACCAGGAGCTGGGCGGAGTGTGCCCTAGCGCCCTGAATCAGTGAGCTGTGGCATTTACCAGACCTCTCAACTCACAAACAGCAAAGACAACAGAGAAGGTTAGTGGGAAAAGCTGCTGGGGACAGGGAGTTTGCGGTTTGGCTACCGCCCCTGGGGCAGCGGAGGTGGGGCAGCTACAGAACTACAGCTGCAGTTGCTTCCAGCCCCAGGCCCACCTGGTGGGAGGAATTAAGTGGCAGATCAGAGCAGGAGTGAAGAGCCTGCTGAAGATCTAAGCCCAGTCTTG
>CM053626.1:156025252-156047010 GCA_028646595.1 Phalanger gymnotis | reverse complement strand
TGGTTCAAGTTTTTGCTGCGGTGGGGCCTAAATAAATTCCTTGTTGTTTTCTCCTTAGAGAATCTCTCATACCTTGCGATTTCGGACCATTCAAACATATACATGATTATATTTGAGATCATAAATTCGGCCTTCCTACTACATACCCTCATATCAGTCAACCAGTCAATCAATCAAAAGAGTAAAGTAAGTGTTAAGGATCTTTCCTATGATATCATCAAAATGTGTGGAGACAAACACAATCAATGTGAAAGGATCATAGAACTTCTGAGCCACTACACCCAGTGGTCAAAGCAGGTGATGCCTCATATGATACGTATCTTGTGATTGGTTGAAAAGAACAAGTCATAAAGACCAAAAAGAAAAGAATGTCATACTTCTTGGGCTATGTAGAAAACAAAAGTCTAGTCACAAATGAACTTAGAAAAGCTATGGACTAGTCTAGGGTGTAAAGAACTTCAAATTCAGAGGAAATTGCTCTTGGAGAGGAGAAAGGAAAGAGTAGAGGGTTTCTTCTCTTTTATCTACTCTACTCAAAGGTAAACCTGACCCTGACTATATTTCTTATATTCTCATATGTGTCTATCAATGAATGAAATGCATACAAAGTGAATGTAAATAGATCTGTAGCAGTACTATATTAGCATATAACTAAGAGTAATTATAATGATGAGATTATCATAATACTACAGGGCAGGGTGAGTTGCAGTAGATGGAGGGCTAGCCTTAGAATCAGGATGATGAGGACTTAAGTTCTGCTTCTGACCCATGCCGCAAGCAAATCTTTAAAAAAGATAAATACCAGAATAGTTAATAATCTGCATTGATAATGAATTTTCTTATTAGGAATATCTTATACTAATAAAATCACAGATGTTTAAAGGGTGGTAGTGGAGTTGGCAGATGAGGTAATAGTTTATAGTTATACAGCAATTTATGATTTGCAAAGCAAATACATATTATCCCACTTGATATTCACTATGATTTGGTGAGTGTTTAGTTATTCCCACTTTACAGATAAATAAACTGATCCTCAAAGAGGCTAAATGAATTGCTCAGGATCATGTAGATAGTATGGTAAGTTGAATTTGAACCCAGGTTTTCAGGAACTGATATCATAACAGTCTTTGATCTACTGAAAGGGATTAAAGGAGAAGGTATTTAATGCCCGAAATAGCGATAGTGGTAGAGGTGGTATTCTTGGGTTATATGTTTTATAAGATTAAGGCTACATGTGAGAGATTGGGGCTGATGTGCATAGAGCACACTTTCTGAAATGAGCTGAACAGCAGAATTTAAAATCACTGAGATCAGAGACCATTCTATTTCTCTTTTTGTATCGTCCAGTAAGTAGTATCTGACTCACAGTAGGCTTTTAATATGCCTCAAACTGAATGAATAAAATTAACAGAGAACATAGTCTTCTAGGTTTAATTTGAGAAGTGAAGAAGGGTGGAATGGGGTCAGATGCCCTTGCACCCTCTCAAAAACCTCTGCTTTTCCCAAAGTACATGCTACCAAAGGTTGTCTCTTATTCTCTAGGACTTCGGTCTAGTATTCAGTTCCCTAGTTTGGAAAATTGAACTCTCATGACCTAACCCCTAACTCTGGAGAATGGAGGTGTCTCTAAAATCTCCATCCAATATGTTTCCTACAATGTCAAATGCCAATTACTATTCCAATGACTAGTTAACATCAATTAACTTTTACAAAGGGATATTTATTGAAAAGAAATAGCAAAGACCAAAGTATCACAATATCCTATAACAAGACCATACTGTCTGCTACCATGTGTCACCCTGGGGAGAGTGGACTCAGACTTAAAGTGATGGCCACAAAGTATTCCCCCCAACTAATTTTAAAACTGAGGCCCAGAGAGGTTGTGAAACAATGATATGGAAGACTTCAAGTCCTGGCTGAGGCAGACAAGATGGAGATGGGTATTTTGATTATTAGTCCATCACTTTCTAAAATCATGCATTGCCTTTCAAGAGAAAGAAGAGAGGATAGTACAAGGAGTGAAGAGAAGGTATAGCAAACAGAAAGGAAAGGTGGAAAGATGACTAGGACAAGGGATTAGTTTCATAATTCTGCCTGCCTGCAGCTGTGGCAAATTCTGGGTAACAAAGGAACCAGCTGTCAATCACTACTTACCAAAAGCCAACTGAACAATATTTACAGAAGCTGATGGTGTTCACTCATAGAACCAGAGTATGCCAGGATTGAAAGGGGTCTTAGAGAGTATATAGGGTAGAATGAGGTCCAGAGAGACTAGTAATATTTAGCAGGGTTTCACATGGCTAATTAGTGAAAGGACAGTACTACTCCTTCAGATACCATTTCAGAACTCCTTTCACCACACTTTACTACTGCCTCAATCAAACAAGCAATCGGTCAAGAGCCAAGCACGTATAAAGTACCAATTCTATATCACACATTTGCTGGTGTTGAGGACATAAGACCAAAATGAAACAATCTCAATTCTATCAAGAGAAATAATTCATGTAAGTAGATACAAAATGAATTCAAGGCAATCTTCAAAAGGAAATGATAGCATCCAGAGGGTAAGAAAAGGCTTTATGTAAGTGGTAGCATTTGAGTTGAGCGGAAGAAACACATTCTAAGCATGGGGGACAGCCTATGCAAAGGCATAGGAACTGGAAGGCCTCAAATCAATTTTGAAACTATCTGGTATGAATGAAAACAAACCAACCAACAAATAGATTTGGTACTTTCAGACTAAATTGAAATTGAATTGCCATTAAGGTGCCCACTGGTTCAACAAAGTTGCCTGATTTTTTTTTTTTTTTGTTATTGTTGTGGCTGTTATTTTAGTCATTAAATGGGGTAGGCCACATAACCAGTTAGCATGAAATTCAGCCTGTTTACCATCTCATGTGGTGGTAGGTCACAGTATTTGTGGACCATTGTAGAGAGTTATACTGAATTAGATAGGCATTCTTCCAAATCCTGTCCTGCTTGGCTCTGTATGCCTAGATGTAGCTTATATTGGTGTTTTACTGACTTTCATTGGGCCAAACATGGACTATCCTGGGCTGCATATCTTTTCTAAGAGTCTTTAAATGCCAAAGTGATTCTGATGAAATCCTTCATAATGGAGAGCCTGGATTTTATTGAGAAAAGCCAATCCCTTCCCATCTATCATTTGGCACTTAACCACTGTAGTTAATTCTAGATGAGTGAACACTTGTGTTCTATTTTCCAACAGCAAAACTGGGGTCAACAGGGTGCCTCCTTTTTTACCCAAATCCAGATGGGGTTTTCCTATAAACAAGTGCACACAGAATATTTATGCTGGCTGTGGCACCTGACGCCTTAATACTTAGGATTTCTATGTAGTAGCCACTCTTCCTATAAGTCACTTCAACACACTAAGTAAATATTTTAATATAGCCATGTCACTGTTTATTACAGAATGGCTTGGGCCCAAATCTTGCCTAATGCTTGGTTAAAAAGTCAGTTTACACCATCCTCTAAAGTGAATCAAAGAATGCATAAATGCCACTCTTTTGTTACTCAGAGCTCTGTTTACTTTTCTATAAACCATGTGAAATGCTTGCTTACAGAAGTTGACAGATGCCAGATTTTCTCATTAAGCTGAGGTGTTTTCTGTGTCAGGACGGTGAGGTGTGAAGGTGGGAGATGAGATTCCTCCTTGACTGGTTCTTGGCTGGCAGTATGATAGTAGAAAAGGGCAGGAGACTTGGAATCAGATCTAGAGTGAGTGCCCTTTTGGAGACTGTGGAAAAAGGAAGAGGTGCCATAGGCTTGGGGGAGGACATGTGTTGTCCTTCAATTTTCAAGAAAGGAAAAGAGAGAACAATTTGAAATTTATGCAACAATGAAATTGGCTTTGGTTATTAGCACAAGTCTAGAACAAATTATTAAAGAGATAGTGAATATCTTGAAAAGGGGATGGTGATAGAATAGTCTGCATGGTTTGTTCAAGAGCAGGTCAAACCATGCTGACCTCAGGCCACATGAAACTGTGAGCCATGGAAACAACAGCAATATGAGGAGGAAAGAAATCCTTTTATCTCACTCCTGTGTCTCTGTGTCTTCTCTCTCACCTGAGGTTTATACTATTCAGACATATCACATAATCTAGATTCTGGTGGATATTATCTATTGATCCATTGAGGACATTCCTTCCTCAATGAGCTAAGTACCTGGCTTACTTATGGTTTTTCTGTCCGGCCCATATTTTGATGGTTCTGGCATTCAGGTGGGAAGGGACTCAAGATTTTGGATATAGCTTGATGCACCCCCCAGGCCAATAATATTTAGTGAGGGGCAAATAGATACAGGCCTGTACAACACATGGCTGGTGGGCTGCTTGTAGCCAGCCAAAGGATTTGGCTTGTGAAAAGTGTAGGTTTGCCACTGTGCACTTTCTCCTGTTTGTCATGTGATCCCACCGCAACCAACCATCATCATTCTGTCTCTAGTTGAACCTATCTGTGGCCCGAAGTTGTTTAGCCTCTTTTAATTTTTGCCCCTATCTACTGCCAAGCTGTACAGGTCTGTTCTAATACTATATCTCTTCTCTGAGGAGGGCAGAGATAGCTTACCTTGTGGCTCCAATCTCCTTCTGACTTCCTGGAAGGAATTAGCATCTCCCTTGGAGAGAGGTGAGATTCCAAAGATATCTAATCACTCCTACTTGTCAAGACACATTTAGACACACTCCTGTGGACATAAACTCATAATCTGCATAGGTTCAGGTCACACTTGGGAATGTTGTGGGCACAATACCCAAGTTATTGTTTGATACCTTAGGCCTAGAGCACTGAGAATAGACTTAAAACTGTTTTACTGGCTCCAAGGTTTGCTCTCTATTTACTAAACTGTGTTGCTACTAAATATAGAGGCAGAAAGAACTGGATTCAAGTACTGACATTTGGGCTCAAAAAATCAATTTCCCTAGTAGAAGACAGGGGTTGGACAACTATTTATCTGAAAGAAAAAAAAAAACAAACAAACCTCAGATTTTAGTGGACCTCAAGATTATTGTGTGCCAATGGCATAACAATGGCTGTTGTGGGAGTGTAAGACCAACACAACCCCAACAACAAGCATGCCGCAAAAGCACAGGTTCTTTTGATCTGCTTAACTAAGGAAAGCTACATGAAGGGGTTGACAAGCTTACTTTAATTCAGCATACAAATATCATTCACTTAGTCCAGGGGAAGAGACCAGCTCACTGAACTTCAGAGCATATTACAAACAAATTACAAACATCAACAGACAGACCAAATACAGATTCATAGTTACCAACAACTAGGTTCAGCCCGGGAGCTCAGAACAAGGGCTGGCCCAGAGTCACGTGTGCCACCACTGCTCCAAAGAAGAGAAATCCAACCCCTGGTTTTATATCTTTTTCAGCATCAGGGGATCAGGGGTGAGTCACACATGCGACTCACCTATGTGACCTAAAATCATCACAAAGAGGCAACTTAAACCCACGTGGTCTAAAAGCCTCTGATGTCCCAAACCTATCACTCAAACTCATTTGTAAACTAGGCCCTCCCCTGAGTTAGCCCCACCTTGGGCCCCACCTTAGTTGCCAATCCACACCCGCTAAGGTTTTATACCTAATAGGGGTTTGGGCCTGAGCACCTAGTAAGGCTCAATGAAATACACTGAATTACTCAAAGGGAACAAAAGCCAAACTATTCAAGGGCACTTGGTTGAACTAAGTGCTAAGGAGCCCATTTTGCTTACCAATACACACAACAACAGAAAGGTAGCATGTCATAGTGCAAGTGTTCTTAATCTATGCTTCAATATAATTGGTTGTTTCATTTTGCATCTCTTATCATTTTGATCATTAATGTATGCATGTGTACATAGATGTACATATATATACATGTGTATATATATCATATATACATATATATATATATTTAAGGTGAATTAAGCATGCTTTTAGACAAACAGGAAGCAACAAATGGAGAGGGAAAGATGGATATAGCCTGAGATGATAATTCAAGTAAGGGCTTAGCAGTGGTAACTGTGTATAGAACCAAGAGAACAGGTGGAAGAATTTGCTTTAGGAAGAAATAAAAATAATTTCTCTGTGACTAGAGGGAATGAGGAGTAAGTGGGTAATAATGTCCATAAATTTTAAGGACTAGAGAAGGAGAAATGAGAGAATTCCCTCCAAATGACCTCAATCTTTTCAGCAAATACTATAAGTATGGGGTCTAGGGATATGTTTGAGGGCTTAAAGGGAGAAGGTAAAGTTTGAAACAATCTGTGAAGAATGAGATAAGAAGCTGATAATATGGGAGAAAATCGTTGAGCAGTGGTGCTGATTCAGCTGAGAATGTGCTTCCCAAATTTGTAGTAAGTGAAAACTGTTCTGTTTGATGACTTCTACTTGGGAATAGAACTGGAAAAATCAGTAAGAGTTTGTGAAAATGAGGTACTGAACATTAGAAGGTCTGCAGAAGAGAGAGGACAAAGAATCTACTGTGCTGGCTAGTAAAATAAAATAATAGATGGGACCAAGACTAGATATGGAGGTTAGAACAAGGATTAATCAAGGAACATGGGAAAAATAGGAAGATGAAGTCAGAGTTGAATTTTGAAGTTCAATATTTTAGAGGTTGTATAATTTTGTGAGATAGTGTGATCTAGAGTGTAACTATGCAGTATGCAGACATAGATGCTATTGGAAATGAGATTGAGGAAGGGTGTGGTTAGGCTATTAGAAACATCATAATATAAATATTCAAGTTCTCCAGAGGATTCCAAGATATAGTATAGAAAGTTGTAACCCTGGTGCTGAGAATTATGTGACCCAGGAAGGTAAAAAGATTTGCCTGAGATCACAAAGTTAGTGATAAAACGAAATGATAAAGTCCAGGTATCTGTGCCCCAATCCCCATGCTGTACTAACCAAACAACAAAAAAGGAAATTTAAATGTGGTCCAGTGATAAATTAGTAGAATAAAAACTATGGCTTCTCAACTTGGCAAGTTTCTTTCAAGTGTAACCTACCTTTTGGCCCCATGTACAGAGACAATGACATGAAAATGTTGAGGTATTTACCTCTGATGCAAAGATATGGAAAGGATATACAGCATCATCCTTTGTATTAGGTTATCAGGGTACCATTTTTTATAACTCAAGTAGAGACTGGTTGGGATAGTGGAGGTAAGGGAATAAGAGGATCTTTCAGGAAACTTTTTTTGCTATTCTTACCCACTTTGGTACTACCAGTACTCAGTCTACCTTTCATAGTGACCGCATTCTATAATCAGAGGTCACATTTATTTTTAGCTCCATGTTTTAATATAACTCCTTAACTGGGACAATGAAAAGAGTAGAGTTAAGAGTCAGTGGTTGGCTCAATTCCATATCTGCCTCTTAGTGTCTATGTAAATGTGGACAGATTGCAATTTCTTCATCTGTAAAGTGAGTTTGCTGGACTAGTTGACTTCTGTGGTCCCCCTTTTTCTATGATCTACTATGAACCCTGTAATGTAGGTAATATAAATATTATGCCCATTTTATAGATGAGGAAAGTGAGCCTAGAAACTTGTCCAATTTGTCATGCATCTAGTGCCAGAGTTAAGTCTAAAGCCCATGCTACAAAAATCATAGAATCTTAGAACTTTGAAAATATGCTTTAAAAATGGCCTTGCAACTTTTGCTTGGAAATAGAAGTCTCCTTCTTACACTTCAGGCAGGACATGCTATTTCTGAATAGCTCCAAATATTAGAAAGTTATTCCTTTCATTCAAGCCTAAATCAGACTCTTATAACTTCCAGTTCCTCATAGATCTGTCTTGGAGGGGGTCAAGCAGAATAAATCTAATCTTTCTGCTACATGACAACCCTTTAAATATTTCAAAGATGGGAATCATGTATCCCCTACTCTTTTCTTTTCCAAGAAATAGACTTAGCAATGCTGAAACATAAAAGAGTAAAAAAAAAAAAGACAGTGAAATATAAAATGGAGGTTCTTTCATATGTAAAGGCAGCATCCTATACCTTTGAAGGCCACCACAACAACAAACTGCCCCAGGGCACAGAATACTTCAGTACGTTTGTCCCAAAGTGTGCCTCTGGAAGGTGGGGATGTGTTCAAATAAGTAAAAGTAGTTGTTCAGTCCTTTCAATTGTATTTATTTTTGTTTTGTTTTTTGACAAAGATGCTGGAGTGCTTTGCCATTTCCTTCTCAAAGCTTATTTTACAGATGAGGAAACTGAAGCAAACAGTGCTAAACGACTTGACCAGGGTCACGCAGCAAGTTAGTGTTGGAAGCCAGATTTGAACTCAGGAAGATGGGTTTTCCTGAACTAAGGCCCAGAACTCTACTCACTGCACCACCTAGCTTCTCTCAAGTAAAGCTTCCCTCTCTAAAGGAAGCCATACTTCTGGACCTGAAAGGACTGTTCCACCAGAGAGGCTAGACTTTTCCCACCTTCTGTCCAGAGGGGACAAGCTTCAGATCTGAGGTTTGAGGAAATCAAAGAAAGGCTTCTTCCAGTCTCAGTCTAAGGATTATTGCCTTGGCTGAAAGAGCACAGCAGCACTCTAATTGGAAGGAGTGCAGTAACAGCACTCAGCCAAACCAGTCTGAAAATGGTGAAGACTAACTGTCCACTGAAAAGTGAGCTCAGGGAGTCTAGAAGATGGACATATACAACAAAGATGTAGAGTGGAGAGACTAGTGGCGGAATGAGCCCATTCTAGTAACAGCTGTTACACAGCAGCAGAACAGCCAGCTCAATCCAGCCCAGTCCAGCCCAGCAGCAGGCAAGCCTGATCAGGAGCCAGCTCCACAGTCAAGAGAACTGCTTGACCTGTAAGTAGAGCATTGACCTGTGCAGCTAAGATTCCATGCCCATGAGGAGCCAACCCATATAAGAAACAGAACAACTTGTCCTTCACTGATGATACATCCCAAAGCAAGGAGCCTCCAGAGAAAGAAAGGACATCAAGGGCACTGCAACTTATTCACTGTTGTCATTTGCCTTGACCAGATGTGTTTTCTACATGTGTGCTTCAACATGATTGTGCTTTAAGTTTGTTCCCACTTTTCTTCTCACAAAGTCTCTATGTATATTTTTTAGACGGTGTGCCCCAGGGCTTTTTTTGGGGGGGTGTTTTGTAATTACTGATTTTGCTATGACATTTTTGCTAAAGAACTGAGTTCTTGATAATTTTTAAGTGGAAACACATCCATGAGGGGCTAAGCTCTAGAAAATAGGCTTGGCGTTAGAAAGAAATGGCTTCAAATATGGCTTCAGGCATTTACTAGCTGTGTAAGTCACTTAACCTCTGTCTGCCTTAGTTACCTCAACTGTAAAATGTGGATAATAATAGCACCTACTTTACAGATTCTATTTGGTCCATTCTAATTTTCAATGAGTTTGCTGATTGGTTTCATACCTCTTGTGCCAAGTTGTTAATTCTCTTTCTAATTCTTCAACGGCTCTATTTGCTTTTTCATTTTTTTCCTCTAATGATCTTTTTTATTTTTAGAAACATTTTTTCTTTTATCAAATCTCTTGCTTCATCTCTTAGAGGAATTCTGCTTGAACTCATGCCCAAGCTGCATTTGACTTTGAGGCTTTGTTTGCATGTGTTTTCTAATCATTCTCTTTTTCTGGGTTTTGCCTTGAGCAACGCAGTCATCATGTAGCATTTTATGGTGGAATTCTTTTGTTTGTTTGTTTGCTCATTCTTCCAGCCTACTTCCTGACTTTAGACTTCATGTAAAGATCAGACACTATGCCCTTTTAGAAAGGATATCTGGGCTGAGATTGTGTCCTATAAGGTTTTCTGTTGCTTTCTTGGGATATTGAGTGTTGCATTATTCAAAAACTCATGGACAGTTGAGGATGGTTACCTGGTGGTTTTCATTATTCCCAAATTGTATTGATCCAGAGAAAATTTGGTTACTGCTTTCCTTGTCTGAATCCTGCAATTTCCTATCTTGGGCATGGGTCTGAGTAACACACGAAGAGTTTGCCCTGGTTAGAATTTTGATGCTCTACATTGATGCTGTACTCAGCCACTATCAGCCAACTGAAAAGTTTTGCTGGTTCAGAGTGACAAAACTATATGCCTCCTTTGGTTTAGAATTTTTTCCCTGGTTACTCCATTGCAAGCTTCAGACTAGGCTGAATGTTGGAATAGAGATTCCCTGACTCTTGGAGTCAGAGCCATATAGCTGTTGCTTGCTTTTAAACTTGAATCTTGTTCAGTACATATCCTAGTTCCTGCCACTGATCCTCTCTCTGGAAAGCTGTCCTTGGGCACAGGTCTCCTCTTATTCCCTGGATTTGTGACCTAGAACTGGGCACTGAATAACAGAGCTTCACCTTGCTCGGTCAGAACCTTCTTTGCTGAATCTGGCACTTCTTCCTGCCCTAGTGAATAGCCTCCCACTGTGTTCTCAAAATCATTCCTGCCGCATCCCCATTGTTTGCACATAATTATTGTTTGTATGATTTGTTGTGTGACCCACTAATTACTTAGTATGTCATTGTTAAGTCTCTATTTGGGTATGAGTATTTTGTTTATGTTCTTTGAACTGATTGCTATTTTTGTTGCATTAAGGTCTATAAAGGACATATTTATTATTTCTGCCTTTTTACATTTATTTACAATGTTTCTATGCCTTAATACATGGCTAGTTTTTGTAAAAGTTCCATGTCATGTAGGGAAATATGTGTATTCTTTTGTAGTCCATTTAGAAGATTCCTTAAGTCTCTCAGTTCTCTAGCAATTTGATTTGTTCAATTCTTTATTTCCCCCTTTGTTTATCTTTCTATTTTATTTATCCAAAACTGAGAGATTAAAATTCCTTGCCACTGTTATGTTTTGTAATTCAGTTAATCTTTCCTTTATGAATTTAAATGCTAAGAATTTAGAGCATATAAGTTTAATATTGATATTGGTTTGTTGTCTTATTCCTTTCAGCACAATATGGTTTTCTTGTTTATTTCTTTTTATGTGGAAAAATTTTGTTTCAGCTTTCTCTGATTGCATAATTGCAGTTCCTGGGTTGTTGTTTTTTTGTGTTGTCATTGTTTACTTAGTTCATAGTAAATTTTCTTTCCAAACCTCATTGGCATCCTGTGAATGTCTTTGTTTTTTAAATGTGTTTCTTACAAATTGTGGGTCTTTTTTTTTATCCTCTTTCTTATCCTCTAATGTCTGTCATTCTCTTTTTTTTTGTTGTTGTTGTTTGTTTTATTGGATCTAACCTAGATGGCACTGTGGATAGAAAGCTTGATGTGGAGTCAGGAAGACCTGAATTTAAATCTAACTCGTATAATTACTAGTGACATGACCTTAGGCAATTCAGTTAATATCTATTTCTTCAGTCACCTCATCTGCAAAATCAAGCATAATAATATCACCTATCTCTCAGTGTTGTGAGGGTTGAATAAGAAAGTATTTGCAAAGCTTTTTGCAAACCTTGAAACTCTATAAATGCTATTTATAGTATTGTTATATGAACGAATTCACTTTACAGATGAAGAAATTGAAATCTGTCCACATTTACATAGACACTAAGAGGCAGATATGAAATTGAGCCAGCCACTGACTCCTAACTCTACTCTTTTCGTTGTCCCAGTTAAGGAGTTATATTAAAACATGGAGTTAAAAATAAATGTGACCTCTGATTATAGGATGTGGTCACCATGAAAGGTAGACTGAGTACCGGTAGGACCAAAGTGGATAAGAATAGCAAATAAAAATGAAAAAAGTTTCCTGAAAGATCCTCTTATTCCCTTACCTCCACTATTCCAACCAGTCTCTGATTGAGGTATAAAAAATGATACCCTGATAACCTAATACAAAGGATAATGCTGTATATCCTTTCTATATCCTTGCATCAGAGTAGTAGTAGTAGGAGTAGGAGTAGTAATAGTAGTAGTAGTAGTAGTAGTAGTAGTAGAAGAAGAAGAAGAAGAAGATTACCAGTTTATTTCTATGTTTAAAGATTTCTTTTTGTGAGATCTAAATAGAGTTGAATTGTTTACAGAAGATCATCCTTTCCTCTCCAGGTTACACTCCAGACTTCCTTTATCACGCCCCAGAAACCTCTTCATACTGAAAGCTCATTTCAGCTGCAGAATGTACACATTGGAAGTACCTTCCAGTCCAGCATCCTTCACCTCTGATTGGATGGCTCCTCCTAGAATATCCTTAAATGGAGGTTGTGAATGACTCATTCTTTTCCAGGGTGCACTTAGATTTTCTTTACCATGCTGCCACACTGACTACCTTTGTCTCTCTCCTCTTTCAGTTTCTTTTTAATTATTGTCTTCCTCCTCTGGAATGTTGGCTGCTTGAGGGCAAGGACTGCCTTTTTTTATTCTACTTGTATTTGTATTCTCACTGTTTAGCACAGTGCCTAGCACATAGTGGGTGCTTGATAATGTTTGTTGACTGACTGACTACTAAATGATGATTGACTTAAGACTATACATTTTATTTGACCTGCTTGGAAATTATGAGTGATCATATTTTGGACAACTGAGAATACTTTTTCTGGATATAACATCTGTAGAATGAGAATAATGACATGAATGATAGAAGATAGGTGATTTCTTACTTCCACCCCACTTAGCTTGCATTTAAATTACTTATATCACTTGCCTCTTGGTAGTGTTGTGAGGATTAAATAAGATAATATTTGTAAACATCTTTGAAAACCTTAAAGCACTAAAAATGCTATACCATTTTTTTACTGGATTAAAATCCTCTTTAGTGGAGGTGAAAGTTTTTAATAATTAGAACTATTCAAAAGTGGAATAGACTTGTCCAATATGTCATGAAGTAGATAAATTCTTGTTGTGGCATCGGTTGCGATAGATGACTTGCAGTTCCTCTTAGGATTCCAATTTTGAGAATCCAGAACAAATTCAATGCCAATATGGAAACCGATTTTTTGTTCATGATGCTATTACATTACTCTCATTCTACTGATATGTTATATACAAGAGAAGTATTCTCAGTTTTCCAAAATATGATCACTCATAATTTCTTCATTAACCTCACTTCATCTTGAGCTTTAGGAAAAGTGACATTTTTCTGACTGGACTACATCACACCTTTGAATTAATACCCTGTTAAACAAGTTGTTAAACAAGTTTCCACTTTCTGTACATATCCTTAAAAATATAGCTTGGTTGATAAATTCCCTGTGTCTCCATCTCAGTCCCTCTTGAAGCAATGCCCCATTTTCCTTTACATCAGCAATGTTCCTCTATGTCTTTAGAATTTCATTCTTAATAGCTACCACTGCTTTCTATTACTACTATCAAATTTTAGTCCTATGGTCTTCTCTCTATCTTTTCTCTGAGTACTTTGAATTCTGTTCTCCTAAAAATCTCAAAACAAAAATGTACAAAATAGAAATCATTATTTACCCCCCGCTCCTCCTTTCTTCTAGATTTCCCTTTTCCTTTTGAGAACACTGCTGCCCTTACAGTCACTGAAGTTCAGAACCTCTGCATTATCCTACTTTCATTAACCGTATTCAGTTAGTTGCCAAATCTTACCTTTTGTGTCTCTGTAACATTCCCTATACATGGCAACTTCAATCTACTCATGTAGTTACCACTGTAATTCAGGACTTCCTCACCTCTGTCATAGGCTTTTTAAATAATTGTTTTTTGTGATTTAAAAAAAATTAGCATGAACTTTTCAAAATGCAAAGAACAGAAAAAGAGAGTTATATATTAAAATCTCAACTTCTGTTATATGGGATTTGTTAATAAAATGTATATTAAAATTTACATAGCAACAACAAAATTGCCTTGTTTGTGACCTCTTCTGAGCTTCTTTATCATTTCGTAATAACTGAAAGATATAGAAAATATATCTTGTGCTTATAGTTTGATGATTACAAAAATAGCACTTGTTTTAATTTGTAAATTTTTATTAATAATAAGTTAGAGATATTTTTTGCATTTATTTCTTCTTTTGAAAACTGCCTGCTTGTATCCTTGACCATTTGTCTTTTGGGAACAGACATTGTTCCTATATATTTGTAACAATTCTCTATATGTCTCAAATATAAGAAATTTATTAGTGAAATTTTCTTCAAAGTTATTTTTCCAGTTAGATACTTTTCTGATTTTACCTAAAATGATTTTGTTTGTATAAAGGTTTTTCATTTTTAGGTAAGGAAAAGAAAAGAAAGTGTTTTTGTTGTTGTTTTAACTGTAAGGGGGAGAAAGGGAATATCAAAATATTTTTAGTAGTCATATGATTTCATTGTTTATGGTGGCTTTAAGCATAATGTCATTCTTTGTCCCTTTTAACTATGACAATTTTTACTTCTGCTTTGTCTGAAATCATGATTGCTGCTGTGACTGTGAGAGATTCACTTGAAGCTTAATAGATCGTACTTACTGTATTTCACCACATAATCATCACACGTGTTTTTTTCAGTCCAAAAATTGGTTTATAACCTTTTATCATGTAATTGTTGCGTGGTATAATTCTGTTTGTCTTGCCACTTAAAAGGTAAACAGAGCAGCAATGTATTCACTAGTAGCATATGGATACACATTTATTTCTTGGGCTTTGTGAGCCATGAGCCTAGAAAATCAGCGCGCACACAATGTCAGTATTCAATTATAATGTCCATTCATGAGTATTCTGTGCATCCTAATGTTGCACTAAAAACAGTTTAGTAATAAATAATTTTTAAGTAATACTGGCACAAATGTTTTTTTTTTTACAAGCTTCACATAATGATCATACTCCTCTTTTTCTTTGTAAAAAAATTTGGCATAAAATAAGCAATGATTATGTGGTTAAATACAATAAGTTCCTCTGTAGATTTTTATACATATCTTTAAGTTTCAATTGTGTTTCTTGTAAACAACATATTGTTGAAATCTGGATTCTAATCCATTCCACTACTCTACTTTGTTTCATGGGCAAGTTCATTTGATTCGATTCATAATTATAATTGTGTTTAACACATCATACATCATATCCTCTTTCATTTTCATTCCCTCTTTGGTCCTAGCACTTGCTTTATTTGAGAGAGAGAGAGAGAGAGAGAGAGAGAGAGAGAGAGAGAGAGAGAAGAAGAAGAAGAAGAAGAAGAAGAAGAAGAAGAAGAAGAAGAAGAAGAAGAAGAAGAAGAAGAAGAGAGCGATCAATGGGATCAATATTAGAAACCTATAATTATCGTTCCCTTCTACCCATCTTTTCTTTTTTTTTTCTACCCCACTTTTCTTAACTGAGCCTGGTTGGAGTACTTATTTTTTTCCTTCTTTTAATCCCCATTTTATGATCTTTTCTCTGACATTGTAATTTGTTTTACCCGTGACTATTCCCTCCTCAACTCTACTCTCCTTAATTTCCATTAAATTCCATTTCTTAATTTCCTCCATTTCTGCCTTTCCCTTGTTGAGTTTCTAGTATTTCTAAACCAAACTCAGAATATATTCTATCTTCATTTGTCCAGTTCAGACACAAATGAGGTTCATGAGATGCTTACTTCCTTTACTCCCTCTTATGTGCTGTATGCTCTTCTTCTGGTATACCTTAACTGAGATAAAAATAATAGCAGGTGTTCTCCCTTTTTTTCTTCCCTTGCTTATTCCTTTTTCATTTCCTTTCTTTCCTCCCTTAAAACTAACTAAAAAGAACAAAATAATCTTTCCTTGCTAGGCTCTGTATTTGTCTTATTTAACTTCTCTACAACCCTTGAAGAAATTTAAAAACAACAACAAACTTCATAGGCATGAGTGGACAGATATTTAAATCATCATCTTCAACCCATAAATCCTATTGAATTTTCCTGGGAAGTAGATACTTACAATGTAAAAATACTTTATGTGACTTCTAGATAGGATTCTCACCATTGCCTTGGCTTTACACTCTCTAAACAACTTGCAAAAGATCCATTCATGGCTTGGGTATATCTTCCTGCTCATTTTCTCCTCTGAGAAGTTGAATTAGGTCTATTAGCTAGCATTTAGATAACTCTTTAAGATTTTAAAAGTACTTTACATTTATTATCTCATTTAATTTGATCCTTACAACAACCTTGTGAAATAAGTGCTATTATTACCTCCATTTAATAAAGAAACTGAGGCTGAGAGAGATTAGGAGACTGTTCCATAATTATATAGCTAGCAAGTGTCTGGGGCAGGATTCAAACTCAAGGCTCTAATTTTGCCTAAGGTTCCCCTCCTTTTGAGTAACAAGTACCTAGAACCTAGACCTCCTAACATCTCAAACATATGAAGTTTATTTACTGCCAATACTAGAAACACTCACCTCAAGATCCCTGTTCAGTTGTCTTTGCTGAGAAAAAGAGAAACAAAGAGATAACTAGTGCTTTAAGATCTAATCTGAAGACCACCTAGATAAGTACTAGCTATTCTAGCTTCCTAGGAAGACTCTTGCCTTCTCCTCCTGTCTGGAAGTTCAAGTGAGAGTCTGAAGACTGACAGATAGAAAGAGAGACCATAGCTGGAATAGTCTCTCCTTTTAAAGTATATTAAGCCCTCAACATTTCCTGCTGTGTTCAGTCCTCTTTAACACAACCTCCTGAACTCCCCATTTATAATAGAGGAAGAGACACATGGACCATCTAGAAATCTCTGGACACACACACACACACACCACCCCCCCACACCCACACCCACACCCATACATATATATACACATATTTGTATACATACATGTGCACACACATGTAGGCATGCATACATATAGGCATATCTGTACATATACAGATATACGTATATACACATGTGCATACATATGTATATATACATACACATACATGCATCTATGTACATATGTATATGTGCGTATATGTTATGTGCGTGTATATATCATGGGGGCCCACTAAAAAAGATCAGGGTACATGTAGAAGGGGCCTACCTCCAGGGACAGCACATGTGACACTTTGTATGTCCAAGAGCCTGCCTCTCATAGTGTCTGTCACATAGTGAGTACTAAATAAATGCTTAATTATTGATTGCTATCATTTTCACCCCAGAAACCAGTTCTTTGTTCATTTGAGAATTAGTTTCCCTTGTTAGTTCCTTCACCTTTTGAAGGATGAAGTTTTAATTAAGGCAAGCCAAGAAATTATTAGCTTTTCTGCTTTTAGCAGAAACACATTATTGCAAATATCCAGATGATTCACATATCACTATTATGTTGCAAGCTCCACAGGGTGTCAAAAGACAGGGTCAGGATTGACCAGGTGGGGAAATTTCCTATTCAAAAGGAAATAATACAATGGGGGGAAAATGAGTCAAAGGATCCTATCTTAGGACACACTAAGGTCATCCCCATAACTTTTCCCAGGAACAGACACTCATCTGTTCTCATTTAGGACATGCCATTTTCTCCTTGAAGGGTGGACTACTGGTTGTGTGATACTTCAGACAACCATTCAGACAACCTTCAAAAGAACAGTAAATTATAGTCCCAAGAGTTTTTTGCCCCAAAGAGCAAAATTTCACTAAATACAGCTTAGAGTTCGAATATTATTGATTTTCTCATGTTTCCCTAACAGTTACATTTCATTTATCTTTTACTTAAAACTAGCTATGTTCTGGGGTTTCAGACATACAGAGAATACCTGATAGCTGCCTCATTAGTTTAAAAAAAATTAAAATAGAGAGGCCAGAAGGGTACTACAGATGTAAAACTGCATACACTTTTAGATAAGGTCACTATATTGTTAGTTTTGCTTAATTGTTTTACTTTGTTACAAGAGAACTCTCATGGAGTTGGGGTAATATGCAAATGTTTGCAATGTAAAACAAAACACATTAATAAAACTTTTCAAAATGACTTTTTTCTTTCTTTTATTTATGTTTCCCATAAATGACATTTCATTTCATCAAAGCTAGCATACATCCCTGCCAAGATAAGTGAACTTATTCACAGCATTCAAAATTTCTCCATTTTCTGTAACTGATGGTTCCACATATGGCGTGATGCTGGCTAGTGGAGAACCTGTGTTTTCTTGGTATTAATTGTTAGGCCTAAATGAGCACAAGCAGCAGAGAAATGATTCCTACTTTGTTGCATCTCTGCCTCAGAGATTGCATTGAGTTATTACTGTTGTTAGTTTAAATAGCAGGTGATTCTGATAGCCACTCACTTGATTTTGTTTTATAAATTGTAACTGACACTAGGGATATGACAACCTAGTATGTGCACACTCTGTGCTGGTCAAAAGTATTTGGGAAGTCCCAAGGTTTCTCCTTTTTTCAGGTTTTAGATGAGTTTCTATTTCTCAGTTCTGCCTCCTTTTCTGGAGCTGCACTAACTAGTTAGGGGTGAGTGAATTTATGGATCAAATAAGCTATCATTTGGTTGGCACATATCTATCATTGCTATATTGCCTGCATCCCTCTTCTTGACATTGACCACAGCACCTTTCACTACTGCCTCATCTTTCATCACTTCCTGTTGCCTACTCTTCTAATTTCTGCAAATGGGGGAAGAACAGTGAGATGAAAAGATATTAGATCAAAATATTTAAAAATTAATCTTGTGCTAATAATAACATGTTTATTTAATGTATAAGATTGTTCATATATTTAAATTTTTTTTAATAAACAATCATATTTTTTTAACTTGGTAAATAAATTATTGAGCCCAGTCCTCATAGACATCTTTTTAAGCTGTACAAAAAAGTTTTGGTGACTCAAGTCCTCTGTAGTATTTTGTACAAACTGGCTGCTCAGTGAATTAAAACACTGGAGGTAAAAATGCTTTCTTTACTGTCAGGGAGTTCCTGAAACACTGGAGAGGACTTACTTCATTAATTCCCCCAGAAATCTGTATTTTAATGAACATCTATACAGCTTTCTATTATTAAGACATGTCTGTTTATGTGAAACTGGTCTCTGGGCCAGCTCACTTAGATGCCACCCTCTAGCAGTCCAAATTTTGCACAGATGGAAATGAGTGGATTTTCCATAGTGTGCCTTCCTTTAAAATGTTCCAGCCACGGAGTTTCATTGTTTAATCAAGTTCTGAAGTTAGTACCTTTTGCAAGGTAAATATTTAATCCTTTTCTTTATATTATAAATAATCGGTGATTCCCCTCCTCTTCTTAAAAAAGGGTACAAGGTGCATTAGAAGAAGATGACAGATATCAAATAGCAGGGGGAGGGGGACTTAAACCTCTCTTCTATAAACATCTGAAAAGTGTGGATTAGATATTTTTACAATGAACTTCAAGAAAGATACTTCACTTTTGTGTTATGCTGAAATGTTGGATGTTGCATGGTAAAAGGGAAAGTGCCATGGACTATTTGTCTGATGACCTTTATCCTATTCCAGCTCAACCATATGAATTTCTATAACTATCTCTATCACCTTGAAATTTAATAACAAATGTAAAAAGAAAGATAATTTTACAATACAGAATATTTGATTAGCTTCAAATGTGCTAAATAAAGCATAGTCACCACTTACCTTTTTTCTCTCTACTGACAGAAAAGCACTTCATGTATGCCAGCCATTATTATTGTGGTATATAGGTAGATGTAAATATGCCATTATAATGATAACATAAATCTTCTAGTCTTGGTCCAATGCTTCATCATAGTACGAAAGTTAGCTTGAGTTCTCAAAAGTTGTGTGAACAGAGTGCAAGCTCTCACTAGTCGTACTAAGGTAGAAAGGATTCAAGTAAAGGATGATAGGCTGAATGCCTCTTATCTAAAGCAAGTTAACTAAATTTGGCAAGCTAATTCAGCAGGTAAGCTTCACCATGTTGGATGTTATAGTCACAGTAGCTCATAAAGAACTGTACAGGGTAGGAAGCAGAGGAAGACTTTTCAATGATCCTTGAAGCACTGAAGTATCAAAGAATAGTGAGATAAAATCCACATTTATTATACACGTATATAAGGGAGGGAGGATGGTTTCTCCCCTACCTTACCTCGGCTCAGCTAATATAATTACAGAATGTAGTTACATATGATTAATTTTAAATTTGTAAACAAAATTAATTATATGCTATGATACCTTTAAGGGGTGTAAATCTCTTTGGATCAAGAAGGAAAAAGCATAATTGGCCAACCAAACATATTGTCCAAACCTCTGGGGGGCTTTGAATGAAGGAATTTTAAGGAATTTCAGCAGTTCATCTGTCCAGTGGCAGAATTCTAGTTTAGAATGGAACAGTTTGCATTTAGAGCCAGAATTATTTTTTGGGGTAGGGAGGAAGAGATTTGGGGATTTTCTCTCATCTCTCTACATTCCCACCCCCCAAACCAACTCACTGTGTTATTAAAGAGACTGGAGTAATATGCAACAAAAAATCCAGCCAAGAGCATAAATATCCCCCTAGGAGAGATGAATGCAGAAAGACCTGAACAAGGAAGCAACTTCAGAAAGTGTGTCTTTGTGGTAGAGAAAAGTGTTAGCTAGGAACTCTAGAATGCAGAAAGAACTCCCATTACCAGAGGTTGTGTGTTACCCCTTGAAACAGTAAGGTAATAATAACAATGTAGAAGATAATTGTCAAAATGCCTCTGTAGTTCAGGGTGGCAAAGTATATGAGACTTTCTACATAGAGGGTAGAAGAAGTGAACCATTTATTCAGACACCAGAGAACCATATCCCACAAACCATTTATCCAGTCAGTCTACTTCATTGTAACAGCAAGGAACCCAAAATATTCAATACACAGTATAACAACCTGGAGCCTTACCATCCCAAAACCTCTCTGACCCCCTGCTGGGGTCTTCCCCAAAACAAACTCACAGTACAGCTAAGTCAGCCTGTTTAGTTCTAACAATCACGAGGGCAGCCATTAGCAGCCATAATATCTCTCCCTCAGCATTTTCTGTGACATAACTTCCTTTTCCTGTCAGGAAGCTCCTCCTACCACATGTAACTTAGGCTTCCTGTGATATAAGCAGGTCACATGGCCTACTAATGGGTGGGAAAGATCTTCATATCTAATTGCTACTATACCCCTTTGTCTTATGAGTTCCCTGTATGCATATCTTCCTGTCATTGTACTCTAAATTTGAGCCTACTCTTCCCATGGACTTCTGTGTATCTATGAGAAAGTGTGTCCCAGATTTTGGTGAGAAATGTCTGCAAAAACTTAGTAAATGCCATGTTAAAAGATAATTATAACTCTACTATCTGATTAAAAATGGTAAATGCAATACTAGGAGTTCATTAGCTACGGGAGTAGGAGTGACTACCCTCAGAGTAATTCTTATGACACAAGTTAGCAGCTGCCCTATGGGAAAAGAACCTACCAATGTAGATGAGTTCAGGGAGTAGCTCCTGAGTTACTACATACACACACACACACACACACACACACAATGTATTGAAAGTGGAATATACAGAGAGAACTTTCTCTTTTGTCTAGCTCACATATATTTCATAAATTTAGAGATATAGAGCTAAAAAGGACTTAAAATAAAGTCATGTAGTCTAACTCTCTCATTTTAAAGCTGAAGAATCAGAGGCCCAGAGAGGCTGACTTGTTCAAGATCAAACAGAGTAAGTAGCTGAACTGGAACCTATATTTCTTTTTTTTTTTTAAATTTATTTTTAATATGTTTAGTTTTCAGCATTGATTTTCACATGCGTTTGAATTACAGATTTTCTCCCCATTTCCACCCCCCCCACTCCAAGATGGCGTACACTCTGGTTGCCCTGTTCCCCAGTTTGCCCTCCCCTCCGTCCCCCCATTCCCCTCCCATCCCCCTTTCCCTTACTTTCTTGTAGG
>CM053626.1:155993227-156024752 GCA_028646595.1 Phalanger gymnotis | reverse complement strand
GTTAGTCTATTTTTTAAGGTGTTATTTTCTCCAATATTTTTTTGGGTCTCCTTTAGCAAGCTATTGACTTGTTTTTCATGGTTTTCTTGCATCCTTCTCATTTCTCTTTCCAATTTTTCCTCTACTTCTCTAACTTGCTTTTCTCAATCCTTTTTGAGCTCTTCCATGGCCTGAGACCAGTTCATGTTTTTCTTGGAGGCTTTTGATGTAGGCTCTTTGACTTTGTTGACTTTTTCTGTCTGTACGTTTTGGTCTTCTTTGTCACCAAAGAAAGATTCCAAATGCTGAGTCTGAATCTGAGACTATTTTCACTGCCTGTTCATGTTCCCAGCCAACTTACTTGACCCTTTAGTTTTTCATTAGGGTATGACTGCTTGTAGAGTAAAGAGTACTTTGTTCCAAGCTTGAGGGAACGTACTGTTGTTTTCAGAGCTATTTCTATATAGCCAGCTCTGCCACACCAGCACTCCTCCTTCCCCAAGAACCAACAACCTGGATGGGACTCAGATCTTAAGCAGGCTCTGCACTCCTGCTCTGATCCACCACTTAATTCCCCCCACCAGGTAGGCCTGGGGCCAGAAGCAACTGCAGCTGTCGTTCTGTAGCTGTGCCACCCCTGCTGCCCCTGGGGAAGTGGCCAAACTGAGAACTCCTTTCACTCTGTTCCTGCAGCTTTTCCCACTAACCTTGTCTATTGTCTTTGGTGTTTGTCAGTTGAGATGTCTGGTAACTGCCACACCTCACCGATTCAGGGTGCTAGGGCCTGTTCCACCTGGCTCCTGGTCGGTCCTACCACCACCCACGCTGGGGTCCGCTTCCAGCTCCATGTGTGATAGACCTCACCCAGTGACCATCCAGGCTGTCCTTGCTGGAGCCCTGCTTCCCTCTGCTATTTTGTGGGTTCTGCAGTTCTAGAATTTGTTCAGAGCCATTATGAATACTATTATTTTGTTTCTATCCTTTTGGGGGAGGATTTTTTAGTTTTTTAATTGAATTGTTTTTCAATGTTATTTCTGTTTTGTCTGCAGTGAATTTAACCCCATTTACCACTCAATCATTTATGAATTAATACTTGTTCTTTGATGATTGTAATGAATATAGTATGTTAACTTTTATGGCTTCTATTTTAATCTAGCTATTTATTTGAATATATGCTGTTAATTTGCCTTGTCATTCAACCAAATTTTGTTAAGTGTCATATTACTCTTTAGTGATTAGATCAATATCCTGAAGATAGGAATGTGAAAATTAGAAAATACTATTGATTTATGGGTATTAATATTTATAAGGGATAATGATTAGAGTGAGAAGTTAGAAGACTGTAGAGAAGTACATATGAGAGTGAGGTCAGGGAACCCACTAAGGAAAAATCTGACTGTTAATTCCCATACTCATTTGATCATTTATAGGTCCTGAAAACAATTATGGGATAGTGCCTGGAAGTTGTTCTCTGAGAGAGAAGAGCAATGTGATAAACTTGCAGCATTAATGAGGGCATATAATGAATCCTCACCACAACTGAGGTTCAAGTTTATAAATACATTGAGTTGTCACCTAAAAAGAATGTTACACCAAGACCTATGTGAAGAAAAACACTCTTGTGAGAGTGATTCTGAGTTCCTGGAGGGATGTCTTCCTTGTACCAAACAGCAGCTTAGTATTATGGAAATGATTTAAATCTAGTTTCACTAAGGTTGTGGAAGAAAAATCAATTACAATGGGGTTTTTGAGGGAGAGTTCTATGGCCAGCAGCAGTTTCCTTAAAAGAGCACTGGACCACAGAAATGGAGAGCATGATAAACTGATGCAGTTTAACATCTTCTAGAAGAATCAGATAGACATGTATTCTTTACATCGTTACCCTGGATAAGGTGGCCAGCTATAGGAAACATACACCCAAGAAGAGACTACTACGTCGATACAACAAAAATTAGGGCAATAGGACCATTCTTCTTGATCTCTCTGAATATCTCTTTGTCACTATTGATCACTCTCTTCTCCTTGGTACTCTCTACTCTCTAGGATTGGGGGATAATATTCTATCCTGATTCTCCTCCTCTAGCCAACTGCTCCTTGTCTTTCTCCTTTGTGGGATCTTTAGCCAGGTCATATGGGCATCCCACAGGGCCCTCATCCTCTTTCTGTGTATTATTTTGCTTGATAGTCTCATCAATCCCCTTGGATTCCACAATCATCTTTATGCAAATGATTCTCAGATTTATTTGACCAGCTCTAATTTTTCTGCTGACCTCCAGTATCACATTTTAAACGTCTCAACCCGAATGTCCAATAAACAACTTAAACTCAAAACTGTCCAAAACTGAACTCATTATATTTCTTCCTAAATCCTCTCCCTTCCAAATTTCCCTACTACTGTTAAGGGCACCACCACCATTCCAGTCTCCCAGAATCAAAACCTTGGTATTATGCTCAGCTTCTCACCATGTCTCATCCACAATATCCAATTTGTTACCAAGACCTGTTGATTGAACCTTTGCAACATCAATCAGATATGCTCCCTTCTCTTTTCTCATACTACCTCGAGTCCTTTATCACTCCACACCTGGACTATTACAATAGCCTGCTTGTTGGTCTGCCTTCCACAGGTCTCACTCCACTGCAGTCTATTCTATCAGACAGTAAAGTGATCTTCCAAAAATGTCAACCCTATTATCAATAAAATCTAGTGCCTCCCTATCACCCTCAGGAACAAATACAAAGTTTGGCAAAGTCTTTTATAACCTATCCCCACCACCTTTCCAATCTTTTTATATTTTACACCCTAACATACTCTAATGATCCAATGATAATGGCTTCCTTTCTGTTCCACAAATAAGACACTCCACTTTTTATCACCAGGCATTTTCTAGGAGTAACTAGGTGGCAGAATGGATAGGGCAATGGGTCTGAGCCATGCAGTTGTTCTTGTTATTCCAAACCAGGCCTTTCTATCCTCCAGTATCTCTTGAAGTCTGGCCAAGCTCATGTTAGTTGTTTCCATGATATAGTCTATCCATCTCATTCTCTGCCATTTTCTTCTCCTTTTGCCTTCAATCTTTCCCAACATCAAGATCTTTTCCAATGAGTCCTATCTTCTCACCATGTGGCCAAAGTATTTAAGCTTCAGCTTCAGAATTTGGCCTTCCAGCGAATATCTTGAATTAATTTCTTGAAGTATTAACTGATTTTATCTCCATGTCGACCAAGGGTCTTTCGAAAGCCTTCTCTAGAGCCATAATTCAAAAGCATCAATTCTGTGGAACTGTATCAGTAAGGCAATAATAACAATGTAGATGATAATTGTCAAAATGCTTATATAGTTCTGTATCGCAAAGCATACGAGATTCTCCACATAGAAGGTAGAGGTAAAGTATTTATTCAGACACCAGAGTACCATACCCTACAAGCCATTTATCCAATCTATCAGAGCAGTAAAACATTCGATACACAATGTCACAACATGGAGCCTCACCATCCCAAAATCTCTATGACCCCCTGTTAGGGGCTTCCCAAAGACAAACTCACAGTACAGCTAAATCAGCCTGTTCAGTTCTAACAATCTCGATGGTGGCCATTAGCAGCCAATAGCACAATAGCAGCCGTAACTGCTCTCTCCTTCTCTCTCTCTCTCTCTCTCTCTCTCTCTCTCTCTCTCTGTCTCTCTCTCTATCTATCTCTCTCTGCATTTCCTGTGGACCAACTTCCTTTTCCTGTCAGGAAGCTCCTCACACCACATGTGACTTAGGCTTCCTGTGACATAAGCAGGTCACATGGCCTTTTAATGGGTGGGAAAGATCTTCAAATCTAAATTGCTACTAAATTCAGCCCCAAGATCTTTCTTATCCATTATATAGGGCAATGGGAATTTTGGGATAACTGGTGTCAACAGAACTTTACACAACAAAATAATAGGGATAACACAAGATAAGCATATAAAACAATGTCATTATTCCCCCCTTGAATGAATGGGGCCCAAAATCTTGGGATAAGGGGCGGTCTCATCCTCCATAGTTTCTTCTTGCTGAAATTGGACATAGAGCTGTCCCTGTCCCAAGAGATTAAGAATCTTATTCGAGAGGTCAGTTCTTCAGCAATCTGGCATCTGGAACTCAGTGGACGACAGGTCCAGGGATGGCACATCACAGTCGCGGACAGGTCCAGAGGCGACATCTGAATACATCGGAGGGTAACATCTGGCTTAATCAGATCAGGCATCTGCAGGTATATGGTTCTAAGCCTGTAGGAAACAAATCTCACAAACAAATTTAATAAACAAAAATCCAAAAAGAAACAAAGAGACTATCATAGACTCATTCATGATAGAATACATGAGTCAAAGGTACAATTTCATAATTTCTCCTGGGTAAATCACTGTTACAGTATTGTCTTTCTCATGTGCTATAATTTCTGCAGCCTTTGGAACATCGTAAGGCTTCCGCTTTACCCATACTTTAGCTCCCAGTTTTATTCTATCAGTAGAATCAAAGCTTTCCTTTCCACTGATAGTTATTTTGGAAAGAGAGTCAATTTCAACAGGGGCTATTGTTTCACAAGGAATAATAATCAATTGAACTATTCTAACATTTTTATACAACTGTGTACGTTCTTCACCTAAATTATGGAGTGTCACAATAATTTCTCCTTGTTAACTAGAATTCATCACTCCAGCCAATACATGTATTCCTTGAGCTGCTAATGCTAATTTAGATAATATCCATTCAAAATGATTCTTAGGGATTCTCATATATTCCAGTAGAGATTTTTCTTATCTCTTTTCCATCCAGCCAAAAGTTCTCTAAACAGTGTAAATCATGTCCTGCCAAACCAGGTATTCTTAGATATGGTGGGGAGACATCTTCCCTCACAGTCTAGTACTCAATATTTTGGATCTTATTTGTCTGCAGTTTTCTAATTTGCAGATTGAGGGTCATCATTCTGGCTAGAGGTGTAATTCCTCCTAATGGTCTATTATTCAAATAATGTAAAGCAGTGAACAAATTATCCTTCCAATGTTGATATGAATTATTAGAACTTAACTTTCTTAACTGTTCTTTCAACAATCCATTCACTCTTTCTACCAACCCAGATGCTTGTGGATAATATGGGATATGATATAGCCACTCTATTGTTCAATACACAATATCTCTTCATCTCATTATCTTTGAAATGTGACCCATTGCCACTATGAATCTGCATTGGGGTTCCATAATACAGAATTATAATATCTAAAGTTTTACAGGTGTTTTTCTGGGTTGCATTCTTAAAAGGACAAAGCACTAGTACACCTGAATAGGTGTCAACACAAGTACATATAAATTTGCATCATTTATCTTGGGGTAGTGGTCCAATATAATCTATCTGTCAAGTCTAGGCTGGAACTTTTCCCCTTGCTATTTCTCCAGTTACTACCCAAGGAACAGTTCATTCCTTTTCGAATTGACATATATGATATTCCTCTGCTACTTGCTTTAACAATGAACAGGAGATACTAATACCTTGAACTTGTGCCCACAGGGGTGTGGCCTGGACTCCTAAATGTCCGGCCATTTGGTGGACACATTTTGCTAATACGGGATCATCAGTTGGTGTCTGAGTAGGGACAATATGTTCAGTAGCAATCTTTGCTAATCGATCAGTATGTGCATTGTACTCACGTTCTGGTGTAATGAGGGCCACGTGAGAGTCTACGTGAAAAACTGACAAATTAGTTACCAAAGACACGTCCTATGTATCTTCACATAGTTCTTTGCCCCAAACTTGTTTACCATGAATTTCCCAATTTTGATTTTTCCACACTGGCATCCATGTAGCTGACACTGTCCTCCTTTCTCTGTTTTAGTAGCTCGATGTACTGCCATAAGTTCAGCATATACTTCCACCTATCTCAGTACTTTCTAAAGTTCTCTTAGTACGTAGGTTATAGGTTACTGCTTCCCAATGTCTTTTTTGGCCCAAATAATTTTCTGTCCCAACAGTAAACCATGCATGTTTCTTCTGTTCTTCAGTCAATCCATCATATCCATCATTTCATTTTACCAAGGATTATACCAACTGTTGCCTTGGTTCAGATGGTTTGTCATTTCCATCAATATTGATGCTTGCTATAGATTCATGTGGAGCGGAAATTCCACTTTTGCCTGTTTTCGATCTATTCTGAATATACCATTTCCATTTAATTATGCTAGCCTCTTGTGCATGTCCAATTCTGTGAGAGGCTGGGGTACACATTACCCAAGTCATAATCATGATTCCAGGCCTTAATATCACGTCATGGCCCAGCATCACTTGTTCAGTCTCTACCAAAGCCCAATATGCAGCTAACAACTGCATTTCAAAAGGTGTATATTATAATCCAGACGAAGGTAATTTCCTTGACCAAAATCCTAAGGGTACATTTTGGCTTTGTTGTTTCTGTCATAAACTCCAATTTACTCCAATAAACTCCATTCTGTATAGTCACTTGTAATTCCACCGGTCCACTTTGCGTAGGCCATAAATCCAGAGCCAATTGTATAGCAGCTTTAGCTTCTTCCAAAGCTTTACTTTGTTCAAGTCCCCAATCAAATTCATTTTTTTTCCTGGCAATTTTATATAGGGTTTCAAAATCTGTCCAAGATGTGGAATGTGGTGCCTCCAAAATCCAAACAATTCTGTGAACTTTTGGGCCTTTTTCTTACTGGTGAGGATAGGAAAATCTTGAATCTTTTGTCGAGCTTGTGGGAGATTTTCTCGCAGTCCTTTGTTCCATTGTATACTGAAAACTTTACAGTTTTATCTGGTCCTTGAATCTTTGCAGGGTTAATTTCCCATCCTTTGCTTTTCATATGCTCAATTAAAAGTATCAAACTCTTCTCCACTTCTTTTACATTTTCTCCCTATATCAAAATATCCTCTATGTAGTGAGTAAGCTGTGTACTAGGTAACTTCAATTCTTCCAAATGTTCAGCCAAATCCTATGACACATAGTTGGGCTGTGCAGAAATCCTTACGGCAATCATGTAAAAGTATATTATTGGCCTTGCCATGTGAAAGCAAACTTGTTTGGAGTCTATTTGGATCATAAAGAAAGCATTGGCCAAATCAATAACTGCATACCAAGTCCCATCATATTTCTGGATCCTTTCTATTAAAGTAGCAGTATCTGGAACAGCAGCATATAAGGGTGGAGTCACTTTGTTCAATTGTCTATAATCCACTGTCATCCTCCACGTTCCATCTGACTTTCATAATGGACATATAGGATTAGTCCAGCGAGTGGGTGTAGGAACTAACACTCCTGCTTCAACATATTCCTTATAGTATTGACAATTTCATTTTGCCCACCTGGCACATAATACTGCTTCAAAATAATTACTTTAGAAGGTTCAGGTGATGTGATTGGGTTCATTTTTATTTTACCCACTAAAACTGTGCTAATTCCTATCTTCTGTAGTGCAAATTGATTTGCACTCCCCTGAGGTAAATTCAGAGTTATGCCATTCAATATGTCTATTCCAATGATGTATTCAGTAATGGGTACAATGACCACAGTACATTCTTTCTTAGGCAATTGTCCAATTTTCTTCAGCAGTTTGACTAGTTTGGCTGATATTTCAGCCCCTCCTAGTCCGGTAATGGTAATAGGAGTTCCATGCTTAAATTTGTCAGGGTTTCCATAAATCAAGCCTGGCTTCTGCCCCAGTGTCGATAAGTGCTTAGCTATAGTACTTGATCTGTTGTCCTAATTATTGTCAGATTAATATGGAGTCTGTAATCCCATCTGTGTGTTTCTTTAATCTGAGCTGGGACTTGGCCTATTCCCTAGTCTTCTTGAAGGCATGACTCACTCGGATACAAGGGTTCGAGATCTTTAGGATTTGTAGGGGCAGTTCTTACTTCTCTATTCTGTTTGCTATTAAGCCACTTATCTAGGTACATTTTGTATAGCTCATCAGTTGGAATGCCATCGATTCTTCTAAAATCTACCCCTGCTTTCAAGAGAGCAGTAAATCTTTCTGTTCTTGCCCCTTTATTCTGATGTTGAATCTGCTGGTTTTGTACCCTTCTGTCCCGAGGAAATTTATCATTTCCCCAGTCTTCTAAGTCACTTAACTGTGAAATCTTATCCAGCACCTCTGAAAGATGGTTCCCTACTTCTGCAATCAGCAGTCAGAATTATGTATTTGTAAGGGTGTGTGGGGGGTGCCATCTTATCGCTCAAATTCCTATGAGAGACTTCCAAGGGAGTTTCATAATAAACTTCAGCATTCCCTAACATAATAGCAGTCTTTACTACCACCTCCTTTAACTTCCTCATACAGTCTGTAATTGAATACCAGGGTTTATCTGCAGTAGGCCACATAGTATCAGCAGGATATTCTTCTTTATAGCCTATCGCAGCCAAAGCCAACAAATTGGTTGTTTGGTTACCTGTACAAAAGAATTCTTACTAATACTTATGAATCTCATACAATCCTCAGTATCTACAGATACTCCTGTGGCCCCTTCACCACTGATTCTCACCATCCAAGATATCAATTATTCTCCCATTCTCTGAGTGAACCTACTCTGTGATTTCCTGCTGTGTAAAATCTTCCAAAACCTCCTTGAACACAATATTACAATCCTGTGTTTCTTGCCTCCTTGGCTGTATGGGGTGCATTCCTCTTTGCCAGTGTATCAATGTCTGATTCTCTATATGAGAAGCACTATGCAACAAAGTATCTTCCGCTTCTGATGTTGTATTCTCCTGTCTAGTTTCTCTCTCCCTGTTACCATGGTAACCAGACTGACTGCTAGACTTGACCTGGCCTAAGCTGAGGTGCACTCTTGACCCCCTTGGCTCTCTCTGCCTTCCAGCTGAATTTATAGTAGAGTTAGTAGATTCTTGTTTTACCACCTGAGTTACTTCATCTTGCTGTGGTTTAGAAGAAGCACTCTCACTTAAATTCACAGACCTTTCAGCAATTGCCTGGGTCCTCTCTCATAATAATCTGTCCTTGTTTTCACATACAATACAATAGGCTGTGAGTAAAATTCAGCCTCATCTAGAGATCTCTGTTGGCACTTCTGTTCCTGGCTCAACAGTAACTTCTCTGAGCCATCACTCCAAATCTCCAGGCCCTCCACTGTGTAGCCTCTGTTTCCAGTCTTCACAGAGACCAGTGCTTTTAGACTATTCCCTTGCTAGGGAGCAATAAGTTACATCCTCCCATCCGGGGATAACCATTTCTTCCTCTAAAGCCCTTCTGCCTCTAAACAGAGATCTTATACCTTGAGATCCTGTTTGTGATGCCAAATAATATATCAGTAAGGCAATAATAACAATGTAGATGATAATTGTCAAAATGCTTATGTAGTTCTGTATTGCAAAGTATACCAGACTCCACATAGAAAGTACAAGAAGTAAACCATTTATTCAGATACCAGAGAACCATATCCCACAAACCATTTATCCAATCTATCAGAGCAGTAAAACATCCAATACACAATGTCACAACATGGAGTCTCACCATCCCAAAACCTGTCTGACCCCTATTGGGGGCTTCCCAAAGACAAACTCACAGTACAGCTAAGTCAGCCTGTTCGGTTCTAACAATCTTGACGGTGGCCATTAGGAGTCAATTGCAGCCATAACTGCTTTCTCTCTTTCTCTCTCTCTCTCTCTTTCTGTCTCTCTCTCTCTCTTAGCATTTCCTGTGACATAACTTCCTTTTCCTGTCAGGAAGCTCCTCCCACCACATGTGACTTAGGCTTGCTGTGACATAAGCAGGTCACATGGCCTATTAATGGGTGGGAAAGATCTTCAAATCTAAATTGCTACTACAGGCACTCAGCTTTCCTTATATTACATCTCTCACAGCCACATATTGCTACTGGAAAAAAAAAAACCCCGTAGCTTTAACCATATGGAACTTTGATGGCAAGATGATGTCTCTACTTTTTAGTGTGCTGTCCAAATTTGCCATTCCTTCCAAGGAACAAACCTCTTTTAATTTCATGGATGAAGTTACCATCTACAGTAATAGTTCAGCCCAAGAATATAAGAATATAAAATCTGACACTGCTTCTATTTCTTCTCCCTCTATTTGCCAGGAAGAGATAGGACTAGTTGCCATGATCTTAGGGTTCTTTAGAAATGTTAAATTTCAAAGCTAGTTTTTAAACTCTCCTCTTTCACCTTCATCGAAAGGCTCTTAATTCTTCACTTTCTGTCATCAGAATGGTATCATCTGCATGTCTGAGACTGTCTATATTTCTCTCAGCAAACAATTCCAGCTTTTGATTCATCCAGCTTGACATTTCACATGATGCACTCCGTATATAAGTAGTATCATCTGCATATTTGAAATTATTGCTATTTCCCCCTGGCAACTATAATTGTGGCTTTTGATTCAGCCTTGTACTTCTTTTGCAATCTTAAACCAATCTGCTGTTCCATGTTTGGTTCTGTTATTTATTAGCCTGCATACAGGTTCCTCAGGAGACAAGTAAGATGATTTGGTACTCCCACTTATTTGAGGACTTGTCACATTCTGTTGTGATCTGCACAGTCAAAAGTTTTATTAGTGTAGTCAATGAAGAATGTTTTTCTGGGACTCCCTTGCTTTGTCCATAATCCAGCGAATTTCCTTAGTCTGATCTCTTGTTCCTCTGCCTCTTTGAAAACTAGCCTGCTTTTCTGGTAATTCTCAGTTCACATATTGCTGAAGCCTTGCTTGCCTAACCTTGCTGGCACACGAAATGAGCATAACTGTTCAGGAACACACCTTGGCATTGTCCTTCTTTAAGATTGGCATATAAACTGATCTTTCCTAATCCATTAGCCCCTATTTGAGTTTTCCAAATTTGCAGGTGTATTGAGTACAATACTTTAACAGCACGATCTTTTAGGGTTTTAAATAAACTCAGCTGGAATTCCATTACCCTCAAATGCTTTTTAGGGACTATGCCCAAAGGGCTATAAAAATGTTCATACCCTTTGACCCAGCAATACCACTTCTAGGGCTGTATCTCAAAAAAAATCTCACAAGTGGGAAAAGGACCCATATATACAAAAATATTTATAGCAGCTCTTTTTGTAGTAGTAAAGAATTGGAAATCAAGGGGATGCCCTTCAATTGGGGAGTGGCTGAAAAAGTTGTGGTATGTGAATGTAATGTAATACTATTGTGCTACAAGAAATGGCGAAGATATGGACTTCATAACAACCCGGAAAAACCTACATGATATAATGCTTGAGTGAGTGGAGCAGAACTTGGAGAACATTATACACTACCACAGATATATGGATTTAACCTTGATAGACTTGCTCTTCTCAGTAATACAAGGTTCAAAGACAACTCCAAAGGACTCGTCATGGAGAGGGCTACCTACATCCAGAGAAAGAACTATGGAGTCTGAATGCAGATTGAGGCAAACTATTTGCTCTCCTTTTTTTTCTTTTTTTTTCTCTTTTGTTTTTGTTTGTTTTTGTTTCCTCTTTCTCATGATTCATTCCATTGGTCATAATTCTTCTTTATAACTTGACTATTGCGTAAATAAGTTCAATGTGAAGTTATATGTAGAAGATGTACTGGATTCCACGCTGTCTTGGGGAGGGGGGCAGGGAGAGGAAGAAAATCTGGAATTCAAAATCATGTGGAACTGAGTGTTGTAAACTAAAAATAAGAAATCTTAATTAAAAAAATGCTTCCTAAGGCCCACTTAAAAGCATTCTCCAGAAGTTTGGCTCTAGATCAGTAACCACACTATCATGCTTATTGGTGATGTTAAGATCTTTCTTGTATAGTTCTTCTGTGTATTGTTTCCATCTCTTCTTAATCTCTTCTGCTTCTGTTAAATCCCTACCATTTTTGTCTTTTATCATGACCATTTTTGCATGAAATGTCTCTGTGATATTTCTAATTTTCTGGAAAATATCTCTTGCCTTTCCCATTCTATTGTTTTATTTCTTTGCATTTATTATTTGAGAAAACATTCTTATCTCTCCATGCTATTCTCTGGATACCTGCATTCAGTTGGGTATATCTTTCCCTTTCTCCTTTACCTTTAGCTTTCCTTCTTTGATTAGCTATTTGTAAAGCCTCATCAGACAACCATTTTGCTTCCTTGTTCTTCTTTTTCTTTGGAATGCTTTTTGTTGCTGCCTCTTCTACAATATTACAAACCTCTTTCTATACTTCTTCAGGCATTTTGTCTACCAGATCTAATCCCTTACATTTATTCATCACTTCCACTTATATGGGATATCACATCCCATTCATAAGGGATATTATTTAGGTCATACCTATACTGTGTGATGCTCTTGCCTATTTTCTTCAATTTAACCCTGAAATTTGCAATATGAACCTCATGATCTGAGCCACAGTCAGCTCCAGGTCTTGTTTTAACTGACTATACAGAGCTTCTCTGGACTTGGCTGCAAAGTATATAATCAATCTGATTTTGAAATTGATTATCTGGTGAGGTCCATGTTCAGAGTTGCCTTTTGGATTGTTGAAACAGAGTGTTTACTATGACCAACAAGTTATCTTGATAAAACTCTATTAGTCTCTGGCTTCCTTAATTTTGTACTCCAAGGCAAAATGGGCTTGTTATTCCAATAAGCTTTTGATTTTCTACTTTAGCATTGCAATCCCCTATGATGAATGTGACTTTTTTTGGGGGTATCATTTCTAGAAGGTGTTGTGGGTCTTCATCAAAGTGATCAACTTTGGCCTTTTTGGCATATGTGGTTGGAGTAGAGACTTGTATTACTGTGATGTGGAAAGGTTTGCCTTGGACTTGAACAAATATCATTGTGTCATTTTTGAGATACACCCTAGTACTGCTTTTCTCACCCTTTAATTGATTATGAGGGTTACTCCACTTTTCCTGAAAATAATCTACATAGATGGTCAACTATGATAGACTTAGCTCTTCTCAGCAATACAAAGATCTAAGACAATTCCAAAAGACTCATGATGGAAAATGCTGTCCACATCCAGAGAAAGAAATATAGAGTCTGAATGCAGATAGAAGCATACTGTTTTAACTTTTTTTGTTTTTTCTTTCTTGTGGTTTTTCCCTTTTGTTCTGATTCTTCTTTCACAACATGACTAATGTTGGAAATATGCATGGCATAATTGCACATGTATATATAAAAAGAAAATAATATGCATAGGAAAGATGGTTTGAAAACACAGGACCTGATGTGATTACTCAATGAAAGATTATAGAAGGTTAAGAGAAGCTAAATAAGAGGGATAAGAGCCAGGAGAAAGTCTTGTGTGACATATGTGATCAACAGATGAGGAACCCCTGATTTTATACTCTACCTAACTAATGTTTGAGTGTGAGCCAAGACTGTAAAATATAATTTGTTTTTGAATTACTGAGAACAGAGGCATTACATATACAAACAACCCAACATAACTCATGGCTATGAAAGAAATTTACCTCTTTGCTTGTACTTAAAAGGGTAGCTAGGTGGCACAGTGGATTCAGGAAGACCTGAGTTAAAATCTGGCCTCAAATGCTTACTTAGCTGTGTGAGCCTGGGCAAGTCACTTAATGTTGTTTGCCTCAGTTTCCTTATCTACACAATGAGCTAGAGAAGGAAATGGCAAACCACTCTAGTAACTTTTTCAAGAAAACTCCAAATGGGGTCAGGAAGAGTCAGACATAATTGAAATAACTGAACAACAATGAAAATACTTAAACTTGTAAGAATTCTGAGAGAGATAACAACTTTTATGTTATACCCATTGTTATGATGTTCAACAAAGTGACAGAATTCTGCTAAAAACAAAATTGAATGTTTATGGGATATACAAGATAGTAGATTAAGGCAAAGCTACTCCACTTCTGTCTGTGTAGAAACAGGGCAACTAGCCTGTTTGCACACTATCACTAGAGATTAGAAGGAACCCTATAAATTCACTAAATGGACAGGCTGAGACTGATTGCAGTGGACTTCAAGCAAAAGATAGTAATTTTTGGTCATACAAAGATTGTCAGAACTAGAAAATAGAAAGGAAACATATTTCAAGTAAAGAAGACTCCAAGTACTATACCAAGATAACTAGTTCAAATGATATAAGAGGACCGAACCCAAACACAATACCTTTTCTTTCTACTACTTCTGCAGCAGTCTCCTGGAGTACGCACACACATTCCTCAGGATATAAAGCAGTGCTACCCATCCTAGCACTTTAAAAGTTCAGGCTTAAGTGGACAAAACTATAGTTCTGATGAGGATTATGATGAGCCCATACTATCTACTAGCACAGGTAGAGGTGCAAATAAGTCACCAAGATTATGAAGAGTTAGTACTATATGACTGATGACTTGACTAACGTTTAATGTTTGAGGTAAAACTGTTGAAACATTGGCATGTATTGCCAGGAAAAGATGATAAGGTTTTCCCTATGCAATGTGTTTTACATGAAATTTCAAATTTATTGACATGCATGTTTCCAAGAGGAAGGGATCATTTACTGACACTTCTTGGAAGGGATCAGATCTGACAACTGCAAAAATTTAGGGGATTGGAAGAGTGGAAGAGAATTGAAGCAGGAGGCAACCTGGTTGGTTGTGCCCTTGGAAATTGGAATAGGGTAGTTTGTTTAAGAACAGGAAACAATGGGTCTCCCCTTGGGATAGCTGATATCATCTTCCAGAGCAGGCAGACAGGAATGGGCATGATCCATCTTCATTCTCCCTTCTCAGTTTGATTAGCCAGAGCTGAAAAAATTCCAACTGCTCTCTACTCCTTCTAAAGAGTAAGTCTGAATTTCCTTTTATAAGTTATTTCATTCCCGTTGCCTATGGGCATGATTCTTTTTAAGAAAGACTGTTTAGAGATATTCCTGAAAGGTTCTGTATTTTACTTCTGTCCTATTTCACTATCTATGCTGAGACCCTAACATTCTAGTGTGACAGGTTATTATCTGCCTGGAGCTATTAAGTAACAGCTTAAGTTTGTAAATGATTCTTTAACCCTCCCGTGTAGAATCCTAAAACTTGAACTCAGGGCTTACTTAAATTTCCCCTAGAAAAATGAACAACTGAAGCATGGTGCCATTGAGTACAGGTACTGGAGGTAAAATTCCATCTGCAGGTAAAGAAAAGTAAGATCACACTCTTGGGTTCCACATTGACACCCAGTGGTATAAAGTGGGAAGCTCAGCCTAGGATCATTTTTCTACAATTTTATTTCTTTTCCATTTCATGTGGAGTTATTAGCAATGTCAAGCTTTTTCCTTTTACTTCTAGATAATCTATATGGTCTTTTTATTATCTCTATGAAGATTCTGATATAGGGATTACAAGCATTATTGTCATAATTTTACAGATGAGGAAAATAAAGCTCAGAAAGACTTGCCTTTGTAGTTGTGTTATATAAACATATAAACAAATATGTAGTGTTTTGAGAGTGGAAGAAAATCACAACTGAGTGGGAAAGTGTAGTGAAGTCAGGAGAGGAGGTGAGGACAAGAAAAGTTTAACATAATAAGTAGCCTTTGAGTTGACTTGGAAGGAAATTAGAAATTCTTAGAAGTGGTTATCATGAAAGGGGCATAAGGGGGAAATGTTGAAAAAAGGGGAGATTGAATGTCAATTTTCGAGAATAGCTAGTAGAAGAAGACAAGGAAGACAGGAGAGAGAGGATTAGAGGATGCTCTCTTAACAAGAGACTTAACTAATATCATGTACTGTTAAGCAAACAACATATTTAGAACTTAAGCTCAACTTTTCTGATTCTGAGTCCAGTTCCTACACTTTCTTTGATTTGTTTGCTCTTAGTATGGATCACACCAGAATGAAACAGATAATCAAGCCAAAAGAGACACAATCAAAACAAGATAGCAAAATAAATCAAAGATATTGAATTAAGTAATGATGTTATTGGCACCCATCCCAAATATCTATCCACCCCTTTCAAAGTTTCTAGGGAACACTAGATCACAATTGCAATTAATTATAGTTGCCAAATTAACATGAGGACACATAGCATGGGTGTAACAGAGTAGCAATAGCAGCAGTCTCTCTCCTGAAAGATTATCCTATTCCACTTTTGAGTGTACTTATCTCTCTCCCACACTTCTATTTTCTCTCACTCAGGTCTGTGTCTCTCATTTGACAAGATTCTTCCAACCTCATTTATACTCCCCACATACTGAGAGACCTCATTTTATTACATGTTCATGCACAATCTTTAAAGCCCCCCATCCTCATTTTTTAAAAAACTCAGTTGTAGACAAGAGGAAAGTCACTACTGATTTGGGATTCTGAAGGATACCTGGCCCCAGGAATGGGGAAGCAGTCACTACTTCACTTCTGGAGTTAACAAAGAAAAGCAGATTAAGCTCAGAATTTACTTCATGACTATCCTCTCGAGATCTAGCCTTGGTGTCAGAACATTTACCCTCTCTAATCCCAAAGTGTCTCTACTGACTATGATCCTGATCGTGTAACTCTTTCTAATTGTGAAAACCTTGGGGAAGGAAGAGCTGTCATCCTCATAATAATAAGTAGGCTTATACCTCAACTGTTTCAATTGTATTCTGCTGCAAAAAAAGAAAGAAAAAAACCTGCAAAGTTTTTGTCAGTGTGTTGCTGGATGTACAAATCTCATTAGATTTGATTACTTTCTATTTTTGCTTTACTTTTGAGGCTGATTTGAGTGGCATGTTGGATTAAATGACCTTTGAGGTCCCTTTTGCTCTAAGATTCCCTATTCCTAAGGCTCTATGAGAAGAGCAATAAATATTCTTCTCGTAGAGACTGCCATTTTATGTCAGCAGATTATGTACTCAGCCATCTAAAGCAGTAAGAATGCCAAAACCCCTATCACAGTCCAAACAATTTGTGGGTTATGTCTAAATAGTCTGATGTGCTAACCACAACTAAGGAATTTATTAGGGATTTAAAGTTCTGTAACTAACATTTTATCATTCATTGTCCTGGGGTATGTTTCAAAATTGTAGAAAGTCAAACTCTGGCAAGACTACAGGAAACATATCAATACACTGGGAGCAAAAGGTCATTAAGAAACATCTAATAAAGTAGTGTAGTTCTGATATTTGCAGCTTACTTTCAAGAAATGGAATTTAGTGGTGCTCTTTGATTAGTAATACAAGCAATTCTGGGGCCCTTAAGGAAGAACATTTGAAATTCTTTGAAGTTCCAAACAATGGGAGATCCCTCTCTTCCTCCTTACAGTATATTTGACACAACTATCTTTAGTTAGACCAGGATTTCTCAACTAGTAGATAGGCTTCTATCTATAGGTATCAAAACCAAACCTGAAAAATCTACCAGCTGGTTTCTGGAGTTGTACCTTTTTTCTGTCATACATATTGATCTCCACAATTTATTTGGATTCTTAGGTGGAAAGATTAAAAAATAATCTTTTTCATTTAATCCCCACTTCCAACACTAAAGATAAAAAGAAACAAATACAATGAAACACACACAAACATAAGATATACAAGAAGACATGTACACAAGAATACACAGAGATACAGAGAAGACCTATACACACAATCAACATTTCTTCTTTTGGGGTCCAGATCTTGGTGGCTTTTTGATACCTCCTTTATCCATGTTGATTTAAAATCTGTCTTTCTATTCCAAGCCCTTCCCTTAGACTGAGAGACTTCTATATATGTTGCTATTCCCTTCAATACCTTTACTCCTAATTAATCAACCTCCTCACTTCTCATTATCTAAACCTTTTCTCCATATTAGCCACACAAGATCACATCCTTATCCTCATTCACAATTGTTCCACCTCTACCATTCACAACTCAAAAATTCCTGTCTGAACACAACTGCGTGTCATTCCATCTCTCCCTAAGCTCCCCTTCTAAAACCTTCCTCTTTTCCACAATATCTAATCTATCCCCATCTACTTTCCTACTCTAACACCACTATTCCTTCACAATTGCTAAGTCAATTCTAATATTTCTATTTTATCAACTCACTATCTCATTCTTCATAGCAGCTTTTCCAAGCCTTTTCATCCCTCTCCAAACCTCCCATGGCTTCTACTCCCCCCTCTTTCTAAGCAGACCATTGAAATATAGTGTGGTATAACAGATAGACTCCTGGACTTGGCCTCAGGAATACTTGAGGTTAAATCCTATTGCTGAGATATGTCATCCTGGGCAATACACTTAATCATTCCCAGCTTCAGAGCTAGAAGAGACCTAAGAGGCTATCTACTCCAATCCCTTCATTTTATAGATGAGGAAACTGAGGCCCAGGGAAGCAAAGTGACTTTTCCAAGGTCATATAAGTGGCGAGGGTCAGAGGTGGGATTTGAAAACATGTCCCCTCATGAGCCAAGTCAATGAAACCCTATAATCCGATTTCCTCATTTCAAAAGGTAGTATAATAATAGCATCTATTTCACAGGGGTGCTGTGAGCATCAAATGAGATATGTAAAGTGTTTTATAAACCTTAAAACACCATATAAATGTTAGCTATTGTTAGGGATAAGGACCACACCTGTGATTTCACTTCTATCAGCAATACTCAAATGAAGAAACTCTCTCTATTAATGCAAAGCTGAGGAAAAATATGAAGTAGCATATGAAACATGGAATATGAAGTAGTTTGCAATATTCTTGCAAATAAACATGCATACCTTGATTTCATAATTAGATAATTGAATAAAAAGAACCTCACACTGGATATGGCTTCAGGTGTTTAGCCTCAAGTGCCTAATAAGTCTACATCAGCAGAAGTTACATCTTAAAAACAAAGCATTCCTGGGGAAGTGGTGAGGCCAATTTCATTTCTGAAGCTCAACTTGGCAACTTTTTCTTTTGATGCAAGTGCTTTAAAAAATATTATATTTCTCCCTTTGAGGACTTGGAAGGTAGGCCAAAAATGATCTCTTATATTGTCTTGGTCAATCTGTTACTGTTTCTAGTTACTTATTTTGACATTTGATTCTATCTGATGTTAAGGACAAAATTAGGGTACTTATGATTTTACAGAGATTGCCAGATTATAAAACCACCATTAATTAACAGGGCACTTCCTCATACCTCAGCACATATTAGCAAAGTAAGATACAAATTCCAATAGAATGTAAACTCCTTAAGGGACAGGGCTGTTTTAGTTTTGTCTTCATATCTCTGGTGCCCAGAGATGCCTTGCATGTAGTGTTTAACAAAAAATCATTTGTTTGATTTGAAGTAGACATGTTTTGATCAGATCTGAATGAAAACGATATAGCAATGTGAATGAGTAGTTTAATAACAGAACTCTAAAGATACAACAATATAGAGTTCCAAAACCCCACACTATTATGCTTAGGCACTTGAAAAAAGTAGTAATGATAATACTAATGTGATTTTGAGCTTTATTACTATTACTGTTTTGGTTTGGTACTGATGGAGTGTTTCCAGTGCTGCCCATACATTATCAACATTTTAGTTGCTTTTAATAATATTGGTCAGAAGCAAAGCCAAGATGGCAGATTAGGGGTAGTTACACAGAACTCTCCCAACATTCTTCTCCAAACAATTTTAAAATAACACTTCAAATCAAATTTTGGAGTGGTGGAATCAACAAAAGGTTGGAGTGAGACATTTCCCTCCCTTCCCCCAAGAAAATTTAAGTCACAGGAAGAAGATGTCTGTAACACTGTGCTGGAGGCCTGTCCACAGCCCACAGCTTCAGGAGCTCTCAGCCCAGAGATAGTAAGGCTCAGACAACTGGTCAAAAAGAGATTACAGAGGACTCTTTGCTGCCGCTGGGTACAACTGGCACTGATTGGAAACTTGATTGCCCATATGCAGTTCTGGGTCACAGTTCCAGGGTAAAAACGAGCTCTGGTGGTTGGTCACAAGGATGAAGGGACCCTGGTCACAGTTGCAAAGGAAAGAGAAGTACTAGTCACTGTAGGTTCAGGAGGGCCATTCCTGGGTAAGCAGCAGAACACATAACAGGAGACCAGTGACTATACCTCTCCCAGAATCACACCAGCTTGGAGATACCAAAAAATTCACAGACTCCTAGAACTAGCCCTGAAACTTGGGACAGTACCTCCCCACCCCAAGACGAGCAGAGTCCAACTTTAACATAAAATTAAAAAGTTAAAAAATAGGTTGGGAAAATGAGCAAACAATACAAAAGAACTTGACTATGAAAAGCTACAATGGTGTCAGGGAAGGCAAAGACATAACTCAGAAGAAGACAACAATGTGAAAACAGCTACAAAAACTCTCAAAGAACAAGGCTAAGTGGCATCAAATGAATTCCTAGAAGAGTTAAAGTCAGAGATGAGTGTTAGAGGAAAATTTGGGAAAGGAAATGAGAGTGATGAAAAAAATTATGAAAGGAGAATAAACAGCTTGGTAAAGGAGGTACAGAAAATATTGAAAATACCTTAAAAAACCAGAATTGGCGAAATGGTAATAAAAAAGGCACAAAAGTCCACTGGAAAAGTATGGTGGGTAAAAGAAGAAATGACTCAAGAAACAAAGATTTGATCTTCCAAGCAAATCAACTTATTAGGCAATGTATTCCAATTGCCCAACAAATCGGAACTAGACACCCTCAGCCTAGGGCTAGACCCAAAATACAAGGGGAGACAGATTTTTATATATTAAAAGCAATTAATCAAATAAGATCAATTAATTAAAAGAAAACAATTAACCAGGATATAAAATTAGGTAATCTAATTTCTAATTGGAAGGAAGATTAGGGACTTTCCAAGTTTGGAAGGGGAAAGTAATCCCCTAAAATCAGAAAGAGGTATCCCACTCTCCCCAAGTGCTTGTATTGAATTGATCAGTATGGGGCCAGTTTTCAGATAAGACATATGGATTATTTGAGATGTGTAACTGTGAGAAAAATCCTTGCATTAATCTTTGGACCTGGGTTCTGGTCACCATAACACCCATAGGTTCTTGGTTAAGGGCCTCTAAGCAGCAGGTGGAGATGGTCCAGTTTCCCAGTCATGCAGAGGTAGGTTCAAATATTGCAATAACTTTTCTTACAATTCCCACAATTTAATAAACCTTTTGCACAAGACAGAAATTGGACTAGACCTATGATTGAATAGAAAAGGAACTGACCTAGCTCTAGAATTGAGTTGCAAGGTAGAGTCAATGTGGTTCACCCAATTCCCACTACCACTTGGGTCCCAATCTAAAGGCAATCAGTAAGTAAGAAGATCCACCCCCCCCCATTTGAATAGGCTTCAGGTGGGGCTCCAAGTGGGGCCAATGAAGGGAGGTCTGATTAGATCTTCACTCCTAAGTAGGCCCCAAACCCCTGGTTACTAGATGCTAAACCAATGTGGACATGAAGCCCTCAAGGCCCTAAGGAGAGTTTCTAAGACCAGAGCAAACAGGATGTGTCTAAGTCCTGGTCACTCAGATAATGTTCTAGTCAATTGGATGATGGCTAATGACTGTATAAAAAGAGAGAAAAAAACTTGAAGAGGCAGACATGGCAGAAGCAGGAGAAGGAGGAGCTGCGGAAGCAGGACCAGCAGAAGCTGGAGGAGCAGAAGCTGAGGAGCAGAAGAAACTGAAGTAGCAGGCACTACTGAGAGCAGGACTGACCCAGGGACTAGCTTCTGAAGTGTATAGACTGGAGGGCATGGAACAGGAGCTTGAGACCAGTAAGAGATCTTCTTACAGGAGGACCCTAGTATTGGGAGGAAGCACAAGTATGGTTTGGCTTGCTGCTATAATATTTTTCTGTAACCTCCTGGTTACTACTGTGAGTCAGGGTTATTGGATCTGGAAGGCTTTGGCCACGATACTGAATTGGGGACATTGGTCTGTGAGTCTGCTACTTTGGAGCTTGAATAAATGCTTTAATTCCTCTACCTTCTACTTAGAGAATTCTTTATACCTTGAGATTTCAAACCATTCAGGCATGCTCATCATTTTCTTTGAAGTCATGAATTCTGCTTTGATGCTATGTCTTGTGATGAGGATGGGATCATGGGGTATAAGATCTCTATTTAGAAGCAGAAGGACTTCAGAGGAAGAGATGAATATCCCAGGGTGGGAGGATCCATTTTATTCCTCCCTAGCAAGGGGATGGGCTAAAGGAGCTGGACTGTGTGAAAACTGGGAACCAAGGCTGCAGAGAGGAGATCCTAGGGATTTGGAAAGATGTTTACAAGAGGTTAGAATTCAGTAAGGGGCATCACAATCTAGGCAAAGCTGGATGGTGTTATCAGCCTACTGGCTAGTATATGAAAGATTGAGATTAAGTGAAAGAAATGGGGGTACTCCCATGCTACAGCAAGATGGGGAATCTCAGACAGCAGGAGAACAAGTTGTTGCTCAAGTGTCTACTGACTCAAATGAGAATTTTTCCATTAATGTGGCTAGGAGCAACAGGAGGCCAAATAGGCCAAGAGTGCATTTCAATTCAGGCCAGGTCGAGCCTGACCTTGGTGACAGAGGAAAGGAGTCGAGAGAAAATAAGGCAATGTCAGGGGCTGAGGCACAAAATGCTACTGGGGTTCAGGATGTCCCTTGCATAGAGAATGAGAGATTGTTAAATACTCAGACAGACATTTGTCCCATACAAACGAAGAAGATGGAAACCCAAGGTGACAATTCAGTTATGAGAGAAGTTCTGAAAGATTTTTCATAGCAAGAGATAACAGACATTTTGAGTAGATTCACCCAAAGAATGGGAGAATCATTAATATCTTGGATGGTAAGAATCAGTGATCAAGGGGCTGGTGGAATATCAGTAGCTAGAGTGGATTGTATGAGATTCATAGGTATCAGCCAGGATCCTGTAGTTCAGCAAGCATTTAGGGATTATCATCAGCAAGAAGATGGTGATAGCAAGACTAATCTTTTGGTGTTAGTCATTTTGTTGCAACAATTTGGCTAGCAGCTGTTGTGGGGGTGAAAGACCAACACAAGCCCAACAACAAGAACACTGCCAGCACATGTTCTTTTGATCTGCTTTCCTAAGGAAAGCAACATTAAGGGGTCAACAATCTTACTTTAATCCAACGTATACATATAAACTCACTTAGTTCAGGAGGAAAAGCCAGTAACCTGAACTTCAGAGCAAGTACAAACAAATTACAAACATACACAATATAAACAGACCAGGTCACAATTCATAGTTACTGGGAAATCATCAACATCTGGGTTCACAAGCCTGGGAGCTCTTAACAACGGCTGGCCCAGAGTCACACACCACTCCTCCAGTGCCTCAGAGCCCCATGGGAGTATGCCAACCTCTGGGTTCATATATCTTGTTCAGGGTCAAAGGTGAGTCACACATGGGACTTAAACCCATGTGGTCTAAAAGCCTCTGATGTCACAAATATGTCACTCAAACCCATACAAACTAGGCTTTCTCTTGAGGCAAGGAGGTCATCAAGGACTCCTAATTTAATTAAGGAAACAAAGGCCAAACTCTTCAAGGGTGCTTGATTGAATAAGTGATAAACGCCCACCTTAATTACCAATACACCTAATTCTCTTAATTCCCTCAGAAGAACTCCTTAAAAAGCAGAAATGGCCAAATGGAAAAAGAGGTACAAAATCTCAGTGAAGAGGATAATTCCTTAAAAATTAGAATTGGACAAGTAGAAGCTAATGACTCCATCAGAAAACAAGAAAAAATAAAGCAAAGTCAAAAGGATAAAAAAAGAAGAAAATATGAAAAATATGAAAAATCAGAAAATAGATCAAGGAGAGATAATTTAATAATTATTGGACTATCTGAAAGCCATGATCAAAGAAAGAGCCTAGACATCATGTTTCGAGAAATTATTAGAGCCACAATCATGAAGTAAGAAGTCATTGTCACACTCCTTTATTGATCTCTGAAAGACCAGAAAATATCATCCCAGGAAAAATCCTGAAACAATTGAGCCAGCAGAAAGATAGGGTACAGCCCAGGAAGCTTGGAGGATTAATGGGAAAGGCCCCTCTTGCTTTGGGAGAGAGAGTACAGGAGAGGAGGCATCCCAGCAAGCCAGCAGCAAGCCACACCTCAGCAAAACAGGAAGAGATCCTGAGTGCCAGGGTGGTGGAGTAGGCAAGTGCCAACATTAGGACCCCCCAAGTGCCTCAGCACAGGCGAGAGAACTGGTAGACACTAGTTTGGAAAACCCTAAATACCCCAGTGTTCTCCAGCAGCCAAATCTCCTGGTGCTTCAGCACAACTCTAGGGAGCACAATTCCAGGAGCCACAGTGCCAGGCTGTCAGACTTCCTTTAGCAGCAAAACATTTGAGTGCTTTAAAGAAACCCAGGTAACCAGGCAACCACAAGGGGTCAGATTCCCCATCCCCATCCCAAGAGCTCCAATGTTTCTGACTCCATCTCAGCACCAGGTAAGCTACCAGAACTTTACAGCCTCCAGCTGCCAGCACCTGATGCCCCAGCTCCTCACACAAGAAGCTTCAGTCAGTGCCCCCTGTGTTCCAGCAGGAAAGCTCAATTTTAAAAGCCAGGAAATGGGCAAACACCATGAGCAAAAATCAGAGATAGACAAAAACTATAGATTCTTATTGTGGGGTCAGGGAAAATCAAGGCACAAATTCAGAAGAGGACAACATTGTCAATATACCCACATCTAGAACCTCAAAGGAGAATATGAACTGGTCTCAAGCCCAAAAAGTCTTCTTGGAAGAGCTCAAGAAGGATTTTAAAAATCATATTAGAAAGGTAGAAGAAAAATTGAATATTTCCTTTAAAAATACAATTGACAAAATGGAAAAAAGTACACTGAATAAAAGAACTCCTTAAAAAATAGAATTGGCCAAATGGAAAAGAAGGTACAAAATCTAACTAAAGAAAACAATTCATTAAAAATTAGAATTGGGCAAGTGGAAGCTAATGACTTCATGTGACATCAAGAATCAGTTAAATAAAATCAATAGCAGAAAAAGTAAAATACCTCATTGGAAAAAGAAGTGATCTGCAAAATAAATATGAGAGATAATTTAAGAATTATTGCTATATGAAAGCCATGATGAAAAAAGAGCCTGGACAGCATCTTCCAGGAAGTCATCCAGGAAAACTGCCCCAACCTCCTAGGACCAGAGGGTGATGTAGTCATTGAAAGAATTCATCGATCACCTCTTGAAAGAGATCCAAAATTGAAAATGCCAAGGAATATTGTAGCCAAATTCCAGAATTATCAGGCTACAAGCAGCCAGAAAGAAACAATTCAAAGATCATGGAGCCACAGTCAGGATCATACAGGACCTTCTACATTAAAGGATTGGCAGGCTTGGAATATGATATTCTGTAAGGCAAAGGAGCTTGGATTACAACAAATGATCAACTACCCAGCAAAACTGAACATAATCTTTCAGGCAAGGAGATGGACATTCAATGAAATAGGGGACTTCCAGACCTTCCTGGTGAAAAGACTAGAGGTCAGTGGGAAATTTGATCTTCAAGATACAAGACTCAAGAGAGGCATAAAAGGGTAAACAGGAAAGGAAAAAAAAACACATGTTATTCAATACGGCGAACTGTTTATGTTCCTACATGGGAAGATGATACTTGTAACTCTTGCCAATTATATCTTTATTATGAAATTTTAAAAGGGACAGACGGGGTGGATTTAAGTTGATTTTAATGTGATGATAAAAACCTAATTAAGGGGTGGAAAGTGATTGTAATGGGAAAACAGGAAAGGAGGAGGCAGAAAAGGGTAAATCACATCACATGAAGAGGCACAAAAACATATTACAGTAGAGAGAAAGAAGGGAGAGAGATCAGTATTTTTGAATTTTTATAAATATCATCTTCCCATTTAGGAATGTAAACAAAACAGTTCAACTTGAGTAAGTCCCTTATGATTTCTCTTCCCTGTTTACCTTTTCATGCTTCTCTTGATTCTTGTATCTGAAAGTCAAATTTTCTATTCAGCTCTGGTCTTTTCACTGAGAAAGCTTGAAAGTCTTCTATTTTATTGAAAATCCATATTTTGCCCTGGAGTATTATATTCAGTTTTGCATGATTCTTGGTTTTAATCTTAGCTCCTTTGACCTCCAGAATATCATATTCCAAGGCTTTGATCCCTTAATGTAGAAGCTGCTAGATCTTGTGTTATTCTGATTGTGTTTCCACAATACTCAAATTGTTTCATTCTGGCTACTTGCCATATTTTCTTCTTGGCCTGGTAATTTGGGAATTTGGCTACAATATTCCTAGGAGTTTTCTTTTAGGAATCTTTTTCAGGAGGTGATCGGTGGATTCTTTCAATTTCTATTTTACCCTCTGGTTCTAGAATATCAGGGCAATTTTCTTTGCTAATTTCTTGAAAGATGATGTCTAGGCTCTTTTTTATTTTGATCATGGCTTTCAGGTAGTCCAATAATTTTTAAATTATCTCTCCTGGATCTGTTTCCCAGGTCAGTAGTTTTCCAATGAGATATTTCCCATTTTCTTCCATTTTTCATTCTTTGGTTCTGTTTTATAATTTCTTGATTTCTCATAAAGTCACTAGCTCCCACTTGCTCTAATCTGATTTTTAAGGTAGTACTTTCTTCAGTGGTCTTTTGGACCTCCTTTTCCATTTGTCTAATTCTGCCTTTCAAGGCATTCTTCTCCTCATTGGCTTTTTGTAGCTCTTTTGCCATTTGGGTTAGCCTATTTCTTAGGTGTAATTTTCTTCATTATTTTTTGGGTCTCCTTTAGCAAGCTGTTGACTTGTTTTTCATGATTTTTTTTTTTTGCATCACTCTCATTTCTCTTCCCAATTTTTCCTCTACTTCTCTAACTTGCTTTTCCAAATCCTTTTTGAGCACTTCCATGGCCTGAGACCAATTCATATTTTTCTTGGAGACTTTTGATGTAGGCTCTTTGACTTTGTTGACTTCTTCTAGCTGTATGTTTTGATCTTCTTTGTCACCAAAAGAAGATTTTATAGTCTGAGTCCTTTTATGCTGCTTGTTCGTCTTCCCAGTAAATTACTTGACTTTTGAGCTTTTTGTCATTGTATGACCACTTTCAGAGTGAAAAGCGCTTTGTCCCAAGCTTCAGGGGTTTTGTGGTGCTTTTCTCAGAGCAATTTCTACTCTACAGTCACCACAAGCTCTGCTACACCAGCACCCTTCCTCCCTAAGAATTGCCAACCAGGACCATTACCCACATCCAAGCAGAGCAAAGCAAGAGAACCCTGCCTCTGGGCCAGCAAAGTGCTCCCTGCCCTCCCACTCTGATCTACCACTTGATTCCTCCCACAGTGTGGGCCCAGGGCTCCAGAAGCAGCTGCCACTGGAGCTCTGGAAGCAGCCACTGGAGCTTCCTGCTGCTGTTGCCCACTGCCCCCAGGGCTTGGGCTGGACCAGCACTTCTCTCACCCAGATCTACCAGTTTTCCCACTAATCTGCTCTGTTGTCTTTGGCATTTGTGGGTTGAGAAGTTTAGTAACTGATATAGCTCAGTGATTCAAGGCCCTGAGGTCTGCTCCGCCCCATCTACTCCTGGCCTGGTCTGTCCTACCACAGCCCACTCTGGGCTGTGCTCTGATCCCAGCAGGGTGCAATAGACTCTTCCCAGTGACCATCCAGCCTGTCTTGGACTGGAGACTCATTTCCCTCTGTTATTTCGTGGGTTGCGTAGATCTAGAATTTGTTTAGAGTCATTTTTTACAGGTATTCAGAGGGATTTGGGAGAGAACTTAAGTGAGTCCCTGTTTTCCAGCTGCCATCTTGGCTCTGTCCCCTGCATTTTTGGATTTACTCTCATTGGATTTGGTTCAGGGAGAGAATAACATACTCAGGCATAGAAATATAACTTGCCCTACAGGCTGTAGGCCAGGAAAGGGGAAGGAAAAAGGAAGGGATAGTTAGAAGAGAGGGAAGAAATAGTAAGGGAAAAGGGTGAAGGTTGATAGAAGGAGGGAAGATTCAGTGAGGTGGTGGTCCAAAGCAAAACTCTTTTGAGGAGAGAAAAGGAGAAAGGAGAAAGAAAAGTATAAATAGAGGTGGAGGGGAATAGCATGGAGAGAAAGACACAAATAGTAATCAGAACTGTGAATGTGAATGGGATGAACTCTACCATAAAATGGAAGTGAGCAGCAGAAAGGATTAAAAACCACAGTCCTACAATATGTTATTTATAAGAAACACATTTAAAACAGGGGGATACACACAGGGTAAAAGTAAAAGGCTGGAGTGGAATATATTATGCTTCAGCTGAAGTAAAAAAAGAGTAGGGGTAGCAATCCTAATCCCAGACAAAGCAACAGCAAAAATAGATCTAATTAAAAGACATAAGGAAGTAAACTACATCCTGCTAAAGGGCATCATAGACAATGAAGTAATATCATTACTAAACATATATGCACCAAGTGGCATAGCATCAAAATTTTTGGAGGAGAAGTTAAGGGAGTTACAGGAAGAAATATACAGCAAAACTACACTAGTGGGGGACCTTAACCTCCCTCTCTCTGAACTAGATAAATTGAATCACAAAATAAAGAAGAGAAAAGATAAGGAGGTAAATAGAATTTTAGAAAAGGTAGATATGATAGATCTCTGGAGAAAACTGAATGGAGATAGAAAGGAATATACTTTTTCTCTGCAGTACATGGTACCCACACAAAAAAAATGACCATGTACTAGAGCATAAAAACCTCACAATACAATGCAGAAAAGCAGAAAAATTAAATGCATCCTTTTCAGATCATGATGCAATAAAAATTACATGTAGTAAAGGGTCATGGAAAGATAGACTAAAAAGTAATTGGCAACTAAATAATCTAATCCTAAAAAATGAGTGGGTCAAACAACAAATCATAAAAATAATTAATAACTTCCTCCAAGAAAATGACAGTAATATTTTGACAACGTACCAAAACTTATGGGATGCAGTGAAAACAGTTCTTAGGGGAAGTTTATATCTCTGAATGCTTACATGAATAAAATAGAGAGAGGAGATCAATCAATTGGTTATGCAACTAAAAAAGCTACAAAAAGAACAAATTGAAAATCCCCAATTAAAACCAAATTAGAAATTCTCCAAAGGAGAGATTAATAAAATTAAAATTAAGAAAACTATTGAACTAATAAATAAAACTAAGAGCTGGTTCTATTTATAAAAACTAATGAAGTACATAAACCTTTAATTAATTTGATTTTAAACGAAGAAGAAAACCAAATTACCAGTATCAAAAGTGAAAAGGGTGAATTCACCTCCAATGAAAGGGAAATTAAAATAATAATTAAGAACTATTTTGCCAAACTGTGTGCCAATAAATTTGACAATCTTAGTGAAATAGATGAATATAAATAAAAATATGAATTGCCCAGATTAACAGAAGAGGAAGTAAAATATTTAAATAATCCCATTTCAGAAAAAGCAATTGAACAAGCCATCAGTGAGCTCCCTAGGAAAAAATCTTCAAGGCCAGATGGATTTGCAAGTGAATTCTATCAAACATTTAAAGAACAATTAATTCCTATACTATTTAGACCATTTAGGAAAATAAGCGAAGAAGGAATCTTATCAAATTCTTTTTATAATACAAATATGGTACTGATACCTAAACTGGGAAGAGTCAAAACAGATAAGGAAAATTATATGAAATCAAATGAATCATATGAATTATATGAAAAAATATTCTAAATCACTATTGATTACAGAAATGAAAATTAAAACAACCCTCAGATACCATACCTATCAGAAATGGCAAATTCTTGAGAAGAGGGAAAAATAGGTAAAATAATGAATTGTTGGTGGAGTAGTGAACTGGTCTAACCATTCTACAATGCAATTTTGAATTATGCCCAAAGGGCAATCAAAGTGTGCATACTCTTTGATCCAGCAATACCACTTCTTTGTCTATGTCCCAAAGAGATCACAAAAAGGGAAAAGGGCATACTTGTACAAAATATTCATAGCAGCTCTTTTTGTGCTGGCAAAGAATTGGAAATTGGGGGGATGCTTATCAACTGAGGATTGGCTAAACAAGTTGAGGTATGATTGTGATGGAGTATTATTGTGTCATAAGAAATGATTGGTTGGGGTGGTCTCAGAAAAAAATGTGGTAAGAACTATATGAATTGATACAAAGTGAAGTGAGAAGGACCAGGAGATCATTGTGCAAAGTAACAGTAATGCTGTAATGATGATCAGCTGTGAAAGACTTGACTACCCTGATCAGTACAATAATCGAAGACACTTTGAAAAGACTCATGATTAAGAAAAATGCTGTCCACAGAGAGAATTGATGAGCTCTCAGTGCAAATCAAAGCATAATTTTTCTCAATTTTTACTTTTTCTTGTTTTTTAGAAGTATGGCTAAAATGGAAATATGTTTTATGTGATTTCACATATTCAATTGCTATTGTATTGCTTGCCTTCTCAGTGGATCAGGGAAACTCTGGGAGGGAAGGAGAGAATTTGCAACTGAATTTTTTTTTAAAAGAATGTTTAGAGGGGGTGGAGTCAAGATGGCAGCTGGAAAGCAGGGACTTGCCTAGGGCTCTCCCCCAGGACCCTCCAAACACTGATAAAAAATGGCTCTGAACAAATTCTAGAACTGCAGAAACCATGAAATAGCAGAGGCAAGCAGGGCTCCAGCCCAGAACAGCCTGGATGGTTGCTGGGTAAGGTCTATCTCGCATAGAGCTGGGAGTAGAGCAGAGCAGAGGCCAGCATGGGCTGCACCCGGACCCAGACTAGAAGCTGGGTGGAACGGGCCCTACAGCCCTGAATCAGTGAGCTGTGTCAGTTACCAGACTTCTCAACCCACAAACACCAAAGACAATAAACAAGGTTAGTGGGAAAAGCTGCAGGGACAGAGTGAAAGGAGTTCTTAGTTTGGCCACTGCCTGGAGACAGCGGGAGTGGTGCAGCTACAGAACTACAACTGCAGTTTCTTCTGGCCCCAGGCCACCTGGTGGGAGGAATTAAGTGGCAGATCAGAGTGGGAGTGCAGTGCCTGCTTAAGATCTGAGTCTCGTCCAGTTGGCGGTTCTTGGGGGAAGAGGAGCACTGGTGTGGTAGAGCTTGCTGTATAGAAATAGCTCTGAAAACAACAGCTCATCCCCTCTAGCTTGGAACAAAGTACTTTCTACTCCACAAGCAGTCATACCCTGATGAAAAACTCAAGGGTCAAGTAGTTGGCTGGGAACATGAACAGGCAGCAAAAACGCACTCAGATTCAGTCTCAGACTTTGGAATCTTTCTTTGGTGACAAAGAAGACCAAAACATACAGTCAGAAGAAGTCAACAAAGTCAAAGAGCCTACAACGAAAGCCTCCAAGAAAAACATGAACTGGTCTCAGGCCATGGAAGAGCTCAAAAAGGAGTTGGAAAAGCAAGTTAGAGTAGAGGAAAAATTGGGAAGAGAAATGAGAATGATGTGAGAAAACCACGAAAAACAAGTCAATAGCTTGCTAAAGGAGACCCAAAAAAATACTGAAGAAAATAACATCTTAAAAAATAGACCAACTCAAATGGCAAAAGAGCTCCAAAAAGCGAATGAAGAGAAGAATGCCTTGAAAGGCAGAATTAGCCAAATGGAAAAGGAGGTCCAAAAGACTACTGAAGAAAATACTAGCTTAAAAATTAGATTGGAG
>CM053626.1:155969474-155992727 GCA_028646595.1 Phalanger gymnotis | reverse complement strand
GCAATTGGTGGATTCTTTCAGCTTCTATTTTACCCTCTGGTTCTAGAATATCAGGGCAGTTCTCCTTGATAATTTCTTGAAAGATGATGTCTAGGCTCTTTTTTTGATCATGGCTTTCAGGTAGTCCAATAATTTTTAAATTATCTCTCCTGGATCTATTCTTAAGGTTAGTGTTTTTTTTTTTCCAATGAGATATTTCACATTGTCTTCCATTTTTTCATTCTTTTGGTTCTGTTTTATAATTTCTTGATTTCTCATAAAGTCACTAGCCTCCACTTGCTGCATTCTAATTTTTAAGGCATTATTTTCTTCAGTGATCTTTTGGACCTCCTTTTCCATTTGGCTAATTCTACCTCATTGGCTTTTTGGACCTTTTTTGCCATTTGAGTTAGTCTATTTTTAAGGTGTTATTTTCTTCAGTATTTGGGGGTCTCCCTTTAGCGAGCTGTTGACTCATCTTTCATGATTTTCTTGTATCACTCTCATTTTGCTTCCCAATTTTTCCTCTACTTCTCTGACTTGATTTTCCAAGTTCTTTTTGAGCTCTCCCATGGCCTGAGAACAATTCATATTTTTCTTGGAGCTTTTTGATGTGGGCTCTTTGACTTTGTTGACTTCTGGCTGTATGTTTTGATATTTGTCGCCAAAGTGAGATTCAATAGTCTGAGTCCTTTTATGCTGCCCGCTCACTTTCCCAGCCAATTACTTGACTTTTGAGCTCTCTGTCAGGGTGTAACTGCTTTCAGAGTGGAGAGTGCTATGTCTCAAGCTTCAGAGATTTTTCACTGCTGTTTTCAGAGTTACTTCTATTTGGAGGTGGTATGATACTCCTCTCCTGGCCTGTGCTCTGGTCTGTGAGTGCAAGCAGTCCTTTCTGCCATGTAACTACCAGAAGGACTCCCTCTCCACAAGCTCTGCCATTCCAGCACTCCTCTCCCAAGAACTATCAACCAGGACTGTGACCTAGATCCAACTAGGGCAAAGCAAGAGAACACTGCTTCAGTGCCAGCAAAGAGATCCCTGCACTTTCTCTCTGATTAGCTGCCTGATTCCTTCCACCATCTGTGGGCCTGGAGCTCCAGGACCAGCTGCCACCTTTGCTGTTGCCACCACCACCGCTGCAGGCCACCTTCACTTTCCCAGGGTTATAGTTGGACTGTGTCCCTCTATCACCCAGGTCCAACAGTTTTCCCCAAAATGAAGACAGTAGCAGAATGTATTAGAAATAAAAAAATGAACCATGTGTTGCTTAAAATATAAATATAAAGGTTTACATAGAGCTAAAATAAAGGACTACAGCAGAAGTTTTATACCCAAGCTAAAAAAAGAAAGAAAAAACAAAGTCAATAGTCATGATCTGAGAAAAGAAACATTATAATAGACATGGTTAAAAGCAGCAAATGTGGAAATTATATTATACTTTAAGGTACTATAGGAAAGGGAATAACATCAGTACTTAATACATATGCACCAACGGCACAATATCTATTCACTTAAAGAAAAAAAATCCAATCACAGGGAGAAATTAATGATTACTAATAATTCATAGTAATTATAATATAATAGCTTTTGCAGTGTGCTTTACATTTATCATATCATACTCGCAATAGCCCTGTGAGGTAGGTGTTGTTAGTATCCCATTTTACAGACGAGGAAACAGGCTGAAAGAGGTTAAGAACAGGGTAAAATAGTAACAACAATAACAATATTTAATTAGTAAATGTCTAAGGCAGAATTAAAATTCAGATCTTCCCGACTCCAAGTGCATCGTTCTATCTGCTATATTACCTAACTACAAATGGACAGTATAACTATAGTAGTTGAGGACTTCAATATACCCCTTTCAAGTCAATAAAACCTAACAAAAAATAAACAAGAAAGAACTGAAGGAGTTGAATAGGGCTTTAGGAAAATTAGATATAAAAGATCTCTGGAGATTACTGAATGAAAATTAAAAAAAAAATTGACCATGTTCTAAAATATAAAAGCCTGTAAACAAATGCAATGCCAAAATGCAAAGATATTAAACGCATCACAAGACAACAATAAATATAGTTACTAAAAGGGCTTTGAAGAAAAGATTCTCAATTAAATCGAGGCCACACAACTTAGCTCTAAAAAATGGTGGGTCATATGAACCATAGAGACAAAAGAGAAAATTTGATTAAAAAATGACGACAATAGATCAAAGTACAAAAACTTTGGGGATGCATCTAAAGCAGCTCTTTTTTTATGCTATTTTTAAAAAATAATTAATTTATTTTTAGTTTTCAACAATTACTTCTATAAATTTTAAATTTTCTTCACCTCCCTTCCCTCCTCCCTCCCCAAGATGGCATGCAATCTGATATAGGCTCTACATAAACATTCTTATTAAATATATTTTCACATTAGTATGTTGCATAGAAATATTAGAATGATTGAGGGGAACCATGAGAATGAAAAAAACAAAACAAAACCAAAAAGGGAGCAAATAGTCTGCTTTGATCTGTAAAGCAGTTCTTAAAAGACGATTTATATCTAAAATTTTTTTAATCAAAAAAAGAGAGATAGAAGAGATTAATTAATTGGGTCTGAACTAAGAAATTCTAAAGGTATGATATTAAAAACAACTAAATACAAAATTAGAAATTCTGATTTAGAACAAGAAAAGAGAAGGAACAAAAAAAGAGAGAAATAGATAACTAACTTCAAAAAAGAAAGAAAATGGAAAATTTAAGTACAGTCAAAGAACTTGTAATATGGTAGTGAGGGAGTGCAAGAAGGGGAAGAACTTGAAGGAACAGACATATTAAGGCGACACAACCCAACTATTGCAAAGATATTTTATTTATTTTTATTATTATGAATTTATTAAATTCATAAAGTTAACTAGATTTATTTAAAACATAGTAACAAAAATCATAGGAGATTTTAATGTTCCTTGGTTATAGCTGAATAAATCTCAATTTAAAAATGGAAAATATAGACTGGAACAAATTGTTAAATAATTTGGAGCTGGAAGATTTCTGAGATCTTCTGATGGAGATCAATAAATAATATACATATTTCTCAGAAATACAAATATCATTGCAAAAAGTGACCATGTGCTAGGCACAGAGAAATTATTTAAAAAAAGTAAAGCCAGGAATAAAAACTAATCTGCTACAGATCATAACAAAATAAAAATGGTAATTAATACAGAGGGTATAAATGACACAGGCCAAAATGGAAACTTAATAATGACCTTTTGAAGAATCAGTCAAAAACAAATCATTGAAATTCTTAACAACTATATTAAAAAAAAATCAAAACCACACACACACATATTTTCATATGCAGCTAAAACACACTTTGGGGGGGGGGAATCACTTTTCTGAGAAGATTCACTAACAAAAGATTAGAATAGAGAATAGAATAGAGAAACATTTGGCAGACTATGGTCCAAAGGCCAATCCTGTTTTTGTATGGCCCATGAGATAAGAATGGATTTTTTACATTTTTAAATATATAAAAAATTTTATTAGGTCATGATCCATACAAAAACAGGTGGTAGACTGGATTTGACTTGTAGGCCATAGTTTGTTGACCAAGATTAACTGAATATTAATTCTAAATATTAAAAAATAAAGAAAGCCATAAAGAAAAAAAAAACTAAAACTAGAGGATAAAGAGATAAATTAGAAATCAAAAAGACTATTGGAGTTAATTAACCAAATTAAAAATGATTTTTACAGAAGACTAAAAAATGATAAAACCTTGTCAAAATTGCCAAAATAAAAAAAATGAAAATGGTGAAATCATGAAAGACAAAGAACTTAAAAGAATCTTCCAAACTGACTAAATCAGCAAAATTAATAATTTTTTTAAATTGAGAAATATCAATGAAATATACAAATTAATAGAACATAAAATATTGAACTTAAACATCCAGTGTCAGAAAAAGACACTGAACTACTTATAAAGAAAAAAAACAAGTATCTTAAAAGATCTCTGGTCCAGATTAATTAATGGGTAAATTCTATCCAACTTTTTTTAAAAAAAAAATCAATAATTACATTATAAATAGTATCCTCAAATTTTTAAAAAAACTGCTTGATTAACTCCTTTTACAAAGCAAATATAGTCCTAGTATTTAAACCAGAGAAGGATAAAAGCAAAGAAAAAGAACTTGACTAATAATCACCCATGAATTTTGATTAAAAAATAATAATAGCTAGCTTTATATGTTGCTTTAAGGTTTTCAAAGCTCTTCATGTATATTATCAGATTTAGCCCTCACAACAACCTGGGAGATGGGCAGATTATTATTCTTATTTTATAGATGAGGAAATAGTATCAGACAGGGCTTTAGTGACTTTTCTAGGTCAGTAACTGCCTGAGGCAACATCTGACCTCATGTCTCCCTGGCTCCAGGTCCAGTTTTTTATCTAGTGTAACATAGTAACATATTTAGTGTTTTCAAATTAAATTTATATCAGGATTGCGAGGACAGTTCAATATTAGGAAGGCAATGAACAGAATCAAAATTCAATTAAGACTTACATGTCTACTATGTGGTAGGCACTGTTACATGTTTGGCACACAAAGACAAGAGTAAAACTGTCCCTGCTCTGATTGAGGATGGGAGTGAGCAATATGTATACCTATGTAGTTATATACAAAATAGAAACAAATAGATACAAGATTAATTTAGTAGATGGGGAAGGCACTAGTGATTGGGGCAATAACAAAGATTTCATGAAGAAGGGACACTTGAATGGATCCTTAACAGCTTTCTTGAAAAACTTGGACTGATTCTCTAAGAGGGCCTAAATTACTATAGACTCATGGTAGTTGAGGGTGTCATCCAATATAGCTAAATTTTAAAAATCTCTTTGGAGAAGGAGAAAGATATGTATTCCGCAATCAAATAAAAAATATATCACTACGTTAAAAAAAATTGTAAACGAACCTCATCAGGTACCTATAGCAAAGTGGAAAAATTCTTAACCACTCAGTGGATAGCAGAGATCACAAAAGACAAAACAGATAATTTTAATTACATATGATTAGAAAGCATTTGTACTAACAAAATCAATGCAAAACTAGGATAAGAAGGAAAGCTATCAATTAGGGGAAAAATCTTTGCACTGAATATTTCTAAGGATCTAATATGCAAGATATATTAGAGAAGTAGCACAAATACATAAGATTAAAAGCTATTTACCAAAAACAACAACAAAAACAGTTCTCAAAAGAATTGCAAAATATTGATAGACATTATGAAGGATTGCTCTAAATCACTAAAAATAATGACTCAGGTTTCATTTCAGGTTCAGTAAGGTGATAAAGATGACAAAATATAGTGAATGTTAGAAGATAGGTCCGTTAAACCAATGTTAATGGAAGTGTGAATAGTGCAACTATTCTAGAAAGGAATTTGAAATTATATTAAGAATGTGATGTAAATACCTATACCTTTTGATCTAGAGATACCATTATAAGGCAAATGTCCCAGCAAGATCAAAGACATAAAAAAGACATAATCATAGCAAAGAATTCCAAAGAATTGGAAACAAAATAGATGTCCAGTAAGTGAGGATAGATAAGCTGTGGCACACAAATGCAATGCATTAGTGCTGCACTAAAAGAAAAAATGAATATGCAAAATATAGGGATGCATGAGAAAATTTATATGAATTGATCTAAAATGAAGTAAGCAGAACCAGAAAAACAATATACACCATGTAAACAGAAATATACACAGACACACAAATCAAAACTGAATCCTTTGTAAGCTTGGCCTCCAAAATGAATCCTTACAAAAAAAGTTGGGGTTTTTTTTGCCTGAAATCAAAGTGTAATAGGGAGTGTTCTCACTGAATGAGTGGGATGTAGAATCTTCCCAAGTAGCTGCAGAGAGGATTCATCTCTATGACTCCTGGAGTTTTCAAAAGTATCTTTGACAAAAAAGCTTATAAGAGTTGGCATTTAGTGATATCCTCAGAATTCTGTAGTTTATATTCCTTACCCATTATGGTGGCATAGAAGATTAGAATGTATGTGCATTTTCAATCCTTGAATAAAAGAATCAATAGATCCAATTAATAAACAGTTATTCATTCCTACTTTGTATCAGGCACTATGTTACATGATGAGGATACAAATCCAAAAATGAGATAATCCCTGTCCTCAAGCAGCTTATATACTACAGAACTTAAAGTAATTTTAAGACATAAGATGTGTCAAAGTATAATTTAATGAAAATTAATGGGGATGAGAGATCATCAAGTCTAGCTGCTCCATTTTTTAAATGAGAAAACATAAGCACAGACATATGACTAATAAATATCTAAAGTGGGATTTGAACCTGTCTTTTGAACTGGAAGGTCAATGCCTTATCCACTACTATGCGCTACCTCTGTGGTCAGAAAGCCTTACCAAAAATTGAAGATAGTTTGTATTCTCTGCTGGGCAGCCAAGAGTTCTCAGTGTGGAACCTCTATGACATACTGAAGGCAGAGGAAGATAAGACAACGTAGATTTGGCCCAGTGGTATTCTACTAATTTGAGTTCATGTTCCAAGGAATTTCTGGGACTCTTGACACTTTTGGGCAGCTCATGGAAAAGCTTGTTGTTTATGTGAGTTACTTAGAAATGTTGATATATCTGTATGACCTCATCTTATTTGGGAAGATGTTAGAAAATCATGAGGAGTGACACTGAAGGTTACTATAAATTGCTGATCTCAAGTTGTCATTTGACAGATGCTAGTTCTTCTGAGTTACTATAATATTTAAGCATCAAATGAATACTAACCCTAAAAAAATAGAAGCAATTGTTTACTGACCACATCTGAAAAGTTATCAGTTGAAGACATTTCTGGAGTTTAGGACTACTTTTTTTTTTTACAAATTATTTTTGTTCAAAAATTATCAAAACATACAAAATCTCAAAACAACAACAACAATAATAGTGTTTAAAATAAAAGTGTCTATAAAAGATTTTAAGGTTTCTAAAGTATTTTAGAAACATTATCTTATTTGGTCCTCACAATGATTCTGGGAGGTTGGTAACAATAATGATAACAGTTTATTACCCTTATTTTGCAGATGAGGAAAATGAGGCAAATAAAGATTATGACTTGCCCAAGTGACTAGGGTCATACAGCAAAAAAGAGTATAAAGAAGAATTCAAACTCAGATTTCCTGACTCCAGGTCTAGTGTTCTTTCCACTGTACACCTACCTATCTGAGGAGACGACTTCACAAGAAACTGTGGACCTTTACTATCACAGTGTTTTAATAGAATTTATATTGGTATCTATAGCTCTCTCTTTCTCTCTCTCTCTCTCTCTCTCTCTCTCTCTCTCTCTCTCTCTCATAGAAGTTCTGAAAATAAGAATAGCAGATTTTTTTTAAATAAAGAACTAGAAGAAAATTTGTTGGAATGGAAGAAAATGACAACTTTGAAAGAACACGAAAAATGCCAGATTGAGTTACTTTGAAGAGAGGATGTATTGGGAGAATATAAAACTCATATGTCTCCCATTTTCCAAAATGCAAAAAAAAAAAAAAATTAAGGGCCTGAGTACAATACTGTAAAAAGTAATGCCATAAAACTGCCCATGAATTTTGAACATAAATAATAAATTGCTAATTGATCATATCCTCAGATCATCAACATGAAATTCATCAAATCAATGTATGTAGTAGGTAAATTTTAATATTTTATAGAAAATTAAAAAAAAATTCCAAATAACTGGGGAGAAACCCTTCGTATATGAAACAAGGTGATTTCAAATAGTCCAGTACTCCCACACATTCATGAAAAATTAAAGAGACTAGTATGACATTTTTTAAAAAGCAAAGGAGTACAATACACCACAAAAATAATATCCTACAAAAGTGAGCCTTATATTAATAAGGGGGGAGGAGATGGACTTTCAACAAAAGAGGAACATTTGAATTGTTCATAAAGAGAAATCAAAGTGAGTAGAATATATCATTTGCAAATACTTAAAAAACCCAGAAATACAAGAAAAGTAAACATGTTTGTTAACTACTGTGCAAATGTTCTAAAAGCACAGTGGAAGGGACTGATAGCTTTAGAGGGAGATGTGAAGGGGGAATGGTTAGGTTGATGAGGATAGAAACAAGGGAGCAGGCAATGGGGGATAGAGAATGGATTTGAATCATGATACCTAGGGATTTGTAAATCATAATCACTGTGTTGGAAGGATTTGGCGAAGTGGGAGTTTGTTAATCATTGAATAGTGCAGATAAATTATTAACATCAGTAAGGATTTAGCCTTAGAGTACAGCCTTCTGAAGGTGTTAGGTGGCTTAGGTGACTGGACCTAAGGAGGAGTTGATGCAATGGTGTTTTCCTCCTATCCCTACAGGAAGCCATGTCAGATCAGGACATAGGAAGAAAAAGCAGGATGGACCAGTTTGGCTCGGTTCCCTTTAGGCAGGCAGGATCTCCTGAGGTCAAGAAGAAGCCAGTCTAGGAGACAGATATTCAATGAAATGCCATCTTTCTAATACCTTGCTAGCAGAAGAGGTTAGCTTACGAGAATGGTCAGAGAAATATCCCTAGAATGGCAGAGGGGTGAAGAGTCATATGGTATCCTACAAAATTATAAAAACTTGGAGTCTGAGAAATATTAAGTAGAGATGACTGCTTGGGCAAGAAGGTGGCTCTTCTGGTACTGAAAAACAAAATTAATGATTGACTCTTCCATTCCTCCCTAGGTGCACACCCAGATGGCTTTTATGTTCATTTTGCTTTCTACCCTTATTTTTTCCTTTGGGGGTACCCTTGACATTTTAAAAACTGATTTAATCTAAAAGTGATCATTAGAATATAAATATTCCTATGGTGTAATTTGCCTTGTACATTGAAGAGGGTCCAGTCTATGGACTTCCTTGTTATTCTGGACTTAATTGTGTTTGTTAAGCAAACCACTTTTCCTGACAAGGATTTTTTTAAAGATACATTAAAGTGGAACAAAGCTAAGTTTGGAAGAGAAAGATAATACAGTGATTTCTCAACATTGGGTAGTGGACAAGCTGGCCAAAATAGTATTGTGACAGTCTTGTGAAAACCAACATAAATAGAAAAAGTTTTAGTGAGCACTATACCGAGAAAAGAATGTGTAGAAAGTTCCTGGGATACCAACACTTACCTTACTTAGCAATATAACCACCATTCACAAATTGCCTTCTTATTTGTCTGATTTATAATATTCTTCTGATTGGGCAGGGAGAGACTGGGAAAATGCTTTCTTATGAATCTGGAAAACATAAGAGGCCAAGCGCCTTACCTGCCTTCACATGGGATATCTTGCAGAATACACTCTCACAAGTTACAGGAAATCTGCAATACAATAGAGGGCTACAAGATCTGGTACACAGGATAGACTGACTTTTCTTCCTTCTGTTGCCCTTAAGCCTCAGACTTCCTGACTGCCATATGAGTTCCTGTTGGTGAGTAGAAACTTTGATTTGACATAGGCATTCTCCCAGGAGGTAGAAAGGAGCATCTAGGACTAAGGCGGACATTGCTAAAATTGTTGCTGTGGTCCAAAACTCTATCTGCTAGTGCTCAAGACTGCAGGAGAAGAGCACAGTAGAGAAGATTCTTATCTGGAGCAGGGGTAGAGATGGAAGTTCTTGTGAGAACTAAGCTAAGAGAAAGTCTAGGTGCTGAGTTAGCCAGTTGCGAATCCAGTGGTGATAAGATGAGGAGAGGTTGATTTCCAGTATTAACATTCGCTCCTTCTTTTCCTTTGCAATAGTCATTGATCCAAAGATAGGGTCCTAGACACACAGAGCTCATTTCCACTCACTAACTCATTTCCATGAGCTGAGAGTATAGGTAGTCTGAGAACTTCCTTTTGTCACTCGAATAGGAAAGAAAATGAACAAGGAGTTTTATAAGATGGCTGGAGTCAGATGGCATACAGGAGCGTATGACCTGTTTTCTTCCTGTTTTTCCACTATGTTCAATAAACTATGTATAAAGGAGGCTTGACTAGTCGGGTTCTTTCCTTATAGGATATATAGTATTCTGTGCCTGCCCAAGTGAAATGTACTAGGGAGCCTGCTTCTAGAAAGCATGGTAATGTGTGATGGAGGAGGCCTGCTCTCCAATTCTGAGCCCATGCAGATATCCTGGAACTAGCTCTAATTATCTAATAATACGGTAAATAGAGAGATTGATGATTGGCTACTGAGATAGAATTGGGCTGCATTAAAAAGGCACTAACCAGTCAAATTAACACTCTTCCTTTTTCCTGCCTGGATGTATTGAATTAGAGAGACATATTGTAAGCCTAGAGATGAAAAAAGAATTCTCAGACCCTTCTCTACCCAAGGCCCGCAAATCATCAAGGAATATGGGCCTCTGATTTTTGCTTATTTATATTTGTTTTTTCCTGCTTTAGGTGAAAGAATATGAGAGAGGACTATGACCTAGTGAGTTTCATAAAGGTTGGAATAGTGAGTGCCAGAAATCTGAAACACAGAAGACATTCTGAAATTTGAGAGAAACTAAACACAGGTGAAGCAGCCCAGGTAGTTTAGACCCTAATTCAGTCTGCATTGAGAAGTAAACCAGGTAGGAGAAATGCTCTGTAGAAACTCTAAGTCTGAGGCCATTTCTCCAAAGGATTGAGTTGCTTTATGGGAGAATATTCTCATTAGTGTATGGTGATATGCTTTGTAATTTCTGTTCTTTCTATATCTTTGCAGTAAACATCCCTTTGTACAAAGCTAAGCGATGTTGATTGGCTATATAAAACTGGGACACTAATCACTGGTGGTTAACATTGGGAAGAACAGACTGGAATAGGAACCCTAGATAGATAAACTAGACAGAGAGATAAAATTATTAAGCACTTACTAGAAATACTATAAGCACTTAAAGCGTCATGCTCTGTGCAGAGTTCTATGGATGCAAACACAGGAAAAAAAGGTAGTCTCTAACTTCAAGCAACTTATATTCTAATACAGGGAGTCAAAACATAAAGGTGGGGCTGGTAAGTAAGAAGGGAGAGAAGAGTGGTATACTTACAGAGAAATGTGAGGAGGTGAAGCAGAACAGAAAGTGAGATGGAGGTAAAGTAGATAGCATGCTTAGGACTGCTCAAGATACGTCATCTGAATCAGGAACTCATCAATCATCAAACAAGCCATAGAGTGAAGTCATCCTTAAGTGGACAAGGCAGATGGTGGAGCAGATCAGAGAATGAGCTGGAAGTGGTGTCAATATTTTAATTTTTCCAGTGCTGATATCAAGCTAATAGCATTAGAGAATCACACAATGACGCCTCAGAAACCTAAGGGGGGGTGGGATATTGCTAGCCTTGCTCAGTGTCCTGACCCATTTGAAAGGGAATGGGATTTGGACGGAGATATCTTCACAACTTATCTAGGCTACATATGAAATCTAGTTTGTTAAATATAGGAAATCATAAATGTTAAGGGGACATGACCAGAGAGAGGACAGTCTACATAACTTAGAGTTTTTTTTTCATTTTTTTTGAGTTCTAGCCCATTTTATCCCCTAAACAACTCTGGAGTGAGAAGAATTTGGAACTGCTAAGAGCTAATGAAGTGCAGGTTCAGTGATGGTAGTAGGTAGAGTTCAGAGAGAATGGTCTGGGTATCTTCAAGCTGAGAACCACTTGGTAATGCCACCTTTTGGAAGGCTATCCCATATATGCCCTTAAAGAGAAAATTAGTTGGTGATTCTGGGATTCTGGGAGAGTGCACCCTCTCAGCTGAGAACTTTGCCTAATATTTCACTGAAAAAATGGAAGCCATTTACCAACTTCTCCCTCTGTTTCCCCTGTCCTCATCTCACACCATTGAGATGCTTTCTGCCACTAACTCCTCCTTAATCCCTGTTTTGCATGAAGTAGCCCTTCTCCTTGGTAAGGTAAAACCCTCTTTGTGCACAAATGATCCTATTCCATCCCAGCTTCTCAGCAGATTGACCCACTATCATCACTACTTTTACTAATCTTCAATTTCTCCCTATCCACTGGATGCTTCTGTACTGACTACAAATATGCCCATAATTCTTCTATCCTCAAAAAAACTTTATTCAATTCATCCTTCACTAATAACCAGTTTCTTATGTCTCTTCTCCCCTTTGTGGTTAAACTTGAAAAGGCCATCAACAAGAGGTGTCTCTACTTTCTTTCTTCTCATTTTCTTCTTAACTTTTTGCAGTCTGGCTTCTGACCTCATCATTCAACTGAACTTGCCTTTTCCAAAGATATTCATGATCTCATTGCTGAATCTAATGGTCTTTTCTTAATCCTTATCCTTCTTGATTTCTCTGCACCCTTTGATTACCCTCTTCTTAATACTGCTTCCCTCTACTTTTTAGTCACACTCTTCTCTCTTGGTTCTCTTATCTGTCTGACCATTCTTTCTCTGTCTCCTTTGCTGGATCTTCATCCATGTCATACCCCCAAAATCTGTCTTAGGCTCTATTCTCCTTTTATGCTATTTCACTTGGTGATCTCATCAACTCATGTCGTAATGATCATCTCTATGAAGATGGATTCAGCCCTAACTCTCTCTGGACCTTCAGTCACATCTCCAACTGCCTACTGGACATCTCAAACTGGATATTTTAAAACCAATTATATCCAAAATTGAACTAATTATCGATCACACTCAAAACTCTCCGATTTCCCTAACTTCCTTATTAACTCTCGAGAGCACCACCATCCTCCCATTCATCCAGGCTAACAACCTAGATGTCATCTTTGACTTCTCACTCTTTCTCACTTCCCTAACAAATCAGTTGTCAAGGCCTCTTGTTTCTGCCTTCTTATCTCTCACGTATACTCTCTTCTTACCTTTGACACCACAACCACTTTGGTACAGCCCTTATCACCTCACAGCTAGACAATTGCAATAGCTTGCTGGCTGATCTCCGCACCACAAGTCTCTCCACCTGTAGTCCATCCTCCAGTGAATTTTCAGATTGGTTTTCCTAAATCATACGTCTGATTCAATAAACTCTAACGACTCTCTGTTACCTCCAGGATCAAATATAAAATCTTCTGTTTGATGTTCAGAGCTCTTCATAACGTAGTCCCTTCCTACTTTTCTAGTCTTCTTACATCTTTTCTTTTTTTAAAAAATTATTTATTTATTTTTATTTTTCAACATTAGTTTCCACAAGATCTCAAGTTACAAATTTTCCTCCCATCTTTCCCCTCCCTACCCCAAGATGGCATTTATTCTGATTGTCCCTTTCCCCAGTCTGCCCTCCGTTCTATCACCCCACTCCTCCCCTTATCACCTGCCCCCTTACTTTCCTGTAGGAGAAAATAGATTTCTATACCCCATTGCCTATATATCTTATTTCCCAGTTGCATGTAAAAACATTTTTTCACATTTTTTAAAGCTCTGAGGTCCAGATTTTCTCCCTTCCCTTCTCAGCCACCCTCCTTGAGAAGGCAAGCAATTCAATACAGGTTATACATGTGTAGTTATGCAAAACATTTCCATAATAGTCATAGTGTGAAAGACTAACTATATTTCCCTCCATCCTATCCTGCCCCCCATCTTTTCTATTTTCTCCTTTGACCCAATCCCTTTTCAAAAATGTTTGCTCCCCCAATCTGCCCTCCCTTCTATCATCCCCCTCTCTTATCCCCTTCCCTCTGCTTTCCTGTAGGGTAAGATACCCAAATGAATGTGTATTTTATTCCCTCCTTAAGCCAAATTCAATGAGAGTAAGGTTGACTCATTCCCTTTCACCTACCCCCTCTTCCCTTCCATTATAACAGTTTTTTCTTCCCTCTTTTATGTGAGATAATTTATCCTATTCTATCTCTCCCTTTCTCCTCCAAATACATTACTAAATTTTATTTTTTAAATATCATCCCTTCAAATTCAACTCACCCTGTGCCGTGTGTGTGTGTGTGTGTGTGTGTGTGTGTGTGTGTGTGTGTGTGTGTGTGTATTCCCTTCAGCTACCCTAATACTGAGAAAGGTCTCATGAGTTACAAATATCATCTTTCCTGTAGGAGTGTAAACAGATAGTTCAACTTTAGCAATCCTTTATGATTTCTCTTTCCTGTTTGCCTTTTTAAGGTGTTATTTTCTTCAGTATTTTTGGGAGTCTTCTTTAGCAAGCTGTTGACTCATTTTTCATGATTATCTTACATCACTCTCATTTCTCTTCCCAATTTTTCCTCTACTTCTCTTACTTGATTTTCAAACTCCTTTTTGACCTCCATTGCCTGTGACCAATTCATATTTTTCTCAGAGGCTTTGGATGTAGAAGCTTTGACTTTGTTGTCTTCTTCTGGTTGTATGTTTTGATCTTTTTTTCACCAAAATAAGATTCTATAGTAAGATTTTTACACTGTTTGCTAATTTTCCCAGCCAATTACTTGACTTTTGAGTTCTTTGTCAAGGTGGAAGTCTGCTTCCAGAGTGGAGAGTGCTCTTTCCCAAGTTTCAGGGGTTTTTACACAGCTGTTGTCAGAGATACTTCTAGGCAACTATAAATTTTCAGTTCTTCTAAGGTTGGTATGATCAAAGGAGAGGTGTTTACTCCTCTCCTGGGCTTTGTTCTGATCTGTGAGTGACCACAAGCACTATTTTTCTGCGTTGGAACTGTAAGGAAGATTCCCTCTCCACAGCTGCCACAAGCTCTGGTATGCCAGTGGTCCTCCTCACCCTAGGAGCACCACCCAGGACTGTGACCCAGATCCAAGGAGGGCAAAGCAAGCAAATCCTACCTCAGTGTTAGCAAAGAGATCCTTGCACTCCCCCTCTGATCAGCCACTTGATTCTCCCACTGTGTGGGCCTGGAGCTCTAGAAGCAGCCATTGTGTTGCCACCACCCCTCCACTGCCCTGGGGCTGGGACCAAGCTCTTCTCTCACCCAGGTCCAACAGAGTTTCCCCACTGACCTTCTATTTTGTCTTTGGTGTTTGTGGATTGAGTAATCTGGAACTGCTGCAACTGCCAGTGATTCAATCCCTGAGGTCTGCATCGGCCCCGTCTGTGCCAGCACAGCCCATGATTGACTATCCTCCACTTCCAGCCATGTATGATTGACCTTCCTGTAAGCCTTCCAGGTTGTCTTGGGTTGGATATTTGATTCACTCTGTGATTTTGTGCCTTCTGTAGCTCTAGAATTTGTTTAGAGTGATTTTTATTACAGGTATTTGGAGGTATTAGGGGGAGAGCTCAAGCAAGTCCCTGCTTTTACTTCCTCTTCATATCTTTTAAAAGTTTCTTACATCCTCACATACTCTGTGATTTAATGACACTGGCCTCCTTGCTGTTCCTCACACAAGATTTTTACTTTTTCCCTATGCTTGGAATACTCTCCCTCCATATCTCTGCCTCTTAGATTCCCTGGCGTTTCAACATTCCAGCTAGCAGTTGCTGTGGGGGTGTAAAACCAACAACAACCTCCTCACAGAACTCTTCAGGCCCAGGTTGTTTTAATCTGCTTTAAATCTGTTTTACCAAGTAAAGCTACTTGAAGGGGTTAACAGTCTCAATTTAATCCAGCATACAAATATCATTCACTTAGTTCAGGGGAAAAAGCCAGCACCCTGAACTTCAGAGCAAATACAAACAAATTACAAACATCAACAGACCAAATACAGTTCATAGTTACCAGGGGAACCATCAACATTCGAATTCAGACAGAAGGCCCTTATAGCAGCAGCCCAGAGTCCTGCACCTCCAGGAGTGAGAGTCTTAAGCAAATAGCTCTGTTCTCCCTTTTTATACAGTTTCAGACATCATCAGACATCATCTGAGTGACCAGAACTTAGGCTTCTATGATTGGCTCTGGTGTTAGCACCTCTCTTCATTGGCCCCACCTGGAGCCCCACCATAGTTACCAATTCACACCCACGTAAGCTTAGCACCTAGATAGGGGTTTGGGCCTGGGGCTTAGCACCTAATAAGACTCATTCAAAGACACTGAATTAATCAAAGGAAACAAAGGCCAAACTCTTCAAGGATCCCCAATACACCTGGCTTCCTTTAAATCTTAGCTAAAGACTTGTCTTTGTAAAAGGCCTCTTCATGTTGTCTCCATGATTGGACTGTGAGCTGCTTAAGTGCATAGGAGTGAAATAAGTTGTTCAAGATAAGTGTACAATGATAGAAACAGATTGAATAAGTCAGTCATCTCAAGCATCCTAACCCTTTCTGTCTCCTTTTTCTTTGTCTCCATTCTTCATATTCGTCCACCATATTCTGTCTTTTCTATTATGTCTTTGTCTTTTACTAACTCTTTATCTCCTTATATCCTTGTTCTTTTTCCCTGAATAATATCTGTATTTGTGTCTTGATAGAATCAGACGTAAAGCCCTAAAAATAAATTTCCCTGGAAATAATATTTTACAGGTTTTAGTCACAAATAGGTGCATATTTAACTTGATTAGACAGTCTCATTCTATGATACTAATTCTGCAGCTGAAATTTTTAAGATGGCTCAATGCAAACACACATATAGGAAAAACATTTCAGTGGCAAACTTGAAGGTTCTTTACTTCAGATTGTCAGAACAACTATTTTTTAAAATTTATTTTTAGTTTTCGACATTCATTTCCACAAGATTTTGGGTTACAAATTTCCTCCCCATCTCTACTCTCCTGCCCCCACCCCAAAATGGTATGTATTCTGATTTCCCCTTTCCCCAGTCTACCCTCCCTTATATCACTCTACTCTCCTCCTTATCCTCTTTCCCCTTACTTTCTTGTAGGGCAAGGTAGATTTTGATACCTCATTGCCTGTATATCTTATTTCCAAATTTTTTAAACATTTGTTTTTAGAACTTTGAATTCCAAATTCTCTCCCTTCTTCCCTCCCTACCCACCCTCCTTGAGAAGGCAAACAATTCAATATAGGTTATACATGTATTGTCATGCAAAACACTTCCTTAATAGTCATGTTGTGAAAGACTAACTATATTTCCCTCCATCCTATCCTGTCCTCCTTTATTCATTTTTTTCCTTTGACCCTGTCCCTTTTCAAAAGTGTTTGCTTTTGACTACCTGCTCCCACAATCTTCCCTGCCTTCTATCATTCCCCCCTCTTATCCTCTTCCGTACTACTTTCCTGTAGGGTAAATTGAATGTTTATGTTATTCTCTCCTTAAGCCAAATCTGATGAGAGCAAGGTTAACTTATTCCTTTTCACTTACCCCCTCTTCCTTTCTATTATAACAGTTTTTTCTTGCCACTTTTATGTGAGACAATTTACCCTATTATATCTCTCTCTTTCTCCTTCTCCAATATATGCCTCTCTCATCCCTTAATTTTATTTTTTTAGATATCATCCCTTCATATTTAACTCACCTGTGCCATCTGTCTTTATATATACTTATATACGTGTATATATGTACATATATGTTTATGTATGTATGTATGTATGTATGTATATTCCCTTCAACTACCCTAATGCTAAGAAAGGTCTCACGAGTTACAAATATCATCTTTCCTGTAGTAATGTAAACAAATGGTTCAACTTTAGCAATCCCTTATGATTTCTCTTTCCTGTTTACCTTTTCATGCTTCTCTTGATTCTTGTTTTGAAAGTCAAGTTTTCTATTCAGCTTTGGTCTTTTCATCAAGAATTCTTGAAAGTCCTCTACTTCATAAAAAGTCTATATTTTGCCCTGAAGTATTTATACTCAGTTTTTCTGAGTAGGTGATTCTTGGTTTCAATCCTAGCTCCTTTGCCCTCTGTAATATCATATGCCAAGCTCTCCAATCCCTTAATGTAGAAGCTGCTAGATCTTGTGTTATCCTGATTGTTTTTCCACAATACTTGAATTGTTTCTTTTTGGCTGCTTGCGATATTTTGTCCTTGACTTGGGAACTCTGGAATTTGGCGACAATATTCCTAGGAGTTTTCTTTTTGGGATATTTTTCAAAAGGCAATTGGTGGATTCTTTCAGTTTATATTTTACTCCCTGGTTCTAAAATATCAGGATAGTTTTCCTTGATAATTTCTTGAAAAATGATGTCTAGGCTCTTTTTTTGATCATGGCTTTCAGGTAGTCTGATAATTTTCAAATGATCTCTCCTGTATCTATTCTTAAGGTTAGTGTTTTTTCCAGTGAGATATTTCACATTGTCTTCTACTTTTCATCCTTTTAATTCTGTTTTATAATTCCTTGATTTCTCATAAAGTAACTAGCTTCCACTTGTTCCATTCTAATTTTTAAGGCATTATTTTCTTCAGTGATCTTTTGGACCTCCTTTTCCATTTGGCTAATTCTATTTTTAAGGCATTCTTCTCCTCATTGGCTTTTTGGATGTCTTTTGCAATTTTGGTTAGCCTATTTTTTTTTCACCTTTTTTTTTGCAGGGGGTAAGGCAGGGCAATTGGGGTTAAGTGACTTGTGCAGGGTCACACAGCCAGTGTGTCAAGTGTTTGAGGCCAGATTTGAACTCAGATCCTCCTGACTCCAGGGCCTATGCTCTACTCACTGCGCCACATAGTTGCCCCCAGGTTAGCCTATTTTAAGGTGTTGTTTTCTTCAGTTTTTTGGGGGTCTCTTTTAGCAAACTGTTAACTCATTTTTTCATGATTTTCTTTCATCACTCTCATTTCTCTTCCCAATTTTTCCTTTACTTATCTGAGTTGATTTTCCAAGTCCTTTTTGAGCTCTTCCATGGCCTGAGACCAATTCATATTTTTCTTGGAGGCTTTTGATGTAGGATCTTTGATTTTGCTGTCTTCTGGCTGTATGTTTTGATCTTCTTTGTCACCAAAGTAAAATTCTATAGTCTGAGTATTTTTACACTGTCTGCTCATTTCCTCAACCAATTATTTGACTTTTAAGCTCTTTGTCAAGGTGTGGCTACTTCCAGAGTGGATAGTACTCTGTCCCAAGCTTCAGAAGTTTTGTGCTGCTCTTTTCAGGGCTGCTTCTCTTCTGAAGTGATATGGTGCTCCTCTCCTGGCCTGTGCTCTGGACTGTGAGTGCAAGCACTCCTTTCTGCCATATAACTACCAGGAAGACTCCCTCTCCACAACTGCCACAAGCTCTGCCATGCCAGTACTCCTGCTCCCCCAAGGACCACCAACAAGCACTATGACCCAGATCCAAGCAGGGCAAAGCAAGAGAACACTGCATCAGTGCCAGCAAAGAGATGCCTGCACGTCTGCTCTGATCAGCCGCCTGATTGCACCCGCCATCAGTGGGCCTGGAGCTCTGGAAGCGGCCACAGCTGTTGCTGCTGCTGCTGCCAGTGCCACTGCTGCAGCCACCCTCACTGCCCCAAGGCTGGGGCTGGACCACACCCTTCTCTCACCCAGGACTAACAGTTTTCCCACTGACCTGCTATGTTGTCTTTGGTGTTTGCGGGTTGAGAAATCTGGAAACCTCCACAGCTGCCATTGATTCAGTTCCCCAAGGCCTGCTCTGCCTGGTCTGCTCTGGCCTGGTTTGTCCTGATGAGGCCCACACTGGTCTGTCCTCTGCTTCCAGCAAGGCTCAATAGACCCTTCCAAGCAACTATCCAGGCCATCTTGGGCTGGAGACTTGTTTCCTTCTGTCATTTCATGGGTTCTATAGATCTAGAATTTGTTTAAAGTCATTTTTACAGGTGTTTGGAGGGAGCTGGGGGAGAGTGCAAGAGTGTTCCTGTTTTCATGCCACCCTCTTGGCTCCACCCCCACCCCCCGAATAACTATTAACACCCACTACTACATATACAAAGTTTTCAAAGTCACATTCTCAGTAAGGCAAGCATAAGTATCTTGTATCAGTAAGGAAAGATTCATGACCCTAAGGATGACCATGAATATGCCTGTATGGTTCAGAATCACAACATATGAAAAACTCTCTAGGTAGAAGGCAGAGGAAGTATAACATTAACTTAGACTCCAGGGGATAAAATCCTAAGACCAGCTACTCCAATTCGATATAGTAGTAATTATGTTCCAAAACCAGTAAGCCCACCTCAATGTAGCAACAAGGGAATTATAACACATTATTATAGCAAGTAATCAAGTCATCCTGTAATCTTCCCCGCCCTGCTAGGACCTTCCTGTAAACAATCACTCATGAATCCTAACTCTCTGGTCAGCACTCTCTTCTGCAGCTCTGCCGACTATGTCCCTTTTACTTGGGCTGAATTCTGATTCCTGTAGCTCTCTGCAGATTCTGCTGCTCTCGGTTCTGGGCGCTCTTTATACACAGTCCTAGCTGGCATCTGATTGTCTGGAACTCAGGTTTCTGATTGGCTGAATTCATGATTGACTAGAACTCATTTCACATACATTGGCTCTTGTCTTAGCAACTCCCCTTAGGGCCTTGAGGGATTCACATCCAAATTGGTTTAGTACCAAGTAAGTAAAGGCTTTAGGCCTACTTACAAACAAAGTTACAATCAAACTTTCCCACCTAGCCCTATTGAATGGGTGGGGAAGATCTTTGATCACATTAATGCTACATATCTCATAGTGGAATTGAGGTGACTCTGGGTCCTTGAAGGTTTTACCAGAAGAGTGTAAATTCTAACAGGTTCTATCATGTTGAAGAGGGTCTACATTTAAGCTCTACCTATTCCCTCTCCAGTGTGATTTTAAAGAATAACGGTAGCTAACTATGGAGCGACTGGCCACCTGACGAAAATATATTTTGGCCATGATGAGCCTTGGAAAAAAGAAAAAATTTAAGTGGCCCTAAATTCATGAACCTTCTTTACATTTTTTTTTTGGTGAGGCAATTGGGGTTAAGTGACTTGTCCAGGGTCACACAGCTAGTGTTAAGTGTCTGAGGATGGATGTGAACTCAGGTCCTTCTGATTCCAGAGCTTGTGCTTGTAACAATAATGTTGCTAGCAGCTACTGTGGCTACGTAAGACCAACAACAAGAGCACACAGAAGGGCTGCCAACACAGGTTCTTTGATCTGTTTTTCTAAGGAAAGCGCCTTTAAGGAGTTAACAATCTCAGTTTAGTTAAAGGTATGTGTATCATTGTGTCCCTAAGGCGAAATGGGCTCCTTAGCACTTAGTTTGGGGAGGTGCCCTTGAGGTGTTTGGCTTTTGTTTACCTTGAGTGAAAGTACTTTCAGCTGTTAAGTGCTAAGCCCCAGGCCCAAAGCCCTATCAGGTGTGAAACCTTTGTGGGTGTAGATTGATGACTTAAGAGGGGCCAACTCGGGAACCAATGGTCTCTGGTCTTAAGTAGGGGCTTGAGAACCCCAGAGGCTTGGCTGTCAGGAGAGGAGCTAAGAGATCAACTATAGCTGAAGCCGAAAAAAGCCAAAGCAGGAGACCTGTGTGAACCCAGGAGTGCAAGCAAGTACTTGAGGCCAGTAAATATGATTTGGCTAAATACTATCTTGTTTCTCTGTGGCCTCCTGGTTACTCTTGTGAGGCGGGCCTATTGGGCCTGGGGTTTTTTGGTCAAGATGTCAGAATGGGGAGGCTGGTTTGCTAATTTGTTGTTCTGGGGCCTAAATAAATGTTCTGTTGCTTTCTACTTAGAGAATCTCTCATACCTTGCGATTTTGAACCATTCAAACATATACATGATTATATATGAGATTATAAATTCGGCCTTCCTACTACAATCATTCACTTAGTTCAGGGGGAAAAGATCAACCCTCTGAACTTCAGGGCAAATACAAACAGAAATTACAAATCACACACACTATATAAACAGATCAAATAACAAAAACCAGTCTATCCATAGTAATACATAGTTCCAGAGAAATACCAACATCTGGGTTATCTATCGAAGCCAGGGGTGTGGTTGGCTGTTTCAATGGCTTGTCCAGAGTTTCATCACTCTTTCAATGAGTGTACCTCCAAAAGTGAAACGCTAACTTTCCAATACATATACCCTGTTCAGTACAATGAGGGCTCGAGGCTCTTCATTTAGGGTGTGAGAAATCACTAACACCAGGGTGTGTGAAAGCTAGTTAATCACTAGAACCACAGTATACATTGTTTCTAATGACTCTGGATTGTCTTAATGCTGAGAAACACTCCAAGGCAAAAAAGATCCTACTTTACCCTCCGCATTCAAAGGCCAGACTCATTAAAGGCACTTAAGACGTATGGCAAAAAATTCTGCCCTTATTACCATAACAGTGCTCTATCCACTGAACCACGCAGCTGCCCCACCTCCTTTATGCTTCTTCAGTGATGGTAGTAGAATGGCAGAAAAGAAGACAGAATATCACAAAGGATGGTTTTTTAGACTGTCAAATTTTACTTTGACTGTCGGTACTCTCAAATGAAGAGACATAGTGGTTGGTAGAGGAATTGAACCATCTCAGTTCAACATCACATGCTGGCTACATCCTTCATGGCAAACTTATGAGAGGACTCTCATCCATAGGCGGGCATAGAAGTATGATCTCCATCATTATAGGCAATTCTCAAATTCATGAGATCTCATAACCATTTTAATATTGAGTATATGCAGAAAAACGCCAGAGCAAGAGTAGAAAGAACTTGTCCAGTCAATCAATCAATACATATTTATTACTGACCTATTACATGCCAGTCACAATACTAAACACTAGAGCTACAAAAAGAGGTAAAAATCCCTGTACTCAAGAAACTTACAATTGAATGAAGGAGACACATGTAAACAAACATATACAAATAAGGTATATGAAAGATAAATAGGAAGTAATTAACAGAGGAAGGTCACTAGAAGAGGGGTAGAGAACCTGTTTTCTTCAGGTGTGGCCCTTTGACTGAGTTCAAGTTTTACAGAACAAATTATAACAACAATGTGGCTTGCTGCTACTGTGAGGCCAATAACACCAGCACACAGAAGGCTGCCAGCACAGGTTCTGTGATCTGCTTTTCTAAAGAAAACAACTTCAAGGGGTTTTCAATCTCATGTTAATCACACATACATATATCATTCACTTAGTTCAGGGGGGAAAGGCCAGCACCCTGAACTTCGGGGCAAATACAAGCAGAAATTAAAAACAAAGATAATATAAACAGATCAACATTTCTGTCTAACCAAATCACAATACACATAGTTACCAGAGAAGCACCAACATCTGGGTTTTCAAGCCTGGGCCTCTTAACAGTAGCTGCCCAGGGGGGCGGAGCCAAGATGGCGACTGGAAAGCAGTAACTGGCGTGAGCTCCCCTCCAAGTCCCTCCAAAAACCTATGAAAAAATGGCTCTGAACCAATTCTAGAACTACAGAATCCACAAAGGGGCAGAGGGAAGCAGGACTCCAGCCCAGGTCTGCCTGGATGGTCTCGGGGTAAGGTCTGTCCCGAACAGAACTCC
>CM053626.1:155921847-155968974 GCA_028646595.1 Phalanger gymnotis | reverse complement strand
AAAAAAAAAAACAGTAGCTGCCCAGAGTCTTATCTAGTCAAATCACAACACTCTTCCAGTGAGTGAGAGCCCCAAACAAAATGCTAACCTCTGAGTTTATATACCCTGTTCAGGGTCAAGGGGTGTCACAACCATGTGCCTCAAAACCATGTGACTCAAACCTATGTGAACTAGGCTTTCCCTTGATGTAGGCAGATCATCAAAGACTCCTGATTTAATCAAAGAAACAAAGGCCAGACTCATCAAGGGCACTTGATTACCTAAGTGCTCCAAAAGAGAAAACGGTTAAAAAAAAATCCTGCCCTGATTACCATTACACAAATCTTTTTGTTACTGGAGGTAGAAGAGCATCAGGGACCACCAGAGAAAATGCCCAGAGTATACCGCAGCTTAGTCTTCATCATTCTCAACCCATCTGTAGCATGTGACACTATTGACTACACACTTTTCTTAAAGACTTTCTTTTTTCTAGATTTTTATGATAATACTGCCTTCTGCTTCTTCTCCCTGTCTAAGCATTTCTCACTTTTCTTTGCTGGATAATCATAGATATCATTTTCTGAGTGGCAGGAGCAAAATCCTAACCCAGGCCAGTATAACCTGCAGCATGCCAAAGGATTTCCTGTACATACAAAAGATGTTTTCCCCTGCATTTTTGTAGGCCTCCCAAAATCCTTTGGTGTGTGGCAAGTGGCCAGAGGGCTCTAAGAAGTTGTGCAGGGCTGTTTTTCCCCGTTAAATGGAAAGAAGTAGAAGAAAACGATAGAATAGAAAAGACAAGCAATCTCTTCAAGAAAATTAGAGATCTCAAGGGAAAGTTTCATGCAAAAATGGGCATGATAAAAAACAAAAAATGGTAGAGATTTAATAGAAGCAGAAGAAATTAGGAAGAAGTGGCAAGAACATACAAAAGAACTACACAAGAAAGATCTTAATGTCATTGATAACCATGATGGTGTGGTTACTGATCTAGAGTCAGACATCCTGGAAAACGAAGTCAAGTAGGCCTTAAGAAGCATTGCTAATAAAGCTAGAGGCAGTGATGGAATTCCTGATGAGCTACTGAAAATCCTAAAAGATGATACCGTTAAAGTGGTGCACTCCATATGCCATATCTATAACTACATCTATCTATCTATCTATCTATCTATCTATCTATCTATCTATCTATCTATCTATCTATGTGTATGTATTTCCCTTAGCTTTGGCTGCATCTCATAAATTTTGGTATGTTGTCTTTTTTTCATTCTCTTTTTAAAATTTTTTTATTTTTAGTTTACAACACTTGGTTCCACAAGTTTTTGAGTTCCAAATTTTCTTCCCTTCCCTCTCCCCCCACCCCGATGGCATGGAATCCAATATAGGTTCTACATATACCTTCACATTAAATTTATTTACACAATGGTCAAGGTGAAAAGAAGAATTGTAGTCAATGGAATGAATCATGAGAAAGAAGAAGCAAAACCAAAAAAAAAGAAGGAAAAAAGAGAGCAAATAGTTTGTCTCAATCTGCGTTTAGACTCTAATTCTTTCTCTGGATGTGGATAGCTTTTTCTATCATGAGTCTTTTGGAGATATCTTTGAACTTTGTATTGCTGAGAAGAGCCAAGTCTATCAAAGTTAGTCATCAAAGATACCATGTATCTGTAATTGTGTATAGTGTTCTCCTGGTTCTGCTCCCCTCACTCAGGATCAGATCACGTAAGTCTTTCCAGGTCCATCTGCTCCTCGTTTCTTATAGCACAGTACCATTGATTACGTTCACATACCACCACTTGTTTAGCCATTCCCCAATTGGTGGTCATCCCCTTGATTTCCAACTCTTTGCCACCATTAAAATGGCTAGTATAAATATTTTTGTCCATTTCTCACTTGTGTGATCTCTTTGGGATAGAGCCCTAAAAGCGGTGTCGCTGGGTCAAAGGGCATGCAGAGTTTTATAGCCCTTTGGGCAGAGTTCTAAATCCCTCTTCAGAATAACTGGATCAGTTTACAACTCCACCAACAATGTCACAGTGTTCTTATTTTCCCACATCTTCTCCAGCATTTATCATTTTCCTGTTTTGTCATGTTAGCCAATCTGACAGGTGAGATGTGGTACCTGAGAGTTGTTTTGATTTGCATTTCTCTAAGTATAGGTGCTTTAGAGCATTTTTTCATATGACTATAGATACATTTAATTTCTTCCTCTGAAAACTGCCTGTTCATATCCTTTGAGCATTTATCAATTGGGGAATGATTTGTATTCCTATAAATTTGACTCAGTTCCCTGTATATTTTAGAGATGAGGCCTTTATAAGAGACACTGGTTGTAAAAATTCTTTCCCAATTTTCTGCTTCCCTCTTAATCTTGGTTGCATTGGCTTTGTTTGTACAAAACCTTTTCAGTTTAATGTAATCAAAATTATCCATTTTGCATTTTGTAATGCTTTCTATCTCTTGTTTGTTTATGAATTCTTCCTTTCTCCATAAATCTGACAGGTAAACTATCTACCCTCTCTTTTACCAATTCCTCTCTTCTCTTATCCTGCCCCTTTTTACTTCCTTATAGGATAAGATAGATTTCTATATCCAACTGAGTATGTATGTTATTCCCTCTTTTGGCCAATTTTGATGAGAGTAAGGTTCAAACTTTGCCTTCCAACTGTTTCAACAATCCGGCTAGTAGCTGCTGTGGGAGTGTAAAACCAACAACAACCAGCTCACAGAATGCTGCAAGCCCAAGTTCTTTTGATCTGCTTTACTAAGGAAAGCAACATTAAGGGGTTAACAATCTCAATTGAATCTAGCATACAAATATCATTCACTTAGTTCAGGGGAAAAAGCCAGCACCTTGAACTTCAGAGCAAATATGAACAAATTACAAACATACATTTATAAACAGACCAAATAGAATTCATAGTTACCAACATCTGAGTTCAGCTGGGAGCTCTATAAAGGCTGGCTCAGAGTCAAGTGTCACTACTGCTGTAGGTCAGAGCTCCAAAAAAGAGAAAGCCAACCTCTGGTTTTATATCTTTTTCAGGGTCAAGGGTGAGTCACCCACGTGACCTAAAATCATCACAAAAATGCCACTTAAACCCACGTGGTCTAAAAGCTTCTGATGTCACAAACATGTCACTCAAACCCATGTAAACTAGGCTTTTCCTTGAGGCAAGGAGGTCATCAAGGACTCCTAATTTAATCAAGGAAATAAAGGCCAAACTCTTCAAGGGCACACGGTTGAATTAAGTGCTAAGAGCCCATTTTGATTGCCAATACACCAACCCACCCATCCCCATCTTCCCCTCCATTACAATCATTCTTTCACATCTCTTTTTTATGATATAATTTACCTCATTCTATCTTCCCCCCCTTCTTCTTTCCCCAGATCATTGTTTTTTCTTACCTCCTTATTTTGTTTGCTTGTTTATTTTTGGTATCATCCCATCAAAGTTACCTTATATCTACACTCCCTATCTATGTATATTCCTTTTAATTGCCCTTATAGTAATAAAGTTCTTAAGATTTACATATACATTTTTTGCCATATAAGAATATAAACAATTTAACCTTATTGAATGTCTTGTATTTTCTTTCTTGTTTCTTTTTTTAACCTTTTTATGTTTCTCTTGCATCTTGTGTTTGAACATCAATGCTTTTTTATTTAATTTTTTAAATTTTATAAATTAAGCATGCTTGAAAGTCTTCTCTTTTGTTAAATGTCCATTTTTTTCCTCCTGAAGGATTATACTCAGGTTTTCTGGATAGGTGATTCTTGGTTTTGACCATAACTCCTTTGCCTTCTGGAATATCATATTCCGAACCCTCCAGTTCTTTAATATGGAGTTGTCAAATCCTGTATGATGCTGATTGTAGCTTTACAATATTTGAATTGCTTCTTCTTGGATACTTCAAGCACTTTCTCCTTCATCTGGGAGCTCTGGAATTTATCAATATTGTTCCTGAAAGTTTTCATTTGGGGGTCTCTTTCAGATGATGATCAATGAATTCTTTCCATTTCTATTTTGCTGTTTCTTAATCAGGACAGTTTTCCTTGATAATTTCTTGAATGATATAATCCAGGCTTTTTTTTTTTTTATCATGGCTTTCAGGTAGTCTGATAATTCTTAAATTATCTCTCTTGGATCTATTTTCCAAGTCAGTTGGTTTTCCAGTGAGAAGTCTCACATTTTCTTCTATTTTTATTTTTTTAATTTTGTTTTTATTGTATTTTGATATCTCATGGATGTCTTTTGATGTCTTCCATTTGTCCAATTCTAATTTTTAGGGAATTATTTTCTTCAGGGAGATTTTATGCCTTCTTTTGTATTTGGCCAATTCTATTTTTACGGAGTTATTTTCTTCAGTGAATTTTTGTGTATCTTTTTCCATTTTTTGTATTTCTTTTTCAAAGTACTTTCTTTTTTCATGATCCTCTTGCATTACTCCCATGTCTTTTCCCAATTTTTCTTCTATTTCCCTATTTTGCTTTTTAAAATTCTCCTTAAGCTCTCTTAGGATTCCTTTTTGGTCTTGAAACCAAATTAAATTTTTCTTTGAGGCTTCATATGTAGCTTTTTTGATGCTGTTGTCCTTTTCTAAGTTTGTTCCTTGATCTTCTCTGTTTCCATATTTAAATTACTTTTTTGTTTTTTGCTGATTTTTTTCTGCCTATTTTGTGACTTGGTACAAATCTGAATTCTCTGTCTCCTTTATTAGATCTTCCTGTAGGTAATAGCCACTAACCGCACTTGTCCCCCAATATCTATCTTTAGCCCTCTTCTCTTTGCCTTCTATGCTGTTTCATCAGCTTCTGAGGGTCCAAATTATCATACCTGTATTTTCTTAACCTCAATCCTATTCTCTAGTCTCATATTACCCATTCCCTCCAGACATCTATATGTTCTATAGATTGTGTCAACATGTCAAAAATAGAATTCGTTATCTTTCTCCCTAACTCTGTCTCTCTTCTTTACTTCCCCATTATTGCTGAGGGCAACTATAGTGTCTTAGTTACCTAGGTTCATAATTTTGGTGTCATCCTTGATCCCTCACTCACATTCACCCCACTTATTCAATCTTTTGCCAAGTCTTCTCAGCTATAGCACCACTACATCTCTCATACATGTCTCTACTCCACTCACACAGCTATCACCTTGGTACATGTACTCATCACCTCAAACCTTGACCATTACAATAGCCTTCTGGTTGGCTTTCTTGCCTTAATTTTCTCTATAAGTCAGACTATCTTGTACATCACTTACCAAAGCACAAGTTTAACTCTGTTATGCAATACTCAAGAAAATCCAGTGACTCTTTATAACCTCTAGGATCAAATATAAATTGTGTTGTGCTTTTAAAGTCCTTCTCTAGTCAGTCAGTCAATAAACATTTATTAAGCACTCTGCTAAGTGCCAGGGATATAAATAAAAAAGAAAGACTTTGCTTTCAAGGAGCTTACAATTTGATGGAAGAAGACAATATACAAAAGGAGTTGAAAAGCTTGCTGGAGGAAAGAGAGCCAGAGAAGATGCATGGAGTCGGGGAAGTTCCAAAGTAGTGCACCCATGTGAGAAATGAGATATTCTGAGCTCCCTCCTTACATGGAAATTTTGGAATTCATGGCTCTATCCTACAATTAGAGAGACAGAGGATAGTGATGAGGTAGAGTCCCTAGAGACCTTACCCCTTCCTATCTTTCCAATCTTCCTATACATTACTTCCCTTCACATGCTCTACAATACAGTGACATTGCCCTTGCACACGATACTCCAACTGTTGATTTTGTGCCATTTTACTGGCTGCCAACCATCCCTGTATATCGCCAATGTGTTACAGTGGCTGCTATGAATATGCAGGCATATTCCCAGGTTTGAATTGCAAGATATAACAGACTCTCTCTGTGGAAGACGAAGCAAAGACATTTATTGAAACAGCAAAAAGCATAATCCATCATAGCAACAAAGAAATCTACATACATATTCAACGTAGGGAGCACTGACATCCTCGAGCCTTCCCTCTATCAGGTATCCCCACAAACAAACTCCCATAAGCAAAATCACTCCTTCTCTCATTCATGCTAGTTGCTCTGCTCTCTCTGCCTCCTCTCTCTCCCCAAGCTGAAACTCACTCCAACTTCCTGCTCCATACCTTCCTGCTCTACCTGTTCAGCAAGCTCCTCCCACCACAGAGTCATGTGACTCAGGCTTCCATGTGACTCAAGCAGGTCACATAGGCCTTTTAATGGATGGGAAAGATCTTTCCATTGCACTAGCATTACACCCTGGAATCTTCCTTACCTCTGTCTTCTGGATTTCCTGCCTTCCTTCAAAACTAATATCAAATCCTACCTTCTGCCAGAGTTCTTTCTCCATTTCTTCATTCCTCCTTCTGCCAATGCCTTCTTTCTAGGATTACATGCCATTTACATTGCAAATATCTTGTATGTACATAATAGTTTCCTTATTTTTTCCTCCATTATAATGTGATTTCTTTAAAGGCAAAGACTGCTTTTGTCTTTTTTTTTAATCCCTAGTGCTTTAAACTGCACTTAGAAAATAATAAATACTTGTTTATTGACTGACCCAAATTATGGGGCATGAAGAGATATTTCAAGTGATGAAAACTCTATGTAATATTTCCCATCATTAAGTTCAAATGATGAAAGAGGACTGGAATATATTTTCTACTTCATACTTTGGTCATTGTATCTCTTAGGATCCAGGAAGATCTACCTCTGAAACAACAGAAATATGGCTAGTCATCCAGGGCCGTTCAAAATTTCAAATTTATGTAGGCAAGTAGTTTTGCTGACAATTATGACAAACCCATATCATCAACTTGTACAGGTATAGGTATTGATAGGCCAATAGTTCTCAGGAGAGCTGGTGCCTTCTGACCAGAAACTAGACTATCTAATGATGACCCAGGGGAAATTCACGAAAAGGTTATACAAGTAGCCAGAAAATAATGTCAATGTTTATCAAGGTAAAGTGACTCCTGTTATTACATTTTTCCACTGGATCACTTGTTAATTGTTGCATATTTAAGCATGGCTTTCTTTATTGTCATTTTCTTGTTATGTTTACTTGCTTTGAATTAATATTATGTGTGTATAAATTGTGGCTACGATTGACTGTTAACTATGCATGATTTTACTGTTTCACATATTTGCTTTTGCTGTATACATATGGATTAATGTTGTGACATATACTAAGAACAATGTATACAAAAAGAAGAAAAAGGATAGTCCTTGCCCTCAAGGAATTTACGGTAGATTATGCAAGACATTGTAAAATTCTAAACCCTGAGGAGGAATATTGGACCACATTGGGAGGAGGCTTCTGGGAAATGTAGTTTCCCTGCTGTAAAGAGAGTCTTAAAGATCAGAGGAGGTATGAGTCTTATAGAATGGGATGTCTGGGAACTTATCACTCCTACAAACAGACCAGTACTCCCAGAGTGGCCACGAGTACTAGAAATGGAAGCCAAATGCATTTAAAGACGCTGCTACTTTGAATTGGCTATAATCAAAAACTTTTAAAGACTTGTCTGACTCACTCACATACTTAGGAGTGAAGGAGTCTGAACAGAACTTGTAGTTTGCCTTAACGTGCCAGCCTTTCCATGTTGTTGTGAGCTGGTGAACTTATCTACTCTGCACTTCCTCTCTCCCTTTACTGTCTAGAAAACTGGCGTCACTTATTTTTTGGAGTTCTATGTTCTTTTTAATTTTGTTTATTTGCTGTAAATGCTTTTATAATGGATTTTGTCTCTAGGTAATGATAAGCTGATTTTTACTATGTTCTAAGGAAGTGTTTGTTATAGTCAAGGTAAAAAGGGAAAATAAATGTTTATTGACTGAGTGATGAAAGTGAGCTTTTGTGACTATTTGCCTGGACTTTAAAGAGAAAAAAAAATTACAAGCTTATGATAAGCTTTCTGGGATAAAACCATATATGTGTGTATATATGGGTCTATTATATGTCTATATATTTGTATGTATGCATGTATATATAATGTGTATATGTGTCTATCTATCTATCTATCTATCTATCTATCTATCTATCTATCTATCTATCTATCTATTTCTGATACTTAACCATTCCATGGATTTTTGTGGAGAGAACTTTCATTTCTGGGTCTTCAGTAGAACTAAGGTGCTAATATAGAGTCAGCTGAAACGTTTCATTTCTACAAGATTTTCTGCTCTGGATGATGGCTGTGAAGGCCAGGATGGTAGCAGGTTTGGTGATCTGCGTGGCACTGTTATTCCGAAGACTCTTGGACAGTTAGTCAGTGGCTAGTGTTGGTGGCGGAATGCACGGGCATGTCTTTTCTCTATAATGGTTACTTTCCTCACAATGGTTGTGGTGACTAAACTAGAAATAGGATCAACAGTCTGTTCTAAGCGTTCTTGAATTTGGGTTTCTGGGTAGTCTTCTCCAGGGTCTGATGGCAGGAATTGATTCGGATGGTGTTTTGACGTGCCTGACACATGCTGTTTCCTGTCTTTCCTCAGAATGCTTTGTTGCTTCCTAACTTTACTAATAAAACCTAGCAATAAGGAAAAGCCATTCCATTCAAAGTAACTACAGAATGTACCCAGATAAGAAAAATGCCTATATTTTATAGTTTCTGTACCTTGTCAAATAATCAACCAAGATATTATTCTACAGATGTAGAGAAAATAATAACAAAATTCATTTGGAAGAACAAAATATTTAGAAACTCAGGGGGAAAATGGGGAAAGAGGGAGGCAAAATGAAGAGATCTGAGCAGCCCTAATTATCAAATTATAAAATTAAGCAACAACAACAAGGAAGAAATAGACAATAAAAGTGTACTGGTGGAGGACTTCAATTTGTCCTCTCATATCTAGATGAATATAACCCTGAAATAAATGAGAAAGAAGTTAAAAAGATGAATCACATTTTAGAATTTAGATAGGATAGACTTTTGGAGAATATTGAATGGGAATGGAAATGAGCATGACTCTTTCTTATCTCTACATGGCACCTTCACAAAAACCGATCATGCTTTAGGGAACAAAAACCTCATAAACGAATTCAAAACAAGAAAAAAAATATTAAATGCACCTTTTTGGGGGCCATAATGCAAAAAAAACCCCATTCAATAGAGGGTCCTGGAAGCATAGATTAAAAATTAACTGGAAACTAAATAAACCTAAAGAATGAGTGAATCAAAAACCAAATCATATAAAAATAAATAATTTCATTGAAGATGACAACAAAGAGACAACATAATAAAATTTGTGGGAAACAACCAGAGTGATACTCAGGGGAAATTTTATATCTCCAAATGCTTACATCAATGAAAGAGACAAAGAGCAAATAAATGAATTGGGCATTCAACTAAAGAAACTAGAATGAGAAAAAATTTAAAATCATCAGTTAAATACCAAAATATAAATGTTGAAAAATCAAAGGAGAGATTAATAAAGTTGAAAGCAAAAAAAAAAATAAGTAAACTAATAAATAAAACTAGGAGCTGGTTTTATTGGGGGGAAAACCAATAAACTAAACAATTCATTGGCTAAGTTTTAAAAAGAAAGAAAAAGCCCAAATTACCAGTTCCAAAAATGAAATAGATGAATGCACAATCAATGAAGATGAAATTAAAGCAATTATTAGGAAATATTTTGCCTGCTTCCAAGCCAATAGAAATAACAATCTAAATGACATGGAAGAATATTTTCAAAAATATAAATTGCACAGATTAATAGAAGAGTAAATAGAACATTTAAGTAACTCCATTTAAAAAAAAAAAAAGACAATGGGTAAACCAAAAATGAGCTCCCTAAGATTAAAAAAAAACCTAGTACCAGATGGATTTACAAGAGAATTCTACCAAATATTTAAAGAAAAATTAATTCCAATACTATATCAACTGTTGAAAAAAATAAAAGATATGTCCTACAAATTTTTTTTACAACATAATTATTATTCTGATACCTATACCAGAAAGAGTCAAAACAGGGAAAGGAAAATATAGACCAATTTCACTAACGAATGTTCATGCAAAATTTTAAATAAAATACGTGCAAGAAGATTATAACAATATATCAAAAAGATCATACACTATGACCAGGTTGGATTTATGTTAGGAATGCAAGGCATTCCAATTAAAAGCACTAGAAAGCACAGGAATGAATGGAGCTTTCCTTAAAATAAGTAGTATATATCCAAAACCAAGAGCAAGAATAATCTGTAACGGGGAAAGCCTTTCCAAATATATCAAGGGTGAAACAAGGATGTTCATTATCACCATATAAAAACATCACCTCTATAAAATTATTTATTTTCCTCTTATCCTGAATGTATTCCTTCAATTTCTTTTTCATATCTTCTACTATAACTAGCATTTCATGGGAAATATTAAATAGTAGTGGTGATAATGGGCAATCTAGCTTTACTTGTAATTTTACTGAAAAGGCTTTTTTCATTAAGTGTAATTGTTGCTCTTGGTTTTAGATAGATACTACTTACCATAGGTGGTAGTAACAATATCCTAACTCTTCCTCCCAATGAATAAGGCTGGTTTTTCCTTATAAGATATTCAGACCTTGTTAAAGACTCATCTCAGGAAACTAAAGAGTTTGCTCTGATGCTTAGGTGGTGGATAAAGATGGGTAACTTAGGCAAGGGAGCTTTGGTCAGCTGAGTCAACTTGTGATGTCTTCAGTGTCTATCCTTGTTAAATGTTCTTCTCCTATGGCAAAGTAAATCTCTTTATGTTAACTGCTGAATGACTTATAAGTGCCTCATTTTGTTCCAGTATTGAACCTAAACCATCAGGGAACTGACCTGAGTCATATCCAATCTAGAGCATCATGTTAAGGGCAAATCCATTTATTCCTATGCCTTCATGCGTGTGCGCGCATGTGTATTTTAAATAGAAACAAATGTTGATTTTTGCCGAAAGCCTTTTCATCATCTGGTTTATATCAGAACGTGTTTTTAAAATTATTTTTATAATTAATACAGTCTTGAATGACTATAATTTTCCCTATATTGAAACAACACTGTCACAAACTCAATCTGGATATGTGAATATTTTTTTTAAAAATATGTTGTTGAAACATAATTGCTAATATTTTTGAACTGATATTCATTAGACTTTGTTGGCATATAGTTTGGCAAAATAATTCCTGATAGTTTTTGATAATTTTCATTGTAGATAATTCTTGCTCTTAGTTTTAGATATATACTACTTATCACTTTTTAAAAAAAGTTCCATTTATTCTAATGCCTCCTAGTGTTTCCAATTGGAATGGGTGTTTATATTTTGTCAAAAACTTTTTCTGCACCTATTGATATAATCATATTTTTTTGCTTTTATTATTGATATGGTCAATTACGTTCACAATTTTCTTAATATTGAACCAGCCCTGCATTTCTGATTTCCCTTAATTTCTGATATTTCCCAAAATAGTTTCTGATGATTTACTCTTCAATTATTTTGAATTTTTTTCATTATGGATATGAATAATTTGGTTGTTTCTCTATTTTAAAAAAGAACAATCTAAATACTTATTTGTTTTATTAGTAATTTTCTTATAAAAATAATCCAAAGTTTTTATCATTTTGAGGGGCTTCATTTTTGTTAATTCTTGTTTGATTTACAAGAAAAAGGTTTTTTTCATGTATTCCTCTTCTAGTTCTATAGTTGTATACTCAACACATTGTGATGTAACTTTGTATATGACTCTAGGATATTGTTAGTTCTTCTATTAGCCTGTAAACCATTCATGTAGTCCCTTCCAATTAATCAAATATTTTGTATCTTTCTATGTTTCTTTTCTCTCTTGCAATTCCATTTCAAAGTGTCTATTGCAGGGGTGGGGCAACCTGCATCCTCCAGGTTACACGTGGCTTTCTAGGTCCTTTGGTAAGGCCTTTTGACTGAATCCAAGTTTTACAGAACAAATCCTTTTCTCAAGGGGATTTGTTCTGCGAAGTTTGGATTCAGTCAAAGAGCCACACTTCAGGACCTAGAGGGACACATGTGGCCTTGAGGCTGCATGTTCCCTAATTGTGGTCCATTGAATTCTGGCTTTTTTCATCAGGAATAAAATTATTAGTTATAAATGTGTAAAGTAAAGGCAAGATTCTTTACCTCAAGGATAACCATGAACATGCCTCTATGGTTTGGAATCACAAAGTATGAAAAACTCTCTAGGTAGAAGGCAAAGGAAGTATAACATTTATTTAGACACCAGAGGATCAAATCCCAAGACCAATAACTCCAATTCAATATAGCAGTAATTATATTACAAAACCAGTAAGCCCACCTCAATGTAACAACAAGGAAATTATAACACAGTATCATAACAAGGAACCAAGTCATCCTGTAACCTTCCCCTCTGCCAGAGCCTCCCCATAAACATTCACAAATCTTAACTGTCTGCTTGCCTGCATTCTCTGCCCTCTCAGTTTTCTGGTCTCCACAGCTCCCTGGTTTCCACTATCCACTCCACACTATTTCTGCAGCTCTGTCATCTTGAAGTTCTTACTTCTCCTCCTTGGGCTGGATTCTGAATTCTTGCTTCTGACTTCTGACTCCTGATTTCTCTGTTCTCAATGGCTACCTTTTGGGTGTATATACTCTTTTTAGGGCCTGAGGGCTTCACATCCAATCAGCAAAAAGATGTGGGCCTGAGGCTTAGCATCTACTTAGCAAAAGGGTGTGGTAAAGATCTTTAATCACTGATTGGCATCACAAAGGTATAGGCCTGCCTCTAATCAGGTCTCCTTTAACTGGCTCCACCTGAGGCCTATTGAATGGGAGAGAAAAATCTTTAATCACATTTTCACCACAAAAGCTTTATCTTTTTCCTTTTGCATTATTATATTCAAAGCCTTCTTCTCCTTTAAAATGCAGATGCCAAGTCTATGTGATCTGACTACATCTGCTTGGGACTTGATCTCTTTGTTTGCTTGTAGCATTTGGGGATTTCTTTCAGGAGATGATTGGTGGATTCTGTCTGTTTTCATTTGCCTTCTGTTTCTAAGACATCTGAAATATGGTATCCAAGTTTTGGGGAGATTTGGCAGGGAGGTGTCATGATTTTCATGTAGTAAAGTTATTCTTAGATGATCTTATCTTGACCTCTTTCACAAGTTTTAATAATATATTACCTTACATTTTTCTGGTTTTTTTCTCATATTTTTATTTTGTGTTAATATGTCTAGTCTCATAGAGTATTTTTTTGTTTGATGCATTCTAATCTTCAGGAGTTCAGCTTTGGTAAAAGGTTTACCACATTGTTTCTTCTGAGATACTCATTCTCCTTGTTATTTTTTCCTTCCTTGCTACTTCATGTTTTATCTTGATCCATTTTTCCAAGTATTTATGTATTTCTCATCTCCAGGATATTTTTTTTATGAGGCAATACTTGGACTTATTAAAGGCACCCCTTCTTCTGGGTGTTCCTTTTGACCTTCTCTCAGCTTACTCATATCTCTAAACTCAATTTCTAAATTGGGAGGCTTGTACTTGGGCTGAACTCTGTTTCCATGCTCCTGGATGATATGTTCAGGCCCTGTTTGATCTTTATTTAGTGCAGTGCCTAAGACCAGGCCTCAGCTTCTACAAGAATTGTTTGACTTTGCCTCCTATTCTGGTTCTGGGCCATTCTGACTAGATGCTCTCTGGGGCTGAAGCTACACATATGCTGCATTGGGCATGGGATATCTGGTCTATTTCTGTGTTGAATTCAGATTGCATGGGTACAGATCTACTGCTCCTCAGTTACCACTTACCATCCTGGTTGCTGCTCTGGCCATGTGTCCTGCTAACAAGAGGAATCAGGCTATTCTTGGAGGGCTCAATGTATTTTGCAGATTATGCTACTTTTGTACCATGTATTTCACCCAACCTATCTCCATGATTTTGCTTCATTCTGGAAATTTTTTTGTTCAGTTTTGGATTGGATGAAGAAATTTATACCTATTTCTGTTCATTTCATTTCATTTTATTTTGCTATTGTTCCTTCTGTTGCATTTTAGGTCTTTATTAGGGTGGTTGTGAGGGAACTGGGCTCTTCTAGGCTCTACCACACCTCCATCTTCCCATAATCCACCTTTTATTCAGCAATGCACTTAAACAATACATGTATGTCATCTCTAGCTGAAGGAAAGAAATTGACTGCAGTCTCCATTTAGTTTGATTGTAAACACAATAACAGGCATTGTAGTAGAACATGTTTCACTCAAAATTTTGGGTAAACTGATTGACCTTGTTTCCATCTGTGTGATTGGCAGAGACCTGGGTAGCATAATCCTATGTGGAAAAACTATGGTTTAACCGTTTGATTGAAAGTTAAATTGGAATGATTCAGAAAATGATTGCTTCCTATCCTTGTAAAGCACAGAAGGAGTCCTAAAGAATGGTTGCAATCTGAGTTTGGGGTCTTGAACTACCTCAACTGCTTTTCTGAACAACTGGATTTGGTGTTTTGTTTCCTTTCTGATGCTATGAATATTCTGAAAATGAGAGGGTCAACTTAACTCCATTCCACTTATTATGAGTTGTAACTTTTATTTTATATATGAATTGATTTTCCACTATACGAAACAAATGTAAAGAAAAGGTCTGTCACAAATGCAAAATCCCCTTTTTTTGTCCCGGAGTCTCTACAAGTGATCCTTCTTAGAATGTTATTTCAGACTTACAATGGTTTCTAAACCTTGTGTATTTTTTTAAGCATCCCTTGAGAAAGACAAGTTTAAACTTAGTAAATGTCTTTGCTTTTTAAAGTATTTCCTTAAAATAGTTAAAATAAATCTTGGTGGGAACTTTTTAGTATCTCAAATAGACTGAGAAATAGAAATGTTAATGGAAATGGCATTCAAGAAGACTTTTTTTTCTACTTCATTCAGGCTTTGACCCTCATGGAACTTCTGTTATGGCTGCTCCTGTTGGCTGGAAAGAAAGGTGAAGTTCGGATAAGAGAAAGAGGTATGGGAGATGAAGTGTTAATATGAAAAAGAGAAACTAAGACAGAGTCCTTCTCTTCACCCTTTACACTCTCTCTCAGTAACATCATCAGCTATCGGAAGTTTAGCTATCTTCTTTCTAACTATGAAATGGCTCAAGTTTCTGAGTCTCACTTCTGAACTTCAGATCCACATCATCAATTGCTTATTAGGCATTTCAAGTGGGAAGGCCTAGAGATAGCTCAAATTAAAACATCCCTAAAAGGCAACTCATATTTTCCTCCAAAACTCACCTTTTTACCAACTTCCTTAATTTAGTTGAGGGAACCACCATTATTCCAGGATCCCATGTTAATAACTTTGATATTGTCCATGACTCCTTAATCTCCCTCACCCTATACATCCATGTAGCTTCTGGAAAAGATTGTGGGAGAAAAACCAGGATAAGGGAGAAGGATTTGGCTAATTAAGAAGAAAACTGTATCTAATTTATAGGAGTTTGGACAAAGAAGTAAGTCAGAAGACTGAATTTGTGGGGATGAAATTTGTCAATTTTTGAGAGAAATTGAGGAATACAAATCACAATTTCCAGGTCCAAGACAGAGATCATTTCCAGATTCAATACCTCTCTGTCAAAGTAGATTGTCATCTTTTATACAACTTAAAGTCTTGGAGAATTGAGTAGATTATGGAGTGGTTAGTTAACAAACTTGCCCAGGGTCACAACGTTCATAGTCTCAAGTCCAGCTCTCTATCCAATAAATGCCATGCTGCTTCCTTGAGCAATATCAAGGAGTATTATGGAATAGAATGTAAAGAACTAGACTCAATAAAAATAATGTAGTTGACAAATAGGGCAAGGCATATGAGAAAAAGTAAGTAGAATAATTATTTTTAAGCAAACTGAAAGAATGTTGGGTGGGGCAAACTAGCAAAAACAGAAAGGAGACTCATTTAAGATACAGCAGCAAATGTGTGATTTTTGTTGAGACAAAGGAAAGAAATTTGACTGGGGTTGTTTATAAGAAGTTCTATCTAGGTGTTTAGGTTGAAGTGTAGACACTCAAAAGCAGTTTCAAGAAATAAGGCTAAAAATCTCTGCCATGATGTAGAGTAGAAGAAATTGATCAGTCACTGCCATTGAATGGGTTATGTTTATATTTCTGCTACAGCTATGAGAATGTTATTTATGTTTCAAGTGTAGACTGATTTCTTTCCTGGAAAAGAAGGAGGAAATACTCAAATACAGACTCTCCATATTCCATGCTGTTGCTGAAAAAGGAGGGTGCTAAAGGCAAAAAGAAAGAAAGCTCCAATGGGGGAAAATTTTAAAAGTGAAGAGGGATACTTAACCCTTGTCAGGATTATAGAGAAGGGAAGAGTTTTTTACATTGGAGGGAAAGGGAGGCAAAATGATAGGTGTGCACTTAGAATCTTGTAACACTATTACTTTAGTTAGCTCATTTTACTCCTATAATAGTGGATATATTGCTAGGCCTGGGGTCAGGAAGACCTGAATTCAAATCTAGAATCAGATACTTAATAGCTATATGATCCTGGGCAAGTCACTTAACCCTGTTTTCCTCAGTTTCTTCATCTATAAAATGAACTGCAGAAGAAAATGGCAAACTACTCCAGTATCTTTGCAATGAAAACCCCAAAAGGCTTCATGAAGAGTCAGACATGACTGAAAAAATGGTTAAACAACAATCCCATAATGGCCAATAATATAAAGGCCACATAGTCTCTTCCTCTGTAATTTTAGGAAGATTATTTTAGATGAAAATTAGGAGTACAATCATAATTATGCTGAATCCCCAGTTAGGAAAATCCCTAACATAATTAGAAGTTTGGATCCCTGTTATAATTTACCTTTATAATATATTTTTATAGCATAATTCACTTCTGTTTAGCTCCTGGCCTTTTTGTGGACATGAAATTCAGGTTGCAAGAAATATTAGATAATGTAGCTGTATATTATATTATAGAATAGTATAGCATAGTGTAGTATAGTACAGCATAGCATAGCATAGCATAGTATAGTTTAGTATAGTATAGTATAGCATAGCATAGCATAACACAGTATAGTATAGTATAATATAGCATAGCATAGCATAGCATAACATAACATAGTATAGTACATAGTATATATCATATACCATGTCATGTCATGTCATGTCATGTCATGTCATGTCATGTCATGTTATGTTATGTTATGTTATGTTATGTTATGTTATGTTATTACATTCTATTCTGTGTCTATGAATGGACAGTTACTGGGAGGGGAAATTTAGGAAAGAGAGAGAGCAATTTGGGGGGGGGGGATTTCATTTATCCAGCTAATTACTTCTTGACTTGACAGTGATAATTTTATAATTGAAAAAATAAAGGAGCCAAGCAGAGGAAATTTTATTCTAAATTTTTTCTCATTCAAGGAAGAACTGGTTTTAGGGTGTAGAAAAGATTAACCTTAGGGTTGTTACCATTCATTCTAAATTCTGTGATGGAGGTGAGGAAATCTGAGTATAATCTATTAGGCAACTTAGATTTTGAGAAAGTAGGTTTCAAAGGGTTTAGAGGTAAGATCACAGTATGATACCATGGACTAAATTGCTTCAGTAGAAGTCAGGTCAAGAGGGGTGGAAGATGCTGAACAATGAGATTCTGAAGAAGGGAAATAATTCCATTGAGGAGGGAAAAGGCAATTTGTCTGAAAAGACCATTGTAGATCGATAAGGATCAACTAACTTAGATTAATATGAAGAAAGTAGAGATCAGGCTAGATAACAATCCTGTTCTGTGTAAATCAGTCAGTCAACATGTATTTATTAAGAACTGACTAAATCAGGGGCAGCTAGGTTATGCAGTGGATAGAGCACTGGCCCTGGAGTCAAGAGGATGGAAATTCAAATCCGACCTCAGACACTCGACACTTACTAGCTGTGTGACCCTGGGCAAGTCAGGTAACCCTGATTGTCTTGCAAAAAAAACCCCAAAGAACTTCTATTCTTCTAAGTGTTGGGGGCACAAAGAAGGCAAGAAATAGTCCCTGCTCTCAAGGACTTCATAGTCTAATGAGGGAGACAAAATACAAATAGCTAAATGCAAACAAGACATATATATATGTATATACATATATATGTATATGTACACATATATATGTATATATGTATATGTACATATACATACACACACACACATATATATATATGTATATATATATATATATATATATACATACACACACACACATATACCCACAATACAAAGGTGATAATTAACAGAGGGAAGACACAACCAATGAGAGGAATCAAGAAATCCTTCTCATGGAAGGCAAAATTTTACACAGGGAAACCAGCAGGCAGTGATGAGGAGGGAATACTCCAGGCATGAGAGACAGCCAGTGAAAATGTCCATTTAGGAGATGGAGTATCTTGTTCAAGGAATGGCTAAGACGCCAATATCAATGGATTACAGAGGACACGTAAGGAGTAAGGTTTAAGAAGTCAAGGTACAAGTTGAGGAAAGGAATGGACATTTCTATAACATAGTACGTAGCAGGCACTGGGTTACACACTTTTTTATATGATTATCTCTTTTTATTCTCACTATAATCCTATAATTTACTTTTATTATTCTTGTTTTATAGAGTTGAGAATACTGAGGGAGATGTCAGTTAAGTGACTGGCCCAGAGTCACATGGTTAATAAGTGTCTGAGGCTAGATTTTGAGCTCAGATCTTCTTCACTCCGGACCCAGCACTCTATCCACTGTGCCATCAGCTATTTCAAAGAAGGGGTCAGGTTGGGAAAGGTTTTGAGTGTCAAACAAATGATTTTGTCTTCAGTTCTAGAGATGATAGAGAGACAAATTATATTTGATTCTGGAAGTGATAGAGAACCAATTTATTGAATAGGTACATGGCATGGTAAGGTATGCACTTTAGAAAGGATTAATTAGATAGCAGAGTAGAGGACTGAGTGGAAGGGGGGAGAGACACGAAGCAGGTATAGGGAGTCAGAGAAAGGGAGGAATCAAGGATTACACCTAGGATGTGAGCCTAAGTGACTGAGATAATCATAGTGCCCTTGGCAGTAGTAAAGTTCAATACAGGGTATAAGGTTTGGGGGGCTGGGGGAGATGAAGTTAGTTTTGGATATGTTGAATTGAAGACATCTATGAAACATTATTGGATATGAGTCTGGAGGTTAGGAATGTATAAGTAGATCTGTGGATCATCAACATAAAGATAATAATTGAATCCATGAGAGTTGATGAGAATAACAAGTAAAATTAAATAGAAGGAAAAAAGAAGAGACCCAGGACAGAGTCCTATAGGATACTCAACTTTAGTAGATATCATCTGGATGATGATCCACAAAAGGACTCTGCATAGGAGTGATAAAATAAGGATGAGAAAACTGAGGTAAACAGGGGTTTATGCTTAAAGACTTATCCATAGTCACACAGACAGTAAAGTATCTGAGGCCCTATTTGAACTCAGGAAGATGAATCTTCCTGACTCCAGGCCCAGCACTCAATCCACTGTGCCACCTAGTCGCCCAAAGACCAAAGAGAGATCTTAAATAATCCAATATAAGAAAGATAAATAGAACTAGCTGTGAGGGAAGCACCAAAGGGGTAGGGGGGATTTCCGTTTCTGCAGAACTGATAACAAAGTGTATCTAACTTTTTTGAGTACCGGTACTATACAAATTATTTTCCAAAAAAGAAAGCACACTACCAGATTCTTTTTATGAGAAAAATAGTAACTTTACCCAAACTAGGGAAGAATAAAGCAAAGAAGGAAAACCATAAACCAATCTCATTGATGACTATCAATTCTAAAATTTTAAATAAAATCCTGTCAAACACACTGGAGCAATTCATCTAAGAGCCCATTCATTATGACTGAATTTAATTTATACCAGGAATGCAAAGATAATTCAGCATTAACAAAATTTTCATATGAAAACCCAGAAAATCCCAAAACTCCATGATTATCTCAATAGATGCCCCAAAAGACTTTGACAAATTATAATGAGTATTTGTCTTAAGAATACTGAAATGTATGTGCATTGAGGGATCTTTTTAATGTCATAAAAAAGTATCTGTCTAAAACCAAAAGTAAGTATCACAGGCAATGAGGATAGACTAATACCTTTTCCCCTGAATGAAATAGTAAAGTAATGGTACCCTGCTCCCCACTATTGCTCAATATAGTTCTGAAAATGCTAGCAATAGTAACAAGAGAAAGAAAATAAAGGTATAAATATAGGCAAATAGGAGATAAAACTATCCCTGTTTGTTGATGGTATGATGGCTTGTTTAGAAAAACCTGGAATACTAGAATCAGTAAAAATACTAACAAAGCAAATATGTTCAGCAATGTTACAGGATTAAAAAAACAAGCACTCAAAAATTGATAACATATCTTATAATAATAAAATCAAAGAGACAATAATAGAGAAATCATTCTAAATGACAACATAATGCATAAAAGATTTGAGGATCAATCTGACAAAGCACAGAAAATGTTTGAATAATTTAAATTACAAAGTACTTTATAAAAAAAGAATTTAAATAGCTGTAGGAATATTGAGTGGTCATGGCTAGACCATTCCAATATAATGAAAATTACAATATTCCTAAAATTAATTTTCACTATTAATGTTATATTAAATTATCAAAAAGATACTTTACAGTTCTCAACAAAATGATAAAATAAAATTCACTTAGAAAAGTAAAAGATATAAAATAATAATGAAAATAATGAATAGGTTTGGATGAAGGGGAAATGATACTTCCAGACTTTGTTACATTATAAAAGAAAAGTAATTAAAACCATCTGGTACTGGTTTAAAAAGAGAGGTAGATCAATGAAACAGATTAGAAAAGGGAGCATCAGGTACAATGGAACTCAATAACTCAGGGTTCAATAAACTGGAAAATACATATTACTCAGAAAAGAAAATCCCATTTGATTAAAAAAATTCCCCTACAATAAGTGGAAATTAGGACAGTGAAGAAGACAAATGGTAACTGGTAATTAACAATAAATTATCAAGGTGAAAAAAGTCACAACAATTGCTAAAGCTGTTCAAGATCTCACGGTGGACCAGACATCCTAGACCTCAGGTGAATGGTATGTGGTACTGATTTGCTAAGGCTTTCTTTTCTCCATCCCTGTGGCTGGTACCAATTAGGACCAGATTATTTGCACCTGCAAATGATTTGGGTATACTTTCACCATCATTCCCCAGGATTATTTGAACTCCCCTTCATATTGTAAGAATTTTTTTTTTCAAATCATAATCAACAAGAAATTATGTTTTGCTTGATTAGACATGCTTGTAATGTAGATTTTTTGTTTTGTTTTGTTTGCTTTCTCAATGAGGGAATCAGAAGGAAGAAGAGAAAAGGCAGATCTTTGATTGAAAATTAACTTAAGAAAAAGAAAAACATCCTCTATAAAGTCAAGGCAATTACTCTGCAACTTATAGTCTCAGAAAGTTGATTGGGGCAAGTTAAATGACTTGTCTAGGGTCACACAGGTATTATATATGAGTCTAGACTCCTAAGATATCCTGACAGAAAGGCTATCCACTCTCCTTCTATATAACATCCTGATCTTGGTTGCTCACATCAGTAATAGTTACCTTGATATATGGAGAGAGTTTGAAATCTGAGCAATTCTTAACATTCTCAGTCCCTTTTTCTCACACTCAGCTACTGCGCTGACTGCAGATGCAGAAAGAAGTGGAGCATGATTGGGAACAACTTTGTACTTTTTTTTGATTCATGTATTGTCATGAACAACAAATTAATCACCAACTGACTAGTGAGTCATTGCCTACAATATATAATATATATTGTTCACAATAATATATAATATATAAAACATGAGGATTGCAGGCAATGCAACTGGCAGCATGCTAAGAATTTCAGATATGTTGAAACATTTCACAATATATATATATGCACACATATATGTGTATATCTATATAAAACAGAGAATACCATTGATGAAATCTGCTTGCTTCATGTTGATACTTTCATCAAGGATTTCCTTGTTATACATTTAAATTATTTTCAAAAAGATTTTGTAAATAGGCGCATGTTATCAGCTTCATGCATTAATGATAATGTTCATGATTTCTGCAAATCGTTTGGGATCCTCCCGTCTTTCAAATATCTCGATAATTGATCATCAGTACCTTATCCCTGCTCAACCTGTCACTTCTAGCACAAACTTCTTCTGTGTATACTCGTATACTTGATCATTTTTTTGTGACATTTATTTTTCATGTTTACTTATGGTGCTAGAATCTTGAATGGGGTGACTCTACTCTCATTGATAAACAAAATATTTGTTATAGAAATCTTGACAGATATTTTGTGTTTTCCATGTGTTTGTTTGACTCTTTCCAGTTTTATCCTTAAAAACTGTGAGTAACAGCTAATTTATTTGCATCTTGTGTTATGCTTTCTATAAATTCATTTGTTCTTTTACTAGTTATTGCTGTTTTATTAGGCAACTTATTCAAAATTAGGAACAGAAAAAATTCTTTAAAATTCAACTCAATTTAAACATTTATTAAGTACCTCCTATATGTCTAGAATCTAGAAATGGAGTTTTTCTCCTCAAAGAGCTTACAAATGTATTGAGGAATAAGACATATAAACAAATAATTATGATACATGATAGAATGTAAGAAAGGAAAAGGACATATTTAGAGAAACAGGAAAACTGTAAGAGGGTATAACAGTAATTAAGGTGGGTCTTTTTGCTGTTGACCTTTAATGATTCTGGCCTTTGTTTGAATGGGGCAAATAAAGTGGGATGTTTTTGTATTTCTCAGAACTGAGACAATTGGGAGTCATTGATTTGTATCTGATGTGATATTGAGGGTGGGGGACTTCTCCATGCCCAGCCTGGGTGAGGTCGGGGGCCCTGAACAGGATATATAAGCACTGAGGTCTGCATTCTCTCTTGGAGCTCTTAGCCACAGCAAGAGTGGCACATGACTCTGGGCCAGCCATTGTAATGAGCTCCCCGGCTGAAGACTCAAGATGTTGATAACTATGAATTGTATTTGGTCTGTATTTCAAGGTGCTGGTTTTTCCCCCTGAACTAAGTAAATGATATTTGTAGGCTGGATTAAAGTAAGATTGTCAACACCTTAATGTTGCTTTCCTAAGTAAAGCAGATGAGAAGAACCTGGGCTTGCAGCATTCTGTGAGCTGGTTGTTGTTGGCTTTACACCCCCACAGCAGCTGCTAGCTGGATTGTTGAAACAGAGGGCAATACCACTTTCAGCTAGGAATATCAGGGAAAATTTACTAGAAGAGCAAGGCCATTAAGAAGAAAAAAATTATCTCGAAAAAGGAAGATGAAGAGGAAATCCCTTCTAAGCATAGGACACATGAAAAGGCATTGCCATTGGAGGGTGCAGGATGAGAATAGGAATAGCTAACAATACAATTTGACTAGACAAAGAGTATGTAAAAGGGAGTATAACAAAATAAGGCTGTAACACCAGGTTGTGAATTTCACAAGTTTGGGACAAAATATGCAATATCCCCAAATGTAACTGAAAACATTTTAATATAATCTTTTTTTCTTTTAAATTTGTTTTTTTTTTTAGTTTACAACATTCAGTTTCACAAGTTTTTGAGTCCCAAATTTTCTCCCCCTCTCTCTCCTTCCACCTCCCCACCCAAGACAGCATGTAGTCTGATATAGGTTCTACATATGCCTTCACATTAAACATATTTTCACCATAGTCAAGTTGCAAAGAAGAATTATAACCATTGGAATGAACTATGAGAAAGAAGAAATGAACAAAAATGAACAAATGAATAAACAAATAAAATAAAAGAGAGAGCAAATAGTTTTCTTCAATCTGCATTCAGATTCCTTAATTCTTTCTCTGAATTTGGATAGCTTTTTCCATCCTGAGTCTTTTGGAGTTGTCTTAGAACCTTACATTGCTGAAAGGAGCCAGGTCTATCAAAGTTAGTCATCACCGATGCAATGTGTCTGTAATTGCAATATTCTCCTGGTTCTGCTCCCTTCACTCAGCATCAGTTCATATAAGTAATTCCAGGTTATTATGAAGTCTGTCTGCTCCTCATTTCTTATAGAACAATAGTATTCCATTACATTCATATACCACAACTTGTTTAGCCATTAACCCCAATTGATGGGCATGCTCTCAATTTCCAATTCCCTGCTACCACAAAAAGCGCAGTTATAATTATTTTTGTACATACAGGTCCTTTTCCCCCTTGTGTGATCTCTTTGAGATACAGCCCTAGAAGTGGTATTGCTGGGACAAAGGGTATGCACATTTTTATAGCCCTTTGGGTATAGTTCCAAAATGCTCTCCAGAATGGCTGGATAACTTCACAGCTCCACCAACAATGCAATAGTGTTCCAATTTTCTCACATCTTCTCCAGCATTTATAATTTTCCTGTTTTGTCACGTTAGCCAATCTGACAGATGAGATGTGGTACTTAAGAGTTCTTTTGATTTGCATTTCTCTAATCAATAGTGATTTAGAGATTTTTTTTCATATGACTATAGATAAGTTTAATTTCTTCCTCTGAAAATTGCCTGTTCATATCCTTTGATCATTTACCAACTGGGGAATGACTTGTATTCTTACAAATTTGACCTGGTATATTTCATAAATGAGGCCTTTATCAGAGACACTGGTTGTAAAAATTCTTTCCCAGTTTTCTGCTTCCCTCCTAATCTTGGTTGTGTTGTCTTTGTTTCTACAAAAACTTTTCAGTTTAATGTAATCAAAATTATCCATTTTGCATTTCAAAATGTTTTCTATCTCTTGTTTGGTCATAAATTCTTTCATTCTCCATAAATCTGACAGGTAAACTATTCCTTGTTCTCCCAAAATGCTTATAGTATCAGTCTTTGTATCTAAATCATGAGCCCATTTTGACTTTATTTTGGTATATGGTCTAAGATATTTTTTAAGTCCAGTTTCTGCCATACTATTTTCCTGTTTTCCCAGCAGTTTTGTGAAATAGTGAGTTTTTATCCCAGAAGCTGGATTCTTTGGGTTTATCAAAGAGTAGATTACTATAGTCATTGACTACTGTATCTTGTGTACCCAACCTATTCCACTGATCAGTAGAAACTCTATTTCTTAGCCAGTAACAAGTAGTTTTGATGATTGCTGCTTTATAATACAATTTAAGATCTGGGATGGCTAGGCCACCTTCCCTAGCATTTCTTTTCATTAAATCTCTTGATATTCTGAAGCTTTTGTTCTTCCAGATGAATTTTGTTATTGTTTTATCTAGCTCTATAAAATAATTTTTGGTAGTTTGATTGGTATGGCAATAAATAGTAAATTAATTTAGGTACAATTATCATTTTTATTATATTAGCTCAGCCTAACCATGAGCAACTGATGTTTTTCTAATTATTTAGAGCTGACTTTATTTGGGTGAAAAGTGTTCTGTAGTTGTGTAATACAATCTTAATGATATGTACTCTAGGAGTCATCCAGTCCAAACTGCCATCAAATGCCAGCAAGACTAAAAAGAGTCCATGCAGAGAGAATTTTCTGAGGGGAAAAAGGGAAAGCAGGAAAGTAATACGCATTTATTTAGTGCCTACTGCATTCCATGCACCCTGATAAGTGCTTTACGAATATCTTATTTGATTCTGACAACAACCCCATGAAGTAGGCATTATTACTGTTTTAATTTTAGAGTTTAGGAAACAGAAATATAGGTTTAGTGATTTGTCTTAGGTCTCATAGCTAGTAAGTATCTGGTCAAATTTGAACTCACATCTTCCTGATTCCAGACTCAGTACTGGCTGTCTTTGGGGGAAAAGTAGGTACCACTCAAGAGAGAGCCGCTGGAACCAGAATGTTCCTCTACCACTTTGCCTTTTTGATACACCATAACTCCCATGATTCCTTAGGCATGAATGAGAAGGAAAGACTCCCAGACAGAATTTTAGAGTTGGAAGAAACTTTATAAGTAATCTAGTCTAATCCTTTCATTTTATATACGAAGAAACTGAGACCCACTGATAGGAAGAAAATTGTGCAAGGCCACACAGTAACTTAGTGGTTAAGAATAATGACTCATATGTACATAGTTAACACTGTCCTTAGCATCTTAAAACAAGAGGAAAAAGTTGTACGGGATTTATTATCTCAATTTTACAGATTAGAAAGCAGAGGCTTAGATTAAAAGTGACTTGGCTGATGACATACAACCAAAAAATGTTAGAGCCGGGTCTGCCTAACACCAAGTATGTTGCTCTTTGCACTGTATTACAGTGTCTCGTTTCTAAAGTCCAACCTTCTTGTCTCCTAGTAAGTGAATTCACTTTCCACTAAACTGCACTATCTTTGAGGTAGGAAAAGAAGTAGTTTAGGAAAACCAAGGCCTGAAAAACACATTCATAACTTAAAAAAAGGTATTCTTATCAAAATAAAAGCTGAAAAGAGAAAGAAAATTAGAAAAGTGAAGAACAAAAACAAGCATCCTTGTCTGGAGTTTGATTCTTTATAAACTGTAAGAAATGAATGTATCCAAATAAAATGAGAGAAAACTAAAATTGTGGCCCTTGTAAAATACCATATAAACTATTAATGTTAGATGCATTGACAATAGGACAAAAACTACAGGAAAAATACTACAGGAAAGCCAAATACTATGGCTTTTATAAGGCATACTCCTTCAAGAAAAATTTACCAGTTCTTCCTTATCACCCTATGCAGTTTTAATCAGAAGTAGAAAGAAAAATAAGAGCTTTCTAAATCTGTCAAGTAAAGAAGTGTTTTGTCCAATTGAGCAGATAAATAAATGACAAAGTTCTCTGGTTTTATTGTTGGTATTAACATAAAGAACATACTGTGCTTACTGTCTTGTAACAGAGATTTCTTGCAGTGTGATATTGAAGTGAATCATAATCCAAAATAAACAATAATGTCAGTATTTTTAATGTCCATAGCCATGAAAGATGGTAGTTCCTTCCCCATCTTTTTTTTGTATTTTTTAAAAATTAGAAATATTTTGCTAAGTCATGTCATGTCATCTCATGTCATCTACAAGCACTCCTAGACACATTCCTAAAAAATCTATCACTGTCTTTTGCCATGTCTTTGCCAAGGAACACCTATAGTGAAATGGAAGAAATGGAAGCAATGTCAGATTTTCTATTTTTGGGCTCAAAGATCACTGCAGCCATGAAATGGAAAGACCCTTGCTCCTTGGAAGGAAAGCTACGGTAAATCTGGACAGCATACTAAAAAGCAGAATCTGACAAAGGTCCATATAGTCAAGGCTATGTTTTTTTTTTCAGAAGAATGTATGGTTATGAGAAGTGGATTAGAAGGAAAGCAGAGCACCACAGAATCAACACGTTGTGCTAGTGTTTCAACAATTCGGCTAGTAGCTACTGTGGCCATGTAAAACCAACAACAACCAGCACACAGAATGCTGCAAGTCCAGGTTCTTTTGATCTGCTTTACTAAGGAAAGCAACGTTAAGGGGTTAACAATCTTACTTTAATACAACATACAGATATCATTTACTTAGTTCAGGGGAAAAAGCCAGCACCCTGAACTTCAGAGCAAATAAACAAATTACAAACATACATTTATGAACAGACCAAATACAATTCATAGTTACCAAGAACCATCAACATCTGAGTTCAGCCAGGAGCTCGACAAGGCTGGCTTAGAGTCACTTGCCACTCCTGCTGTGGCTCAGAGCTCCAAAAAAAAGAAATCCAATCTCTGGTTTTATATATCTTGTTCAGGGTCAGAGGTGAGTCACACATGTGACTCACCCACGTGGCCTAAAATCATCACAAAAATGTGACTTAAACCCACGTGGTCTAAAAGCTCTGATGTCACAAACATGTCACTCAAACCCATGCAAACTAGGCTTTCCCTTGAGGCAAGAAGGTCATCAAAGACTCCTAATTTAATCAAGGAAACAAAGGTCAAACTCCTCAAGAGCACTTGGTTGAATAAGAGCTAAGAGCCCATCTTGATCCCCAATACAGCTGGAGAAGACTTCTGAGAGTCCTTTGGACACCAGAGAACTCAAATAAGTCTATACTTAAAGAAAATAATTCAGATTATTCACTGGAAGGTCATGTACTGAATTTGAAGCTTAAATACTTTAGCTACATAGTGAGAAGATGGAGCTTATTGAGAAAGACCCTGAGTTTTGGAGAGATTGAAGACAAAAGGAAGAGGATGGATAGATATTGTTATGGAAACAATGAATATAAACTTGGACATACTTCAAGAGATAGTGAAGGATTGAAGGGTCTGGCATACTATGGTCCATGGTGTCATGAAGAGCTAGACATGACTGAATGATTTAGCAACAACAACAACCTGAAATGGGCTATGCAGAGTCAGAAGACATTACACTAAAGCTAAGAACATGACAGCCTCTAGGTAATAAAGCTGGGTAATAAAATCATGTTCTTGGTTAGTAAAGTAAATTACATTCAACAGGAATTTATTATGCATCTGTAATGCTATGTTATAAAAATGAGTTTGTTTTGAGCCTAGCATAAAAAATAAAATCCTCTAAGTTCTACTTGGTTGCTTTTTCTTTGTTTTAGGGAGTTTAATATGTTCTGATTTCAGACACAATCACCCTGATCTTCCATTTAGTAAAATTCCTAAGACTTGGGCAGAGGAGAGATTCTCTAACATTACACATATAGCTGTCTGTAGTCAACCAATTAGTCAGTAAACATTTAGTAAGCACCTACTATGTACCAGGCACTGTGTTAAAAAAGAGGAAACAATCTCTGCCCTTGAGAAGATCACAAACTAATGGGAGAGATAACAAGTAAATAAACATGTACAAACAAAGTATGTGCAGAGAAAAATAGGAATTAATTCATGGAGGGAAGACACTAGAATTAAAAGAAATTTGGAAAGGCTTTTTGTAGAAGATGGGATTTTATTTGAGACTTGAAGTAAGTTGGGGAAGCCAGGAGGCAAAGGCAATGAAGGAGAGCATTGCAAACATGGGGGACTGCTAGAGAAAATATCCAGAGCCTGAAGATTGAATGTCTTGGTCCTAGAACAACAAGGAGGCTAGAGTCATTGATTGGCTGGTTTTTGTTCTGCATTCTCTAAGAGGACCAAAATGACATCATTATTCTAGAGTCAAGTTACAGTGTGTCTGACTGTGGCTGCTCAGACAAATACAGGCTCAGATACCACAGGTCAGGTATTAGCCATGTGAACATTTGGGGTAGATTCTCTAAATTGGCGCACCTTATGTTTCTTTAGAACTACTTCAATTCTGCTTTGCTCATAGAGCACACCTTCTCTGATGTGGGCATGCCATGCTCAGCAGTCCTGTGCCAGTGTCTCCCATGTCACACAATCAATTCCAAAGTTTTTAAGAGAGACCTTGAGAGTGTCCTTGTATCACTTCTTCTGACCACCATGTGAATACTTGCCCTGTGTGGGTTCTCCATAAAACAGTCTTTTTTGGCATATGTGCATTTTGCATTTGAACAACATTGGGGGTGCATACTCTGCAGTAGAGTTTGAATGCATTTTAGTTCAAGAAGGGACCTCAGTGTCTAATACCTTATCCTTCCAGGTGATCTTCAGAATCTTCCTAAGACAATTCAAATGGAAGCAATTCAGTTTCCTGGCATGGCGCTGGTATACTTTCCAGTTTTCACAGGCAGACAACAATGAAGTCAGCACCATGGCTCTGTAGACCTTCAGTTTGGTAGCCAGTCTAATACCTCTTCTCTCTCATGCTTTCCCTCAGAGCCTCCCAAACACTGAGTTAGCTCTGGCAATGCATGTGTCAACTTCATTATCAATGTGTACATGCCTGGAAAGTACACTACCAAGGTAAGTGAACTTATTCACAGCATTCAAAACTTCTTCATTTGCTGTAGCCAATGGTCAGACATATGGATGGTGTGGTGGTGGCTGATGTTTTCTTGTGTTTTCTTGGTGTTAATTATTAGGACAAAATTAGCACAAGCAGCAGAGAAGCAACCCATACTTTGTTGCATCTCAGCTTCAGAGGCTGCATTGAGTGCACAATCATTAGCGAACAGAAAATCATGCACCAACACTCCCTCCATTTTAGTCTTGGCTTGTAGTCTTTTCAAGTAGAAGAATTTACCATGCAGTGCAGTAGTTGACCTTGATGGTATGTTGAAGGCATTTGATGATATGGCTGAAAACATCATGCTAAAAAGCACAGGAGCAAGAACACAGTCTTGCTTCATTCCATTGGTGACTGGGAATTCATGAGAGCCTTGTTCAGTATCCAGAACATGCCATCATGAAATTGGTGTTCAATGCTGATGAACTTCTCCAGGCAACCACATCTTGACATAATTTTCCATAAGCCCTCATGACTGACAGTATCAAAGGCCTTGGTCAGATCTACAAATGTTGTATACAGACATTTGTTCTGTTCCTGGCATTTCTCCTGGAGTTGTTGGGCACCAAACACCACATCAACAGTTCCTCGGCCCTTTCTTAAGTCATGTTGGTTCTCAGGTAGATGACCATTTTCTAGGTGAAGGATCAGCCTATTAAGGAGGACTCTGGCAACAATCTTGCCAGCAGTGACTAAGAGAGAGAGAGAGACTGTTCTGTGGTTGTCACAGGACATTCTATTTCCTTTACCTTTTTAGAGATGGACAATGGAGGCATCCTGATGTGTGTGTGGGGGGGGTGTGTGTAAGATATAAGAAGTCTGGAGAGTTATAAGGGAAGTGGGGGTGGTTACAAAGGGCTTTGAATGATAGAGGATTCTGTATTAGAGCCTGGAGGTGACAGGGAGCCACTGAAGTTTATTGAAATGGTGAGTTGGGGGGTGGGGGGATTGATGGTATGATTAGATTAAATTTAAGGGGATCTATTTAACACTTGAGTGTAGGAAGGACTACAGTGTGGAGAGATTTATGTCAGGGAGACCAATCAGTAGGCTATTGCAGTACTCTATGCATTACGTGATGAGGGCCTATACTAGGGTAGTGGCAGTGTAAAAGGGGTAAAGGGGAGCATTTTGAGAGATCTTGGAATGGCAAAGTTTACAATGCATGGTAATAGATTAGATATGGGGAGTGAGAGATAATGAGGAGCCAAGGATGATACCTAGGTTTTGATCATGGAGGATGAGGAGGATAGTGGTGCCCTTTAGAGTAATAAAGAAGTTTGGAGTTTGTGATGCTAGGAATAAAGGTAATGAGTTCAGTTTTGGACATATTGAGTTTAAAATGCCTACTGTTCAAGATATCTGATAGCAATCAAAGATGGAGATTGGAGGTCGGCAGAGAGTTTAGGACTGAATAAGTAGATTTGAGAATTATCAGCATAAAGATTCAATTCTTGGGAACTGATGAGATCACCAACTGAAGTAGTATAGAGGGAGAAGAAAGCCCTGTGGTTAACCTATGGTTAGTGAATGTGACCTAGAGGATCTAGCAAAGGAGACTGAGAAGTAGTGGTCAGAGAAGTAAGAGGAGAACCACAAGAAGTAGGTATTTTGAGAACCTAGAGAAAATAGAGTATCAAGGAGAAGAGGATGATTAACAGTGTCAAAAGCTGCTGAGAGGTCAAGAAGAATGAGGATTAAGAAAAAGTCTTTGAATTTGATAGCTAAAAGATTATTAGTAACCTTGAAGAAAGCCGTTTCAGTGGAATGATGAATATGGTAGGGAGTTAAAAAGAAAATGAAAAGAGAGGAAATGGAGTCACCTATTATAGATGGCCCTCTCAAGGAGTTTAGTGCTAAAGGACAGAGGAGATATATGATGACAGTTAGTGGGTATTGTAGGATCAAATGAGTTCCATTTTGTGGATGTTTGTAGGCAACAAGGAATCAGCCAGGAGACAGGGAGAGATGAAATATAAATGAGACAGTGGGGATGACAGAAGGGATAGTCTGCTGAATGTGACAGGATTGAAAGGGATTGATTGTGTAGGTAGAGAGGTCTTGACAAGTAGTGGGGCCACTTCTTCATGTAAGGCAGGGCTGAAGGAGAAGATAGTGGCAGAAGGCATCTGAGTGATAATGAGGTGAAGAAGAGGGGAGAAGAGGATGCTCTCAGTGAATGGCCTCAATTTTTTTTCAATATGAGGCAAGGTTCTTAGCTGAGAGGGTATTTAGAGAGGAAGCCGTGGGAGATTTCAACAGTGATGAATAGGTATGGAAGAAATGCTGTTGAGCGTAGGAGAGTGAGTTGATAAGGAAGATGCACAAGAATTTCCTAGCTGCAGTAAAGATCCAATAAAGGTTTTGTAACAAATTTCCAGTGGACCCAGTCAGAATGATTGTGTGATTTTTCTCCATCTTTATTCAGTAGCAAGTGTGTAAAAACTAAGGCAGAAAATTGTGGAAGTGATTCAAGCTGCATCTTGGGAAGGTACAATCGGCAATATGATAATGGGGCCAGGGACTCAAAACAGCATAGAGTTGATTTGGTGGCGTCAAGATGGAGAAAAGAGGAGATAGTGGCTGGGGCAGGGGTGATGGCCTGGGAGAAAATTTAGCGATGGAAGGAACAGAGGCCACAATATGAATGAAAAGGAGAGTTTGGAAGAAGTGAAAGCCAGTAGATTATGATCAGACAAGGCATCTTTAGAGCTCTTGAACAGGGAGGTGCTGCATTTTTGGGTGATGGCAAGACCAAGAGTATGACCATTTTTATGTGTGCCTGGGATACAGTGAAGGAAAAGATCATGAGAAGTGAATAGGTTGAGGAACTGAGTGGCTAACATATTTGAGGGATTATCAATATGTATGTTGGAGTCCCCCAGTATGAGGGCAGGATCTGAGGAGAAAACATTTTGAAACAGATAAAGAACTCATTGAGGAAGGAAAGGGAGTGTCTTGGAGGTTTATGGATGTTAACCACCAGGATTTTGATTGGGTAGAAGATGTGGATTATACATACATCAATCAGAAGTTACTGATTGATGGCAGTAGAAGAGGAAAAGACCTGGAAGCGGCAATGGGAATCAAGAAGTATTCAAACACCTCCACCTGGACCAGTAGTCTCTTTATTGTTGCCATAAAATTCAATTTATTATAAATGTATGAAATTAGGAACTCAGGAAGACCTGTGTTCAAATCTGGTCTCAGACACTTACTAATTGTATGATCCTGGGCAAGTTACTTAAACTCTGTTTTCCCCAGTTTTCTCATTTGTAAAATAGGTATGATAATATCATCAATCTCCTAGGGTTGTTGTAAGGATCAAATTAGATAATAATTGTAAAGTACTTAGCAAAGTGCCTGGCATATAGTAAGTGCCATATAAATGTTTATTATTATTATCATTACATAAGTGTCTGTGTATTATTATTACATAGGTATCTGTGGCAATATCAAGTAGGGAAGCTGGGGGAAAAAACTACCATTTCTCAGATTTCCCTCACCCTGAGTTCTCTGCCACAAGATGCTTGTAAAGTCAATTACTCCTCAATATCTTCCTGCTCTGACAAAGCTATCCTCCCTCAAAGTTCCTCAAAGGCATGCGGGAAGTGCCATTCTTGAGCCAGTCCCTAGAGATCTTTTATTCCAGTGTTGAGATGGCTTCTTCCTTTCATACAAATTTTATAAAATCTTAGACATGACTCAGTCTTCGAAGCAATGGCATTATCGAGGACGCAAACAGGTTCTGCTCATACTCTATTCATTGTCTGATTCAATGAGAGTATTTTTATCTAGCAAATATAATTACTTTTAAAAAGGTAAAATAATGATAGAGCTCCACCTTCATGAATTTAATATATGTAAGGCATTATGAAATCTCCCTGGCCCCTCAAAACATAAACACAACAGTCTCTGTCCTAATGAAACTTACATTCTGCTGTGAGGAGACTAAAGATACAAAAAGTTATCATATAAAGAGAGTAGAAGACCTTTAAAATCACCATACATTTTTGTCTCTTTGTTGTTAACCACACTTGTGCTGTAATGATATTGCTAGTAGTATCTTTTAAAAATATTAATTTTGTCTTTTATATCGCTTTCATTTCCAAATATATCCCCTTTCCCTTCTCCTCCCAGGGAGACTAAGAATAAAAAAGACAGGGAAATTAAGAAATACTAAATAACACATCAACCAATTTTAATAGCATGTACGATGTTCCACTTCTATAGTCTCTTAGCTCTTGCAGAAGCTTCTTTAAATATGCAGGATTAAATTCTATTGTACGTGTGTAATATGTGTGCTTAAATTTAACAGAGGCAATTTTGGCCCATTGCCAATTATCCTGATATTTTGACAGAATTTCATCGATATTTTTGGTGTCCAAAGCTATTGTAAGGGATGGTGATCTCAGATGCTGGATGGTGTGCACGTTTTGAATGTGAAAAAAAGGAGGTTGGAGGAAAAAAGTGATTTCCGGAATCATACACATTCCCTGGTTCCTGTAGGTTTCTAATTTGTGACTGTCGCAAGATGTAATATGAGTATCAGTCCGCGGCATGAACACTAGCTCTGGAGTCAGAGGTCCTAAATTCAAATCCTTGCTCTGATGCTTACTACATGCGTGCCTTTGGGCAAGCCACTTGACCTCAGTGGGCTTCAGTTTCTTCATCTTTAAAATGAGGATGTTGAGAAGTAATATGGCATACAGTATAGAAAGCAGACCACAGAGTCAGAAAGAGTTGAGTTCAAGTCTAGTCTCTCAGACATACTAGCTGTGTGACTAGAAAAGTCAGCCTGTTATCTTCTCAGTGAATCTTGTAACTCTCAGATACTCACAAGTTGAAGAGAATATGCTGATCTGCATTTGTAGAGGAAGTTTTTCTATAGTGAAGTTACAGATCCAGTTATTTTGTTTATTTGTTTCTTTAAAGAGAGGCAAAGTAGAGGTGGCCAAGTAAGGCAGGAACTTACTTGAACTTTCCTAAATTCCCTCCCAAACAACATTAAAATAACACCTAAAAAATTCTGGAGCAGCAGAAGCAACAAAAGGATGGGATGAAACAATGTTCTAGCCCAAGACAACATAAAAGGTCAATAAGAAAGGTCTCACTGAGGTGAGAGTGCAGTACAGTGCAGGTATCCTGGGCAAATCAGCAGCAGGCCACACCCCAGCAAGTCATTAACAAGGCTCATACCCAGAACAAGCCAGCAGTGAGGGCCCACACCACAGCACAGCTAGCAGTAGAGTCCCCTCACCCAGCTCATGCCAGCACTAAGACCCCAAGATAGCACCCCACACACACAAACATGAAGCCCTGTTCCAGGACTCTGGGTGCAAACCAACAGCAGATTTGGCCCAAGCAGGCCAGTGTAGGCTTTGGGGGTAATTGAAAAAGCCAGTCATATCTGGAGCTTTTAGCCCATCAATGGTAAAGGGGCTAGAAAATGGTCAGAATGAAATTATAGGGGACATTTTGCTGGCACTGCAGGCAAAACTCCATTGCATTCCCTAAATGGAGATCAGAATGGGTGGTAGAGATAGGGGGAACATGTGGGAGCCAAAATGGCAGAGTAATCAGGAAATCATCAGAACTCTCCCAAATTCACCTCTAAAAACTATAAAATATCTCCTCAAAATGAATTCTGGAATGGTAGAATCAACAAAAAGATGGGGCAAGGGGCAGCTGGGTGGCACAGTGAGTAGAGCACTGGCCCTGGAGTCAGGAGTACCTGAGTTTAAATCTGGCCTCAGACACTTGACACATTTACTAGCTGTGTGACCTCGGGCAAGTCACTTAGCCCCAATTACCCTGCCTTCCCCCCTGCAAAAAAAAGATGGGGCAAAATAATTTTTCTAACTGAAAACAACTTGGAAAGTCAGCAGGAAAAGTCTGTCTCTTTCATGGAAAGAGGAGGACAGTCCAGGGCAATCAGTGTTTTGGCAAGCCAGATGCAAATCTTGTCTCAGTAAGCTAGCAGGAGATCCTGAACTCCAGTGTAGGTCAATGACCAAGGCCCCACAGCACCAGTGCAGCAGCAGGAAACTGGCTAGCCCCCCACACCTCATTCTCCCCATAGGTCCTGGTACAGCACCAGACAAGTGACTAGGATCCCAGTGGTTTCAGCACAGCATCAGGCAAGCAGCCAGGGCCTGAATCCCCCTGCTACAAAAATCTTGGGAGAGTGCTCACCCCAGGAGCAGAGCTCAACTTTAAAAGTAATGAAATAATATGGAAAAGATGAGAAGAAGAAGAAGAAGAAGAAGAAGAAGAAGAAGAAGAAGAAGAAGAAGAAGAAGAAGAAGGAGGAGGAGGAGGAGGAGGAGAACAAGAACAAGAACAAGAAGAATAAGAACAAGAACAAGAAGAACAACAACAAGAAGAAGAACAAGAACAAGAAGAAGAAGGAGAAGAACAAGAATAAGAAGAAGAATGAGAACGAGAAGAAGAACAACAACAAGAAGAAGAACGAGAACGAGAAGAAGAACGAGATTGAGAAGGAGAAGAAGAAGAACAAGAACAAGAAGAAGAAGAAGGAGGAGGAGGAGGAGGAAGAGGAGGAGGAGGGGGAGGAGGGGGAGGGGGAGGGGGAGGAGGGAGAGGAGGGAGAGGAGGAGGAGAATTTGACCACAGAAAACTATTATGATGACAGGGAAGATCATGACACAAACTCAGAAGAGAATGACAAATGTCAAACTATGTACATACCAAGTCTAAAGAAAAATGCGAATTGGTCATGGGCACAAAAAGAACTCCCAGAAGAGCTCGAAAAGGAGTTTAAAAATCAAATAAAAGAGGCAGAAGAAAACTTGGGGAAAGAAATGAGGGTGATGCAAGAGAATCATAAAAAAGTCAACAGCTTGATAAAGCACAAAAAAGATGTACAATGAAGAAAAGAACTCCTTAAAAAGTAGAACTGGCCAAATGGAAAAGAAGATTTTTTAAAAAGCTAAGTAAAGAAAATGACTCTTTTAAAAATTAGAATTGGACAATTCTGAAGTCCACCTACTCATCATTTCTTATAGCACGATCATATTCCATTATGATCATAATATCACAATTCGTTCAGCCTTTCCCCAATTGATGGGCATCCACTCGATTTCTGCTTCCACAACAAAAAGAGCCACTTTAAATATTTTTGTACACACGGGTCCTTTTCCCATTGTTATAATCTCTTTGGAATACAGCCCTAGAGGTGGTATTGCTGGGTCAAGGGGTATGCACACTTTTATAGCCCTTTGGGCATAGTTCCAAATTGCTCTCCAAAATGTTTGAATCAGTTCACAACTCAACCAACAATCCATTAGGGTTCCAATTTTCTCACATGTTTATCATTTTTTTGTTTTGTCATTTATCATTTTCTTGTTTTGACATGTTAGCCAATCTGACAGGTGTGATGTAGTACCTAAGAGTTGTTTTGATTTGCATTTATCTAATCAATAGTCATTTAGAGCATTTTTCATATGACTATAGATAACTTTAATTTCTTTCTCTAAAATTGCCTGTTCATATCTTTTGAGCATTTATCAATTGGGGAATGACTTGTATTCTTACAAATTTGACTCAGTTCTCTATATATTTTAGAAATGAGACCTTTATCAGTGACACTGGTTGTAAAATTCTTTCCCAGTTTTCTGCTTCCCTCCTAATCTTGGTTGTGTTGTCTTTGTTTCTACAAAAACTTTTCAGTTTAATGTAATCAAAATCATCCATTTTGCATTTCAAAATGTTTTCTATCTCGTTTGGTCATAAATTCTTTAATTCTCCATAAATCTGACAGGTAAACTATTCCTTGCTCTCCCACATTGCTTATAATATCATCCTTTATATCTAAATCATGAACCCATTTTGACTTTATTTTGGCATATGGTGTAAGATATTGGTTTATGTCCAGTTTCTGCCATACTATTTTCCAGTCTTCCCAGCAGTTTTTGTGAAATAGTAAGTTCTTGTCCTAGAAGCTAGAGTCTTTGGGTTTATTAAAGAATAGATTACTATAGTCATTGACTACTATGTCTTGTGTACCTAACCTATTCCACTGATCCACCACTCTATTTCTTAGCCAGTAACAAGTAGTTTTGATGATTGCTGCTTTATTATACAATTTAAGATCTGGGATGGCTAGGCCACCTTCCCTAGCATTTCTTTTCATTAAATCTCTTGATTTTGTTCTTCCAGATGAATTTTGTTATTATTTTTTCTACCTCTATAAAAGAATTTTTTGGTAGTTTGTTTGGCACTAGTAAGTAAATGCTTTTTAAATGAATGTTAAAATTTGTCTTTACATGTAATTGGGAAAAATATTATTTAAAAAAATCTCATAAACAAATGCAAAAAAGTAGAAATATTAAACGCATCCTTTTCAGATCATAATGCCAGACCTTTGGAGAAAACTGAATGAGAATAGAAAGAAATACACTTTTTTCTTAGAAGCACAAGGCACCTATGTGAAAATTGACCATGTAATAGGGGATAAAAACCTCAAAATCAAATGTAGAAAGGCAGAAATATTAAATGCCTTCTTTCTGCATCATAATGTAATAAAAATTACATTCAATAAAGGGCCATGGCAAGATAAATTAAAAATTAATTGGAAGTTAAATACTCTAATACTAAAGAATGAGTGGGTCAAAGAACAAATTCTAGAAATAATCAATAATTTAATTACAGAGAATAATAACAATGAGACAACATAGCAAAATTTAAGAGATGCAGCCAAAGCAGTACTAAGGAAAAAAATATATATACATATATATGTATGTATGTATGTATGTATGTATGTATGTAAACGTCTGAAAACACAACAATAAAATAGAAAAAGTAAGAAACCATTGAACCAGCAAATAAGACTAGAAGCTGTTTTTTTAAAAAATAAAACAGTGAAATAAATCAATCATTAGTTAATTTGATTTTTTTAATAAGAAAGAAGGAAACCAAATAACCAGTATCAAAAATAAAAAGGATGAATTCACCACAAATGGAGAGAGGAGCTGTTTAACCCAATTATGTGCCAATAAACCTGACAATATAAGCAAAATGGATGAGTATTTACAAAAATAAACATTGCCCAGATTATGAGAAGAGGAAAAAGAATGCTTAACTAACATCTAAGAAAAATAAATAGAACAAGCCATCAATGACTTCCCTAAGAAAAAATCCCTCAGGCCAGATGGATTCTCAAGCAAATTCTACCAAACATTAAAACAACAATTAATTCTAACACTATATTTGGAAAAACAGGCAACAGAGTCCTACTAAATTTCTTTTATGTCACAAATATGGTGCTGATACCTAAACCAGTTATAGCAAAAACAGAGAAAGAAAATCATAGAACAATTTCTCTAATGAATATTGATACAAAAAATTTGAATAAGACACTATCAAGGAGATCATAACAATACATCACAAAGAGCAGATGCTATGAACAGGAGGGATTAATATCAGGAATGCAGGGTTGGTGCAATAGGAGGAAAACTATCAACATAATTGACCACATCAGTAACAAAACCAATATTTAAACATTTTTTAAACATTTAAAACCTTTTTTAATTTAAAACATTTAAATGATTTAAAACATTTTTATATGACTATAGATAGATTTTTTTTTCAAAAAAGGAAAGTCATAAATGTGGAAAGGCATGTGGGAAAATTGGGACACTAACACACTTTAATGAAGTTATCAACTAATCCAAACATTCTGGAGAGCAATTTGGAACTATGCCTAAAGTGCTATAAAACTGTGCATACTCGTTAGCCCTGCGATAGCATTACTAAATCTGTATCCTGAAGAGATTTTTTTTAAAAAAGGGGAAAAGGACCTATTAGTACAAAAAATATTCATAGTAGCTCCTTTTGTTGTAGCAAAGAATTGGAAACTGAGGTGATACTCATCAACCGGGGAATAACTGAACAATTTGTGGCATATGATTGAAATGGAATACTAAGGTGCTATAAGAAATGGCAAGCAGGATGATTTCTTTAAAACACCTGGAAAGACTTACATGATCCAATGAAGAGTGAAGTGAGCACAACCAGGAGAACATTGTACACAGTAACAGTAATATTGCATGGTGATAAACTGTGAATGATTTGGCTATTCTCAGTAATACAATGGTCCAAGAAAATTCCAAAGAGCTCATGATGAAAAGTGCTTTCCACCTCCAGAGAAAGAACTGACAGAGTCTGAATGCCAATCAAAGCATATTGTTTTCACCATATTTTGTGTGTCTGTCTATGTTTTCTTTCACAACAAGACTAATACTGGAATATTTTGCATGATCACACATATATAACCTAGTTACATTGCCCGCTATCTCAGGGAAGGGGTAGGTAATGGAGAAAGGGAGAGAATTTTGAACTCACTTTGAAAAATGAATGTTGAAAATTATTTTTACTGCAATTGGGAAAAATTAAAATATTATTTTTAAAAAGAGAAGTAAAGTCTCTTCTAGCTTCAGATCTATTATCTTATGACTAAATGTTGTCCCATCTCAGTGCTTGGGTTTCAGAGCATAAACAGGGCCCTCTTACAGTGGCAAAGTCCCGCATGTGAAGAAGCCTATGTAGCATGAGAAGTGTCACTATTTGGCTTTAAGGGAAGGAGAATACTTCTAGCTTCTTTACACTCCACTCTTCTCCAAAAGAGATTTTAATTATTGACAGGAGGAGGAGCAGGAAGTTGGGGCAGGAGGCTACTCTGCTCTTCTTGGATAAAGGCTAGAATTATATTCCTCTACTCCTTTAAATATTATTAGTCTAATAGATGTGATCAGCCTCAGTCTAACTAGTGATTACTGGATCATTATTTGAGCAAAGGAAGAATCCAAGCTCTATATCCAAAGCTGGACCCACAAAATACCAGTTTCACAATGAACACAATCAGATAAAAAACTCATTTATCTAAATCAGTGCAAAACAAAAATCATGGAAGTTATACATAGGAGAATGTATACCAGACAACATAGAGTAAAGGAGCTCTCCCTCTGGGAGCAAGACAACTCAGTTCAACCAAGAGAAAGTGTCTTTGATCCTACCCCAAGATGAAATTCCCAGTCTCTACTGTAGCTAGCTAGAAACAAGAACATGATGGAGACTGTCCACTCCTTCCATGTCTTCCCACAATGTGAATTTCTTCAGCAGTCTGAAGTGGTGTTGGTTTCTTTCCTTTTTTCTTTTGAAGCCAGAAATGCCTGAACGCTGAAGCTTGAAGAAAACCGGAAGAAAACCATGAGAACTGAACCAAATCTACAGCACCCTTCACACAGGACAGGGCATTTGTCTCTACCAATGAGGAGAAAGTTCTATTCCAAAGAGTTTTAGGACACACTAAAGTTCCAGATGCGGAAATGGAGTGCCCTGAGATCCTAAAATTGTTATCTTGCCATGAGCTGCTGCAGTAAGAATATCTGAAGGTTTCTATATGGCTGTCAAATCTTTGCATAAAGCCATGTCCCTCTCATTGAAAGATGGGTAGTCTAAAATTAAAAAATTAAATGTCCAAGATAACTGGGACTATGATCTGGAGCTACGACTGAGAGATGAGATATCTAGAAGAGTCAGGAAAAAAAGCAGCCTTTGAGAGGGACTGGGTCCAGAGACTGGATGGAAATGTACTCTCTGTGTTACATATTATTTTGGGGGTTTTTTAATCTAACCTAATTAAAACGTTTACTAAGATAACTGTGGTATACAATAAGTAGGATAGGGAACATGAAATAAAGATTAAATAAATTATAAGAGCTCAGGAAAATGCATATGGCAGAGTACTCCTATGCCCAAGATGTTGAATGTGGCCATAGCAACTTCTATTATATATATATATATATGTATATATGTGTGTGTATATATATACATACATGTATGTATGTATATATATACACACACATATACAATTCATATATATATATACATAAATAATCATTTCTCTCTCTATGTGTGTATATATTCATATGCACACACATATATGCCTATATGTATCCATATACTTACACAAATGCTCAAATGGATCTATAGTCACATCAGTTCAGAGGTTTTCTTCAGTAAAGAAAATCATAACCCATACATGCCTACCCATCCTTTATGATCCTTTCTCCTCTATGGGTATTTATTACACTACTCTCTTCTGGTTTTCCTTTGACCTGACTGACTGCTCCTTCTTGGTTTTTTTTGCTGGGTCATCCATATCATACCTCTTAGCTGTGTGTATTACAAAAAGCTCAACCTTGGACTCTCTTCTCAGTCTTTGATACCCATTCTCCTTCCACTTCTCTCTGTCTCTGTCTCTCTGCCTCTCTCTCCTCCCATCTCTCTATCTTTCTCTATGCTGTTTGTAGGTGTGTCTGTCTCTTTGTCTCTCTCACACAAATATGTGTGCATGCTGTAGTAGGAAGGCCGAATTTATGATCTCAAATATAATCATGTATGTGTTTGAATGGTTTGAAATCGCAAGGTATGAGAGATTCTCTAAGTAGAAAGCAACAGAACATTTATTTAGGCCCCAGAGCAACAAATTAGCCAACCAGCCTCCCCATTCCGACATCTTGACCAAAAACCCCAGGCCCGCCTCACAAGAGTAACCCGGAGGCCACAGAGAAACAAAATAGTATTTAGCCAAATCATAGTTACTGGCCTCAAGTCCTTGCTTGCACTCCTGGATTCACACAGGTCTCCTGCTTTGGCTTTTTTCAGCTTCAGTTGTAGTTGGTCTCTTAGTCTCCTCGCAGCCAAGCCTCTGGGGTTCTCAAGCCCCGCCTCAACGACCAGAGACCAGAGACCATTGGTTCCCGAATTGGCCCCTCTTAAGTCATTAATCTACGCCCACAGAGGTTTCACACCTGATAGGGCTTTGGGCCTGGGGCTTAGCACTTAACAGCTGAAAGTACTTTCACTCCAAGTAAACAAAGTAAACAAAAGCCAAACTCCTCAAGTGCTAAGGAGCCCACTCTGTCTTATTGACACACATGTTCACACACATACATCATTAGCTTTCATGAGTTTATCAGCTCTATGTAGGTGATTCCCATCACAGATGTATATATGTAGGTCAGTCTTTTCCCTGAGCTTCAGTTCCTCATATCAGCTGCCTACTGAGTCATCTCAATCTCAGTCAAACCAAATGTCTTAGAGACATCTCAAACTCAACATATCTATAATGGAATGAATTATATTTCCCCCCAGACTTTTGTCAAAACATCACTGCTCTGCATAAAATATAAACTCCTCTGTTTAATTTTTAAAGCTCTTTACAACCTAGCCCCACCTTTTTCAAGACTCATTAAGCATTATTCTGTTCCCCTGATACTTATTTTCCTGTCTCTAAACATTTGCATTGGTTCTTCCTTTAAGATGCAGCTTAAATACCATCTTCTACAAGAAAAAAAATTATCAGTTCATCTAGCCTATATTTTTGCAATTTTTCTGTAAAAAGCATCTGGGACTTTAACAAATGGTTGTATATATTTCTTAAAATTATATATATATATATGTATATATATGTATATATATATATATATATATATATATATATATATATATATATATATATATAATATTTTAAGCATTACCCTGATCTACTAGCTTGGAATCTGTCAAAAAATAAAGGAAAGGAAGTTATGTTAGTCTGGTACAACCTTTTCTTTATAAAGTCTTTAAGGCTCTTTTTAAAAAAATCTCTACTTCTTTCTTTAAATTTTCATTAACTATGCCTTTAATATTTTGTTCCAGAATTCTGACAGTATTTAAACTCAAACTCACTGCCCTGTATTTTGCTAATTCTATTTTCTTTTTTGAAAAATCAGGATGTTTGTCCATTCTTTTAAACCTTTCCCGATGTTCTCTGTCTTTCAAAGACACCAACTACATCTTCTAGGTCTTTAATATCCTTAAATGTAGTTCATTTGGGCATGGTTAATTGAAAGCTACTATTATTATCATCTCTAATCTACCAATTGAAAAAGAGACTCAGTTGATATGACATTCCCATGGTCACACAGCTAGCCTTAGATTTACAACTTAATATTTTCCCCCAGGAAGTATCGTTAAAAGATAGCATGATTTGCAAAGGCCTTGCCCTGGTCAATAAAGCAAACTCAGGAAATAAGACAAAAGTAGCTTGCAGTTGGAGTGTGGGGGCCCCGAATTCAAACTGCATGCTGCTTTTATAATAAATAAATAATTAATAAAAATAAACAACTTCCATATAAGGGTATAAGTATTTTGATTGGTATACATATATACACTATATGGTATAAGGAGATGGGATTACTACGCATGTGTGCTGCCGTCTTATACAGGCCAGCTGACGCCTACATGAAGTCTAAGGTCATGAGGTCACTCAGACTGATTCTATACCAGTGACTGACTTTGCACAATAATCCTTTCATTTGTTGTTAAATATACTCATGGTTGAGCACCATGGTTTACATCCTAATCTCTGTTGCTTGTATCTGAAAGTAAGCTTAGGAATCACTTCTTTACACCAGTGGAGGCATTGTAAACATAAACAGCACATAATCCCTATAAGGTCACACAAGAGAAAACCCACAAACAGATACTTTAGCCATAAGATATTTGGGAGCTAAGAGGTTAACCATTTCCATGGAGACCAGAGTTCCTTCTCATCCTCCTGAATTTAGTCTAGGCATTAAAAACCAAGTCCATATGGGTATAATGTCATCAAAGCTGTACAGAACTTAGGTGCAACATTCCTGTTCTATGAGTGAACACACCCCTTCCCTTTCGACCAGGAGGAAATCTAAAGTCAGCCTATTTTGTAAGGCTTCAGTATTAAGGTCCTCCACTGTACCTATGGTTTTATTGACAAATACTTGCAAAAAAGTATTCGTTTTATTCAGGAGTACCAGACTGCTTCTTGTCCCATATATGGGTAATAAGATGGAAAAGGCACATTCAGTTGCACTCACTAAAGATGGAAGTATAGAAGAAACTTGGATGGCTGTATATTTGTTTCAAAAGTGTGTGCTAGGAGGCCGAGTAGATGTGGCCTAGAGGCCAAAAAGCAGCCACCCCAACACATACCTGCCCATTCAATTTGAGGGGAGCCAATAATACACTTTTTTTGTTAAACAAAAAATAAAATCCATGTGGGGTCATCCTAAAAAATCCAATTCTTTGTGCATAGCCCCTTGGTTTAAGATGAATGTTTGGGAAGCCATTCCCTTCCTGAATAGTCACATTTAATTTCAAGGATAGGATATAATTACATCCCAGTTGCCATCCCATGTGTCAGCCTTTGCTCATAACATAGTACCGGTGTCCAGATAACATGGCACAAGCTTAAGGGGGGAGTGGCAGTGACAATGAGTGAGAATTGTGAATGGTTAGCAGTCTTTTCCCAATTAAAAGTAAATGAGCAGAAAGACTCATTTTTCTAGCCTATGGAAGTACAGTTTGGTATTTTGTCTAGGTTTGCCTTATTGATTGCAAACAAATAATCACACAAGTTTTGGATATCTGACCTACACCCATCAAGGGTGGCCCTTCCCCTAAAGATGAAGGGATATTACATATCTTTAGCAGCTGGTCTAGTCAAAGGCATGGCTGATATATTGGATCAGACATACATAAGCGTTGGGCTATGAATCAGCAGCAGCAGCTTCTGGAGCTCTCAGGCCACAGATGGTAAAGGGTTTGGACAACTGGTCAAAAGGAGATTACAGTAGTCCCTTTACTGGCACTGGTTTCAGGCCTCTGTTGCATTGCACATTACAAAGATCCATTTCACAGTTCTGAGTTGCCATCCTGGGTCTGGAGGAGGAGCATTAGCACACCAGAGTTTGTGGTAGCAAGGGAACAGGGATCCTGGTCACAGTTCCAGGTCAGAAGAATGCTTGTTGCAACTCACAGATCAAAGCACAAGCCAAGAGTGTAGTAAACACACCTTTTCTCAGATCATACCACTTTGAAAGAACTGAAAATTTAATAACTCCCAGAAATAGCTCTGAAGACAACAGCACAAAAAACCTGAAGCTTGAGATAGCACACCACTACTCCAAGAATAGAGTCCAACTTTAACATATAAAGTTAAAAGTCAAGAAATAAGCCAGAAAATAAGCAAACAATGACAACAACAACAACAAAAGAACCTGACTATAGAAAGTTACTACAGTGACAGGGAAGATTAAAATACAGAATAAGGGGAAGACAGCAAAGTCAAAACCGCTACATCCAAAGTCTCACAAAAAAAAAAAATGTGAATTGTTGCAAAGTCCAAAGATAATTCCTGGAAGAGCTCAAAAAGGATTTAAAAATCAAATAAGAGAGGTAGAGGAAAAGTTGGGGAAATAAATGAAAGTGATGCAAGAATATCATGAAAAAAGAGTAAACACCTTGGTAAAAGAGGTACAAAAAAAATTAAGACTTTAAAAAGCAGAATAGGCCAAATGGTAAAAGAGGTACAAAAATCCACTGAAGAACTCCTTAAAAAGGAGAACTGGCCAAATGGAAAGGAAGTACAAAAATTCACTGAAGAAAATAATTCCTTAAAAATTAGAATTAGGCAAGTGGAAGTCAATGACTTCATGAGACAATAAGGAACAATAAAATAAAAAGAATGAAAAAATAGAAGAAAATGTGAAATATCTTATTGGAAAAGGAACTGACCAGAAATACAGGTCAAAGAAAGACATTTTAAAAATTATTGAACTATCTGAAAACCATGATAAAAAACAACTCTAGACATCATGTTCCAAGAAAATATCAAAGAAAACTGCTCTGATATTCTAGAACCAAAGGGTGAAATAGAAATGTAAAGGCGAAAGTATTTTCATTGGTACACACAATTATGAGAAGATGGGATTAGTGTGCATGTGTGCTGCCATCTCATGGAAGTTGGTTGCTACATATCCAAAATCTAAAGGTGATGAGGTCACTCAGACTGCTTCTTTTCCAGTGGCTGACTTCGCATACTGTCTTTTATAAAGCCAAGGAATTATTACTTTGTTCCAATCCTGGAATAAAGAAGACGGGTAAATAGACTTAGAGATAGTTAACTGTTGTTTCCTTGACCCTCTTCATTTTTCTATTTGGCTTGGCAATCTCATGATCTTCAATGGATTAAATCATCGTTTCTTTGCAGATAATTCTCAGATCTATCTATCCAGGTCTAACCTTTAGTCTTGTATCTCTAATTGCTTATTGGATATCTTAGATTCCCTATCTATAGACATTTTAAACTCAACATGTTTAAAACTGAACTCATGAGGGGGGCGGAGCCAAGATGGC
>CM053626.1:155883732-155921347 GCA_028646595.1 Phalanger gymnotis | reverse complement strand
AGAGAGGTAGGGAAAGGGGGATGGGAGGGGAATGGGGCAACGGAGGGGAGGGCAGACTGGGGAACAGGGCAACCAGAATGTACGCCATCTTGGAGTGGGGGGGGGGGAGGAAATGGGGAGAAAATTTGTAATTCAAACTCCTGTGAAAATCAATGCTGAAAACCAAACATGTCAAAAATAAATAAAAAAAAACAACTTTCACCCCCCAAAAAATTCTTTTTTGAGGTCACATGGACACTATTTGCTATTGGCCCAAAAGCTCTCAGCATAAAATCTATTTGGATATTTTAAAATAGTCACACAGAACTTTTTACTTAGATTCATTAATTAGAAAATAAAACTCCACCCCCCCCCACTCTCTTTACTAGAGCATCCCAGGTCTTATTCCGTGTCCTCCACCCTCAACTTTGGGAAACAGAAAACTTATCATTGAAGGGTGAGGAAAGGGGTTGGAAACAAGAAAAGGGGTGGCTTCACGCTTGTGCAAAAGACTTGAAGTGTTGACTATTCAGTCAATAGCATCTCCTGCCCTCCCTCTGCATGCACTAATAGGGAGTCACATAATAGAATCATAAGAAGGATCCCTAAGCCCTTGACAGTTTCCCCTCCATGTGGTCCTTCAGATTTTTCCCACCCCACACACCTTTAAAGCTTCACTTGATGCTCAATTTAAGTTGATTTCACTGTAACAGAAATGTTCAAGCAGCGATGTACACAGCATGATTTGACAGCATAAACTCTACCTCTCAGTGTCTCAACTTTCTAAGAATTTAAGTTGCAGACAAGTTACCTCGGTGCATGGGTGAAAGGATCTCCATTGATAACAGTGGGAATACCTCTGCCCACCCTACCAAAATACATATACAGTCTTGGTAGGAATGACTGTACATCTCACTAACCTGACTTATTCCTCAATTCTCAGATTTGAGGAAATAAATTGTTCAAACTTTCTGGAACCTACATGCCTATTCCTCAGTGCTACAAACTGAGATTCAGAATTTGAGTATTATAACTTTATCTACCATTCACCAAAAAGGATTAGCTATTTACATTTCATAAATTTTATTGCCAAATTTGGAGTGCATCATTCTTCATTTCCACACGCTATCAGTTCTAGTATAAAAGGAAGAAAATGCAGAAGTGGTGGTGTGGCTTGGAACCTGCAGCAGTAAGGTTTAGGGAGAAACTTTAAATGTGACAAAACCCTATTGAACTAGAAACAGGATTCATTCATAGAAAGAACTTAGCTTTCCTTCCAAATGCCTGTGAGCTTTTCTCTTTGCAATCACCTGCTTGGTGAGATCAGCTGGTGGATATAGATCTTGCTTGGTGACTTCACTGTATCCCTTTTCTGTGAACAAGATAGTTTTTCGTTCAATATGACACAGCCCAGTGTGTGTGTGTGTGTGTGTGTGTGTGTGTGTGTGTGTGTGTGTGTGTGTGTGTGTGTGTGTGTGTGTGTAATGTATTTCATTTGCAAAAATCAAGTGAAATAATCCAACAAATAGTGTGATTTTTCATTGAAGCTGCTTAAAATTTGACTCTTGAGAAGAAACCCCAATATAAAATAATCTTGCCGGTCTAGCTGTTCTAGGCCCCATGGGACCAAGAGAAGATATGAGGACAGTATGTTCCATTGGAAGTTTTGTTTATTTTGAAGTGCTTCAGCTTATCTCTTTTCTGAATGCTACAAATCCAAACTGCCCTGCAAGAATGCAAACATGTTACAAACTGAGGGCCCCAAAACAGCTTTGGGGATTTTCCCGACAGACCCTAAAAAAACTGAGCTCTTGAAGACAACTGATTCCTACAAAATCTATTCCTGTTTCCTACTCCAAGGTCAGAACATGGGCTAGGAAATCCTTGGCTTGTTTTAACAAATTCCTAGTCCCTGAAAGGTCATATCTAATTCCCCATGCACTGATCACAATTGGAAAACCTAACAACGTTGTAACTCTTCGTTTCTTAAATTATCTATGGAAGGATTACGGCCTCCAGCCCTAAAAACCCATTGACCTTCCTTTTCCCTCCTGCCCCTGGCTCCTACATTTGCAGCCTCTGGGACCGCTCGGCATGCTACAAAGAGTTAAACCAGCTGTGCTGATAGTCTTATGGCTGCTCCAAGTTCCAGGTCCGAGCAATAAGCTTCTGATTGGCTGAGCTCCTATCGGAATGAGTATCAGATATCAAACTTGAAACCTTACTAAAAACTTGTTAGCAATACTCTCTGATCCCTGGTAGGCTATGACATCAGTCAGGAAAGCCTATGATGATCACAGTAACCTCTGAGTAGGAGGAGGATCCTGCTGGCCGAGTAATTAGCTCTGCACAGCAAAGGGTGAGCAGTTAGTTTTCTGTTAGTATCAGTGTTCACTGCATCCAAACTGATTTGAGGCACTGGCTGGTGCGCGAGACGAGTCCCCAGGAAAGCACAACAAACATCGGATGAATTCTGAGCTATTAGCTGTGGTCACTTTGCCTCCTTGCTGAAATCAGGGTGGGGTTTCTGGCACAGGACTGCTTGCTGAGAATCACCATGACACTCCTAGGGTCTGAGCATTCTTTGTTGATTCGGAGCAAGTTCAGATCAGGTAGGGCTAATTTGGTATTCCTCTTTACACTTTCTTCTTCTGCAAGTCTTATTTGCTTTTTATTAAATGTGTTTGAAGCCCCAAGCAAAGCAAGTAATAACAGATTGTTAATACTGCCCCAGTTCTGTCCTTCCTCCCCAATATTCTGGACAGACTTGCATTTAAATTAGGGGATAATTGTATTGTTCTTATTCCTTGCTTTTGGTTCAGCTGTGTTTCATATTTGGATTATAGTAACTCCTTTTAATTTTCATGTGTTTTTATATGTCATAAATTGGGTCATATATATGAAAGAGTAGGTTCTGAACAGAACAAATAAGGATTCTCCAGCTTGTGCTTTTTGGTATGTAAGATTATAATTCCTAAGAAAACCAATCTGGTACTAGTGTATTAGAACCTAGAGATCAGTTAGGACACAGCTAATTCAAGTAAATGCATTTCCAAAAAAGAAAAGTCACTTGGGGGAAGTAAAAATAGCAAATTTATTTAAAATGACATCACTGCAGAAAAAAGACCCAGTGCCACAGTTCCTCCACAACCATCTGATATTTATAAACTGAGAATCTATCCCAAATCTTCTGTGTTAGTTGAGAGCAGAGAAACTTCTGAAAGAACATTCTCTTTGAGTGAAGGTGAGTGAAGGGACCTGAAGGGGCCAACCCCTCCTCAACAGAAAGTCTTTATTCAAATTCCTACAGCTAAAGTCCAGCAAGTGAGTATTCATACACATCTGTGCACATTTTTCCTCTAAATCCTTCCTAACCAACTTTACACATAAAACTGGTATGATTCAATGGGCTATGCAATTCAGTAGCTGGGGAGTTATTATTGTATGATGTTTTACTTTAGGATTCTATACTTTAGGACAGTATTCAGATTTACCAAAACTTTTGTTCAAGAGAACTCTAGAGAGCTTTCTTATTTCTAACCCTGTTTTCCAAAATGCCTCTTTTAGTTCTTGTTGCTCCATTTTATTTTTTTATCGTGACACCGGAGGTTTGTAAGAATGATGATGGGAGGGAAGTGTTTACCAGTAGTAGACTTCAGCAGTTGCAGCATTTGCAATGTTATCAAAACTCCAGAATATAAATGCAAACCACAAATCCAAAGGAGTTCTGAGAGGGGGTGTATGTGTGTGTGTGTGTGTGTGTGTGTGTGTGTGTGTGTGTGTGTGTGTGTGTGTCCCTTGAGATCTTAACATTGCAGTTGATCAAGCCATTTCTCCATTTGGTGAAGTGTGATGAAGAGTCTATTATTCCTTCAAAGGCATGCCAAAGACCTTAGATTTCTATCAAGAATTGTGAAGCAATACTGCCACCTTTCTGAAGAAAAGAGGATGCAGCCTTGTTTTGAGGGCAGCCACATTCTTTTCAAGTGAGCCATTGCAGTTTTTAAAACAAATTTTTGCCTGGTTTGCCTGTAAAAGGATTTTGTGATATTCTTGATAATAGACTTGCAAAACATATTTGTCAAATGAATCTTTCCTTACAGTAAATTTCAAGGGGGTAGTGAGCACAAATTCTTCCACAATTCACATGACCCAGCTTGGTGGATTTATGGAGTCATTTTCTTTTGCTAGCATTATTTCCCACTATATCTCATGAATTTGAAGTTGATTATATTGGTTTACATGGTAATGCTTTTCAGTCCCTGATCAAAGAGATATTTCATACCAAAGATCTTATTCAGCATACTTACCTCATGTTTCATCTACTAGGACAGTCTCCCATGGCAGACAAGAGGGTTGCTTTGAAAAGAAAGATATGAAATTAAAGACAGAAGCAAATATGATTACATCACAACCTTGAGTCTAGAACCATTCAATTTGGCCATCAGAGACATATGAGGAGGATGGTAATATACTAATAAAATGGCACAAAGATGTCAAGTTAGAAACCTTAAGAAAATATGATGATAAACAAGAAAGTAATATAATTCTTGTGCTTAGGTATAGTTATATATCCTGCATCCTTGAGTTGTGGATGAAAAGGAGCGCCTTTCTACAAAGAGTCTATTGTAGCTTGTGACAAACAAGTAAGGGGGACCCTTACCAAATTTTGGCTCTTGGAAACAATATTTAATCTTATATGGCTATTCCAGTTTCATTACTAAGATTTCTCTTTGTTATTTGCAATAGAGACTGTTTAATTTATGGGAAGTATTTCTTTTTGGAGAAACTAAATTTTATTAATAATCATTGTGACATATTTCAAAGGGATTGACAAGAACAGCTGTAAGTGAAATCTGATATGCAAAATGTCAAACAATTAATATACCTTTTAAAAAATTTCCCCGGTTATGGACAAATGACAAAACCATGTGAATAATAAATGATGAAGGCTAAACATAGCATGTAGTGTAGAATATAGTCAAATAAATACTAGATGTGTGAATTTGGACAAATGACTTAACTTTTCTGGATCTCTATTTCCTCATTTGTACAACGAGGGATGAATTAAATGTTCTCTTACGTCCCTTCTAGGGGACATTCGGATTTCATGAACATTATAAAAAGTAATAGAACATAAAATAAATGAATTTCACTTATAATAATTTTATAAGTTAAGTTATGCTACATAGCAGTTCATGCAAGATAAGCAGTTTATAAAAATGGCTATAATTAATATTAGTTACATATAAATTATATTTTTATAGTTTATCTCTTTTTGTTAGTTTTCCAGTATCTGTGATTGGCATCAATGTAGGACATTTCCTTTCACATCACATACACTTTAATCATAATCTTGTGCACAAACATAGAATATGATACCCATACAGAAATCCTCAATCTGATTTCCTAATACTCTAGTCTCATACCACCAAGGCCCAGGGGATGTTTCCTATAGTATTTCCACAGGTCTCCCTATCATGACCTGGGGCAGGGATGGGAATACTGTTGGAAATTGAATAGTATATCTAGCTGTTCACTTGGCAGTCCAGACCCAAGAGTTTTGGGTATCCCTGGGCCATGAAGTTGTATATACCTTAATGAGTGACATGGGAAAAAGAGAATATATTGAGAAGAGGTCTGAATCTTTGGCATCTGAGAGACTTGGTTAAGAGGAAAGGTAGGCATAAGAGATGGGAAAATGGGGAAAGATTCTGTGTACAAACAGGGAAAGTAGTGGGGAAGAAGGGATACACAGGTATCACAGGAGCTAGCCATGAACATCTGTACTTGGGCTCAGCTAAAGATGTACTTGATATGGTTGGCTTCATTTGCCCCTAAGAACTCTCAAAAAAGGTCCCCCACAGCTTGCAGTTCACAGTGTGTCCACTCTAAGGTAACTAAGGAACTCCTGTCTGGGGGGAATTAAAAATCATCCCCTTTTCATTCTATCACCAACCCCAGATGCTTTTAAGATGTGGCTTATTGTTTTTATGACTTTTGACTAGTTGTTAATTACCTGTATGACTTTAGACCTCATTTGGGGGGGGATTTTTTTGTCTTTGTTTTTGCTGTTTTGTGGGCTCTGTGATCTCACAGGCATAGGAAATTTCTGGCAAGGAAACTTTATTTGTGCAAAAAGGAGCAGGACTTCATAAATTGGCTTCTGCTCTGCAATTTATAGTTTTAAAGAGTTTGTGTGGGGCACACAGAAGTTAAGTGACTTGTTCATGTGTGTTTGACTCTTTGTGACCCCATTTAGGGTTTTTTGACAAAGATACTAGAGTGGTTTGCCATTTCCTTCTCCAGCTCATTTTATAGATGAGGAAACTGAGGCAAATAAGGTTAAGTGATTTGTCCAGGGTCACACAGCTAGTAAGTGTCAGAGGCCAAATTTATTCTTAGGAAGATGAGTCTTCCTGGCTCCAGGCTGAGCACTCTATCCATTGTACCCCTTAGCTGCCCTCCTGGGAGACCGTTTGTAAAATGAAGAGATTGAAATAAGGCAATCTTCATGATTTCTTTAAGTTTGAATGTTTTATCATCTGAAAGAGGCCCTCTTTTGAAAAAAAAATCTTTCCATATATGTATTTGTGTCTAATGGTAGCCATTTCTGGGTTGGGGGAGGGTAGGAAGGAAAAAAGGGGGAAAAAGAAAGTTACATGGTAACTTTATTATATATTTAAAAAGAAGTTGTACATAATAGATTTGCAGTTTCACATACAATCATCTTTTTTCTATTCTATATTATGGAAGTGCTTGTTTTATTTCTTAAGTTCAGAATAAAATAAATAAAAAATTTTTAAAAAGAAAAGAAAAAATCTCTTTCCTCCTAAATTCAATATCATAAAATGTCTTTAAGTCCGTCAATTGCTTTGTTTTGTGTTTTGTTTGTTTATTTTGTCCAAAATGTTGTTTTTTTCTGTGTGGAGACCACCCAGTGGACGAATGCAGATCAACTCCTTTTTAACTTATGCCTGGGGGCACTGAGAGATCCAATAGCTCATAGTCCCACAACTAGTAAATAACAGAAGGAGGACTTGGATCTAGGTCTTCTTTATTCCAAGATTGGTTCTCTATCCATTAGGCCATGTTGCCTTTAAAAACAATGCCAATGTATCATTGCTAGGTGACAGAAGAAACCTAAGAAAATATAAGAAAATGTTTTCACATCAAATTATAAGAAATAAATCAAATATAAGTGACAGATCATTAATTGTGTGATTGAAGAGAAAGGCTTAGACTACAAAATTACTCTGGACTTCTGAAGAGAAAGGGAAGAAGTGAGGGAGAACAGGTAGATAAGTAGAAGCACAGAAAAGTGAAGCTAAGGGCAAAGAAGACAAACTTCACCAACTTCACTGTGGCATAGATGTTCAAATTTCATGGAAATGTAGTACCATAGGCAACTAGTAGATGGAGCCTAAATAAAAGATAGGAAGATCCTTGGTGCCAACTTTCAATGGTGGGGTATGTGTAATAATTAGAAACATAGCTAAAAATGTTGATGAGACAATTTGCTACAACTCATGAAGATGTCTCATAAATGAGAGATACTGACAATAGGATTTAGTGGAAGAGTAATTTCTTGAGAATCAGGAGATCGGGGTTTGAACTGTACACAAAAGGAGAAAAATGGCCCCAAAGTATTTTCTATATAGACACATTTAATTTCCTTTTTTTCCATTTGCAAAACTTATCTAATTCCTCCAATTCATTTTGAGGACTATATATACATACATATACACATATATACATTTATATACCCACATACATATGATTCCATATGTAGAGCATATGTACATTCATGGATAAATCACATAGGCTCTGTTATAGTAATTTGTTTTTGTTTTTCTTATTTTTTGATCGGTGCTATGATTTCTTTTCTATACGGAGGTCCTGAGGAAAAGATTTTCTTCCAATGCAGATGGGCACCAGTTCTGCAACCTGTACTCATAACATCATTGGCTTAGGGCAGGGAGAAGTTAAATGACTTACCAAGGATCATACAGCTAGAGTATGCCGGAGGTGGGATTAAAAGCCAGGTTTTCCTGACTCTGAGACCAGCTCTGAAATATACTTTATAGCACTTTACAGTTTGTACTTGACATCCATTAAGTCACTTGAGCTTCACAACCCTGTGTAATCATGACAAACAATGACAAAGCTATGTCATGACCATTTTAATAAGGAAACAGGCCCTATACTTGCTCTACTGTCCTTCTCACTTAGGACCATTGAAATCCATCATAGCCATTAGAAGGAATTAATTCATCTTTCTTCGAAAGTCATAATATCATAGAATTAGAATAATAGACTGTCACAGCTACAAATAATCTTAGAAATCATCTAATCTAATCCTTTCAGATGTATCAACTAAGATTAGAGAGACTAATAAATGACAGAAGTGAGACCCAGGCTACTAACTCCCAGTCCTGTCCAGTGCTCTTTCCAGTATACCACACTCAAGTGTTAAGTTCTCAAACCTTAAATATCTTCTAGACTCATGGAAGCTAGAATTAATCTAAAAGACCATCAAATCCAGCTCTTACAGCTCTTTGATACTAAGACTATTTATGTAGGAAATACCTGACTCGTTACAGTTCTTAGCTAGGGTTCTTTCACATGTTAGCAATGGCATGCCTCTGTAGCATTCTAAACCTATGATTATGTGATCCATATGGCATTGAAAACACTACTAGTCCCATCATATGAGAACAGCAGAAATGCAAGCTAGAGAGGGTAAGAGAACAAGTGAATAATTTTTTTCCAGCTAAATAGGGCTTTGCAGTGTAATGATTTTAATCTATGTATATATTTATATATGTATATTCTCTTCAACTACCCTAACACTGAGAAAGGTCTCAAGAGTTACAAATACCATCTTTCCATGTAGAAATGTAAACAGTTCAACTTTGATAAGTCCCTTATGATTTCTCTTTGCTGTTTACCTTTTCATGCTATACTCTGGGGTAAAAAAACACACAAGCTCCCCAAACCAGATCTATTAGGCATATATTTCTTGGCTTTGGGTCCCTTTCTCTAATTCCCTAAATTGAGACCTGTTCTGGTCCAAGTCCTCTTCGATTTGGCTATGTAAGAAATACTTTTCTCTTTTCTACCTCCCACCAAACCTAAGGTCGGTTCTCTGAATTATGATTCATAGGGTCAGAAAATCTTTGACCCACAGTTCAAATTGAACTGAAATTTTAATTTTATCTGACCAGGTTGGGAAGTACCAAAGGATAATACCCTATTTATACCCTTAGTTGACCAATACATACTGTGGCATTAAGTACTTTTTAAATGTCAAATCTCGGTCCTCATAAGATGACCACATTATTCCATAAAAGTTGGTCTATGTCTTTATGTATCTTTCTACAATTCTTTCTATCTCTCTGAATTTTCTTAGACTTTCTTTGATCATCAATCTGACTTTTTTTCCCCTTCTCCTCTATTTCCTTTGACATTCCCACTACCTCTCCATACTCTTCCTCTAATTTGGCTAGAATATAAAACTAAAATGTGTTTTGTGTTACTTGTTACATCTTTCTATCTTTATCTGGCTTTTGATTTTTATCCTTCAGTGTATTTTCCGTATGTTTCACAGAAATTTAGAGCTTTGTGTCTCGGTCTTTCTTCACGATCTTTAACCTTATCCCTCTTTACCCCAAACTGGCTATGATGTAAAACTAAAGTATGTATTTTTTTATTATTTGTTAAATGCAATGAATAAATATCCTTATCCTCAATTTTTAAAGTAGAGAGGTTTTCTATTCTATCTTCTCTTTGAAATCAAGCAAACAAAAAAATTTCCTTATTTAAATTGCCTTTTAGTTACATGGTCTTTAGTTGATAATTTTCCATTGCTATTTTTGTCCATTTTTGTATTGCTGTCACCTTCTTTTTTTAATGTGAATCCAATGGAATATTACAGCCATGTTTTTGTTTTATTTAGTATTTTATTTTTCCCCAGTTACATGTAAAAACATTTTTTAACATTTGTTTTTAAAATTTTGAGTTCCAAATTCTATCCCTTCCTCCCTTCTCACCTTCTCCCCCATTGAGAAGGCAGGCAATTTTATATAGGTTATTCATGTGTAGTTATGGAAAAGATATCCATAATAGTCATGTAGTGAAAGAAAACAGATAAAAAACCTTAAGAAAAATAAAAAAGTTAAAAAAAATGCTTAAACCTGTAGTCAAACACCATCAGTTCTTTCTCTGAGGATGGATAGCATTTTTCATCGTAAGTCCTTCAGTTGTCTTGGATTGTTGTCTGCCTTATAGCCCTTTGGGCACAGCTCCAAATTGCTCTACAGAATGGTTGAATCAGTTCACAACTCCACCAATAGTGCATTAATGTCTCATTTTTCTCATGTGCCCTCCAACACTTGTCATTTTCCTTTTCTGTCTTATTAGCTAATCTAATAGATATGAGGTCAATAGTGAGTTAGGGTATTTTTTCATATGGCTGTAGATAGCTTTGCTTCATCTGAAAACTGATCATATCTTTTGATCATTTATCAATTGGGGAATGGCTCTTATTTTTATAAATTTTACTCAGTTCTCTATAAGTTTGAGAAATAAGAGCTTTATCAGAGAAACTTGCTTCAAAATTTTTTCACAGTTACTGTTGCTAACTGTATTTCCCTCCATCTTATTCCTTCTCTCCTTTTACCCTGTCCCTCTTCCAATGTGTTTTGCTTCTCCTCCCCCAATCTTCCCTCACTTCTATCATCCTTCTCTTATGCTCTTCCCCTCCTAGTTTCCTGTAGGGTAAGATAGATTTCTATATCCAGTTGCATATGTATGTTATCCCCTCTTTGAGTCGATTCTGATTAGGGTTAGGTTCACTCACTCTCCCTCACATCCCCCCTCTTCCTCTCTACTATAAAAGCTTTTTCTTGCCTCTTTTATGTGAGATAGCTTACCCTATTCTACCTCTCCCTTTCTCTATGTCCCAGTACATTCTTCTCTCACTCCTTAATTTTATTTTTTAGATAACATTCCTTCTAATTCAACTCACACCTGTGCGCTCTCTACTCCAATAGGGAGTCAGATACAACTGAAATGACTGAACAACAAAAGTCTTACCTTCTGCAAGAAGCATTTCTCAATCTTCCTTAATCTTAGTGCCTTTCCTCTGAAACTAATATCAATTTATCCTTTATATATTTTGTTTCTACATAGTTATTTGCATGTCGTCTCCCTCATTACACTGTGAGCTCCTTGAGAGCAGGGACTGTCTATTGTCTTTCTTTGTGTCCAGTGCATGCCAAAGAATGCTTCATGAGTGCTTCAGAAATTCTGATTTTGACTTGAGGCAGGAGCTATGTAAGAAACATATGTGCATTCAGGTATTTGAATGAATAACATATGAAAATATATAACATGTGGGCTAGAAATCTAATGGCCATATTTAATGGCCCTTTCTATACTTCATGACATCTTTGCAGCTATAGACACTGTTGGTCCTCCCTCCCTCCCACCCATGGTACACTTTTATGATACTACATTCTCCTAATTTCCCCCCTACCTATCTGACTACTCTGTCAGTCTTTTCTGCTGGATCTTCATCCAAGTAAGGCTCACTGTATCCCACAAGGTTCTATCCTGGGTCCTCGTCTCTTCTCCCTCCATATTATATCACTTTGGTGATCTTATCAGTAACTATGGATTCAGTTATCATCTCTATGCTAGTGAGTTTTTCAGACTTTCTAAAATATATTGTTAAATATAGTATTATTTTCAGTTCTGAATTGTCTCTCTCCCTCCTCTTCCACCCCTGATTGAGAAGGAAGGAAAATAAAATCCATTATAAATGTGTATAGTCATGCAAAACAAAAGCTCACATTGGCTATAATGGAAAAGGAAGGGAAGGGGAAAGAAAGGGAGTAAGAGAAGGAGGAGGAGGAGGAGAAAGAAAAGGAGAAGGAGAAAGGAAGATAAGGGAAGGGAGAAAGGAAAAAAGAAAAGAATAAAGAAAAGTGAAAAAAATATAATTTGTACTCTGAGTCTATCAGTTCTCTACCTACAAATACAGAGCATATTTTATCATAAGTCCTTTGGATGATTCCAAGTTAATTAATTAATTAGATTAGTTAATATGTTTTAAAAAATGGATTATCTTTACAATATTGCTGTTATATAAATTGTTATACTCTTCATCAGTCCATATAAGCATACCCAGGTTTTTCTGAAGCCTTTTTCTACATAATTTCTTACAGCAAATTTCATCATATTAATATGACATAACTTGTTTAGCCATCACCCATTTGATAACACCCCATCAGTTTCTAATTCTTTGCCACCACAAAAGAGCTGCTAAAATATTTTTGTACTGATGTGTTTTTGTTTTCCTCTTTCCTCACTCTTTTTGATGTATGTGCATAGGAGCACCATAACTGAGTAAAAGAATGTAGACCAGTTCCTAACTTCACCAACAGTGGATTAAAGTAGCTATTTTTTCTGCAGTCTCTTTATCTTTTGTCATTTTCCTTTTTTTGTCAACTTAGCTAATTTTATGGGTGTGAGTTAGTACCTCAGAGTTGTTTTAATTTGCATTTATCTAATTTAGAAGATTTTCAGATGGCTATTAAAAGCATGGGTTTTTTTTTTCCTGAAAACTGCTTAGTTTTAGCATTCGATCATTTATCATTTGGGGTATGGTTCTAATTCTTATAAATTTGACTCAGTTCTCTATGTCTCTCAGAAATAAGATCTTTATCAGGAACTTGCTGCAAAGATGTTTTCTTCAACTTCTTGCTTCCAGCTTCAATGATTTTGTTTATTTAAAAACTTTTTAACTTTATATAATCAAAATTGTCTGTTTTTTCTCCTGTGAACCTCTCCATCTCTTGTCTGGTCATGAACTCTCCTTATCAAAAGGTTTGACTGTGGGGAACTTATAAGCATAATTTGCTTAAGATGTCACACCTTACATCTAGGTCATGTACCAATTTGGTATTTCTCTTAGTAAATGTTGTGAGATAGTGGTCTATACCTAGTTTCTGCTAGACTGCTTTTTAGTTTTCCCAAATATTTTTGATGATTAGTGAATTCTTGTCTCTATAGCTAGGGTCAATTTTTTTTTTCAAACATTAGTAACCACAATCATTTGCTTGTGTATATTGTGTACCTAATCTGTTCCACTGATTAAGCTTTCTATTTTTAAAGATTAATTAATTTATTTTTAATTTTCAACATTCACTTCCACAAGATTTTGAGTTCCAAATTTTCTCCCCATCTCTCCTCTCCCTCCCACTCCCAGATGGCATGTATTCTGATTGTCCTTTGCCTCAGTCTGCCCTCCCTTCTATCACCATGCTCCCTCCCCTTTATTTCCTTCCCCCTTACTTTCTTGTAGGGCAAGATAGATTTCTATACCCTATTGCCTGCGTATATTATTTCCCAGTTGCATGTAAAAACAATTTTTAAGATTTGTTTTTAGAACTTTGAGTTCCAAATTCTCTCCCATCTTCCCTCCCCACCCACCCTCCTTGAGAAGGCAAGCAATTGAGTGTAGGTTATACATGTATCATCATGCAAAACACTTCCAAAATAGCCATGTGGTGAAAGACTAACTATATTTCCCTCATCCGATCCTGTCCCTCATTTAATCAATTTTCTCCTTTGACCCTCTCCCTCCTCAAAAGTGTTTGCTTCTGCCTACCCCCTCCCCCTATCTGCCCTCCCTTCTATCATCTCCCCCTTTTGTCCACTTCCCCCCATTTTCCTGTAGGAAACTGAGTGTGTGTGTTGTTCCCTCCTTAAGACAAATCCAAGTAGAGTAAGGTTCACTCATTCCTTTTCACCTCCCCCCTCTTCCCTTCCATTATAACAGCTCTTTCTTGCTTCTTTTATGTGAGATAATTTACCCCATTCTGTCTCTCTCTTTCTCCATCTTCGAATATATTCCTCTCTCACCCCTTAATTTTATTTTTTAAATATCATCCCTTCATATTCAATTTACCCTGTGCTCTCTCTCTCTCTCTCTCTCTCTCTCTCTCTCTCTCTCTCTCTCTTTCTCTCTCCTCTCTCTCTCTCTCTCTCTCTCTCTCTCTCTATATATATATATATATATATATATATAGACAACAGTTACTGTATATATATATATACACACACACATATACTGCATATATATACACATATATACACATATATATGTACACATATATATGTATATACACACACACATATTTATGTATGTATATATACCTATGTATATATTTATATATGTATATTCTATTCAACTACCCTAACACTGAGAAAGGTCTCATGAGTTACAAATACCATCTTTCCATGTAGAAATGTAAACAGTTCAACTTTGATAAGTCCCTTATGATTTCTCTTTGCTGTTTACCTTTTCATGCTTCTCTTGATTCTTGTATTTGAAAGTCCAATTTTCTATTCTGCTGTAGTCTTTTCATCAAGAATGCTTGAAAGGCCTCTATTTCATTGAATATCCATTTTCCCCCGAAGTATTAGCCTCAGTTTTGCTAGGTAGGTGATTCTTGGTTTTAATCCTAGTTCACTTGTACTCCAGAATGTCATGTTCCAAGCCTTTTAATCCCTCAATGTAGAAGCTGCTAGATCTTGTGTTATCCTGATTGTGTTTCCACAGTACTCAAATTGTTTCTTTCTAGTTGCTTGCAATATTTTTTTCCCTGACCTGGGAACTCTGGAATTTGGCTACAATATTCCTAGGAGTTTTCCTTTTGGGATCTTTTTCAAGAGGTGATCAGTGGATTCTTTCAATTTCTATTTTACCCTCTGGTTCTAGATAGAATATCAGGGCAGTTTTCCCTGATAATTTCTTGAAAGATGATGTCTAGGCTCTTTTTTTGATCATGGCTTTCAGGTAGTCCAATAATTTTTAAATTCTCTCTCCTGGATCTATTTTCCAGGTCACTATTTTTTTTTTTTTGCAATGAGATATTTTACATTGTCTTCTATTTTTTCATTCTTTTGGTTCTGTTTTATAATTTCTTGATTTCTCATAAAGTCATTAGTTTCCATTTGCTCCATTCTAATTTTTAAGGAATTTTTTCTTCAGTTAGCTTTTGGACCTCCTTTTGTGTTTGGCCAATTCTGTTTTTAAGGTATTTTTCTACTCATTGGCTTGTTGGACTTCTTTTTGCCATTTGGGTTAGCCTATTTTTTAAGGTGTTATTTTCTTCTGTATTTCTTTGGATCTCCTTTAGCAAGCTGTTAACTTGTTTCTCATGATTTTCTTGCAGCCCTCTCATTTCTTTTCCCAATTTTTCCTCTACTTCTCTTACTTGATTTTCAAAATCCTTTTTGAGCTCTTCCATGGTCTGAGACCAATTCATATTTTATTTGGAGGCTTTTGATGTAGCATCTTTGACTTTGTTCTCTTCTTCTGGCTATATGTTTTGATCTTCTTTGTCACCAAAGTAAGATTCTATAGTCTGAGTTTTTATGTTGTCTGCTCACTTTCCCAGCCAATTACTTCACTTTTGAGCTCTTTGTCAAGGTATGACTCTGCTTTGAGTGGAGAGTGCTCTATCTGAAGCTTTAGTGGTTTTGCACAGCTGTTTTCTGAGCTACTTGTGGGCACCTGTAAGTTTTCAGTTCTTCTAAGGGTGTATGGTCCAAGGAGAGGCATATACTCCTCTACTGGCCTGTGCTGTGGTCTATGAGTGACCTCAAGCACTCTTTTCTGCCTTGAAACTGCTAGGAGGACTCCCACTTCACAGTCACCACAAGCTCTGCCACACCAGTGATCCTTCTCACCCCAGGAACTGCCAACCAGGACTGCGAGCCAGATCCAAGCAGGGCAAAGAAAAAGAATCCCGCCTCAGTGCCAGCAAAGAGATCCCTGCACTCCTGCTCTGATCAGATGCTTGATTCCTCCTACAGTCAATGGGCCTGGAGCTCTGGAAGCAGCCACTGCTGCTGCTCCTGCCACCACCCCAGGACTGAGGCTAGACCACCCTTCTCTCACTCAGGTCCAACAGAGTTTTCCTACTGACCTGCTAAGTTGTCTTTGGTGTTTGTGGGTTGAGAAGTCTGGAAACCTCCACAGCTCAATGATTCAATGCCCTGAGGCCTGCTCCTCCTGGTCTTCTCTGGCCTGGTCTCTGCTGGCGTGGCCCACACTGGGCTGCACTCCACTCCCAGCACAGTGCAAGACTCTTCCCAGTGACCATCCAGGTGGCTTGGACTGGAGACATTTCACTGTCATTTCGTGGGTTCTCTTGCTCTAGAATTTGCTTAAGAGTCATTTTTTACAGGTGTTTGGATGGATTTGGCAGAGAACTCAACCAAGTCCCTGCTTTTACCCTGCCATCTTGGCTCCACCCCACCTAAGCTTTCTATTTTTTACCTGGTACCAAATTGTTTTGATGATTAGAGCCCTAGGGCATGATTTGTGTTCTGGTACTGCTAGGTCTTCTTCACGTTTAAAAAATATTCCATTAATATTCTAGACCTTTTGTTCCTCAAGAAGAATTTTGTGCATTATTATTATTATTTTTCTAGCTCTATAATATAATCATTTGGTTATTTTATTGGTATGGTGCTAAGTAAATAAATTAATTCAGACAGTGTTGACATCTTTATTATATTGGTTTGGACTATCTGTCTTAATTTGCGTGAAGAGTGTTTTGTAACTGTCTATGTGAATCTCAGCAGATAGACTCCCAAGTTGTCTTATACAGTTTGTAGTTGTTTTAAATATGATTTTTCTTTCTATCTCTTCCTACTGGTTTTCATTAATATACAGAAATACAGAAGATTCGTGGATTTATTTTATGTCCTCATATTATTATATGATTTAATTAGTTTTTAAGTCAACTCACTAAAGTTTCCTAAGTAAACTATCATTATCTGCAAAAAATGACAATTTTTGTTTTGTGTTGTTTACTTATTCTTTTAATTTTTTTTTGTCTTCTCACTATAGCCAACATATTTAGTAATATCTTGAATTGTAATGGTGGTAATCAACAGCTTTCCTTCATCCTTGATCTTTTTTTGGAAAGGCCTCTAGCTTATCCTCATCACAGATACTTTTCACTCCTGGTTTTAGATAGATACTAATTATGTTAAGGAAAGCTCCATTTCTTTTCAGTGCTTTTTAGTGTTTTTTTTTTTTAAATAGGAATTGGTATTGTATTTTGTCAAAAGCTTGTTCTTCACATGTTGAAAAGGCCATGCAGTTTTTCTTGTTAATGTGATCAATTATGTCAGATTTCCTAATGAACCAGTCCTGCATTTCTTATATAAATCTGTCCTGATGATAGTGAAGAATCTTTGTGATATATTGCTGTCATCTTCTTGCTAATATTTTATTTAAAATTTTACATCAATTTTCATTAGGGATATTGATCTATTGCTCTCTTTCTCTACTTTCTCTCTTTTCAGTTTAGATCATGGAAACAATTTGGTCATAGAAGGAATTTGGTAGGATTCAGCTTATTTCACTGTGCATTAGGTCCTATAAATCTTTCCATGCTTAACTGTATTCATCGCATTTATTATTTCTTACAGCACAGCAATACAGGACAGCTAGGTGTCTCAGTGGATAGAATTCCAGACCTAGAGTCAGGAAGATACATTTTCCCTAATTCAGATCTGACCTCAGATACTTACTGGCTGTGTTACCCTGAACAAGTCACTTAACCCTGTTTGCCTCAGTTTCCTCATCTGTAAAATGAACTGGAGAAGAATATTGCTAACAACTCCAGTGTTTTTCCAAGAAAAACCCAAATGGAATCACAAAGAGTAGGACTTAACTAAAATGGCTGAACAACAATAGCATAGTAATACTTAATAAATATATATGTACCACAATTTGTTTAAATATTCTTTGTTCTATGGGTATCTACTTTGTTTCAAATTCTTTGCTGTCACAAAATTATTGCTATTTATTCATGTATTTAATGTATGTGGGGTTTTCTATTTATCAATGGCTTCAGTGGAGTATAAACCCATGAACAGAGTCTGGTTCATGGGATATGGATACTTATTCACTTTGCCTAATTCCAAATTACTTATCAAAATTATTGTACCATTTCAAAGGATTATACCATTTCATAGCTCCACCAACAACATATTAGTGTACATTTCATGCCACAGACTCACCGGCCTTGATTATTAATCTTCTTTTTAGCATGTTTGTCAGTTTGGAGGGTGTGAAGTGAAATATTGAGGTTATGATTTGCATTTCTCTTATTAGTGATTTGGAGTATTCTTTTATATGGTAGCAAATACGTTGCAATTTTTCTTTTTGAAAACCATTTATTCATATTGTTTGACCACTTATTTGTTGCAGAATTACTATTAGTCATAGATAGATATTGATAAGCACATTAAATTTTTATATTTCTTGGATGACAGCCATTTTAAGAGAAATTTGATACAAAGATTGTTTTTTCTCATTCAGCCACTTCTCTTCTTATCCTAGGTGCATTAATTTTGTCTGTGGAGAGTTTTTCAGTTTCATGTAATCAAAGTTATCTATTTTATCTTTTGCAATTATCACTTTCACTTTTTATCTACGACTACATCTACCTATAGTTGTGCGAGGTATATAATCTACTTCTTTTAAATTATTTTATAGTATGATCTTTAGAGAAGCAGCTAGATGGCACATTAGTAGAGCATTAAGCATGGAGTCAGGAAGACCTGAGTTCAAATTCAGCTTCAGACATTTTCTAACTGTGTGATACTGGGTAAACCACTTCAACCTGTTTACCTCAGTTTCCTCATCTGTAAAATGATCTGGAGAAGGAAATGGCAAATCACACCAGTATCTTTTCCAAAAAAATCCCCAAATGGGTCACAAAGAGTTGGACAAAACTGAACAACAATAATCCATTTAGAATGTGTTATGTAGAGTGGTAGAAGATGTTGGCCTAATCCTCATCTCTGCCAGACTTCTTATCTATTTTCTCAGCAGTTTTTATGAAATAGAAATTTTTTCACAGGCAATTTATCAGACACTAAATTATTGAGATCATTGTTTTTGATTCTCACTTTTCTAGTCTATTCCATTAATCTTTGTTTTTAAACCAATACCAGATGATGTTGATGACTGCTGCTTTATGACATAGTTTTAGTTCTAGAAGTGCTATTCCCCTTTCACATCTACCTCTTTTCATCATTTTCCTTGGTGGTCTTAATTTTTTAGTTTTTCCAAATTATCTTTGTTGTTGTCTCATCTAATTCTATAAAGTAACCCCTTGATAACATGATTGACATAGTATTAAAATACTAGTTAAGTTTGGTAGTATTATCATTTTTATTATATTGGTATTGCCCAGCCATAAGTACTAAATATTCTACCAGCTATTTTTCTTTTTTTTTTGAAGGAATATTATATATTTGAATTGATACAAGTCTTTTGCATGCTTTGTAGGTTGATCAACAGATATTTCATGGATTTTTTTTTAAAAGGCAATCAGGGTTAAGTGACTTGCCCAGCATCATACAGCTGGTAAGTATCTGAGGCCAGATTTGAACTTGGGTCTTCCTGACTCCAGGACTGGTGCTCTATCTACTACATCACTTAGCTGCCTAATGTTTTATGGATTTTGTCATTATTTAGAATGTGATTTACCTTTCTGTTTCTTGCATTTTGTTACTATATAGAAATGCAGCTGATTTTTGTGGGTTTATTTGTAGTCTGCAATTGTGCTAAAGTTATCAGTGTTATCTTTGCTGATTTCCTAGGATTTTTAAAGTATATTGCATAGATTATCAGCAAATAAGAATAGTTTTGTCTCCTTTTTCCCTATTTTTGAGCTTTTAATTTCTCTCTCGTATTATTGCTGGTATTAGCATTCTCAAAACTATATCAGGTAATAGTAAGGATGGTGGGTTTCTTACTTCACTCTCAGATTCATTAGAAAAGGTTGTAATATCTCTCCAATACATTGTTCTTTTGTTGTTGTTGTTGTTGTTGGAAACAATATTGCTATTTAATGGGAACTTTACAACTTCAGTAATACCATGTTAAGGCAACTTGTGTATGTTTTACAATTTGGAAATTCATCAAATGAAGTATCTGATTTTTTCCCTTTGAAATTTATTTGTTTTTAGTTTACAACAGTCAGTTCCGTAAGTTTATGAATTGGGATGCTAAGATTGTTGCAGCATGTAAGTTTTGTACTGATACTGGTTTGTTGATTATGGTTCCTTTCAGTATAACATTGTTTCCTTGATTTTTTTTTTCAACTAAAAAGGGATTTTATTGATATCACAGCCCCGTTAAACTCAGGAACAAGGCCTTGTTACAACAGACTACTCAAGAGCACTTCATCAGTCAGGGGAAACAAACCAAAACTGGGTCCCGTGACTGGTCTTTGTTTGACCTTCTTCTTGCGTAGATTGTTGGCGGGGCCGCCCTTCTTCTTATGGCAGTTTACAACGTGGGGGTGCAGGCGGGTATAACACTTGTGGCAGATCATCTGTGTACTTCTGGGCCAGCTGGCGAAGGGAAGGGTCAATGATGCCCCCTCGAAGACGCAACACCAAGTGCAGAGTGGACTCTTTCTGGATGTTGTAGTCAGAGTTCGGCCATCTTCCAGCTGTTTTCCAACAAAAATCAGACGTTGTTGATCTGACGGATACCTTCCTTGTAGTGGTTTTTGGCTTTGACATTCTCGATAGTATCACTAGGTTCGACCTAGTGATGGTCTTGCCCATCAGGGTCTTCACGAAGATCTGCATCTCTGCAACACTGTGCTTGCCGCTTGGCCACCTCGCGGAAGAAAAAGAGGCCATCGGCAGCGGAAATCGCTCCTTTGCTGCCTTTCCATGCCTGTGCGTCCTATCTCTCATTTTTATAGTTTTGCTTTGCCTCATAACGTACTTGCAATGCTGGCTTTTTTTTATTCCTTGTTTTATTCTGTGTAGGTTGTCATATTTAAAAATGTTCCTTATAAGCAAGATATTATAGGGCTTTTTTCTTATCCATTTTGTCTTTTGAATTTTATTCGATTGCTTAATCCATTTACACTTAAAGTTACGAGTTATGCTTCCATTCTCTAACATTGGGGTTTTATTTAAATATATTTTTCTCCCTTCCACTTTAAACACAGTTCTATATCCCTTCATTTACTTTAGGTTAATCTTTTTAAAGGTGGCTCCATTGGCATTGTCACTCTTTCCCTGACTTGCCTTCCATTTGTTAACATTTTTCCTTTAAAGTTTTGTTATTAGTTTCTTTTTCTTTACTGCTTTTATCTGGTGATTTAATTCTTCCACTCTTTTTTCCCCCCTTTCAAGTGGATTTCCCCTTCTTTTCGTCCTCTTCAACTAGTTTTGTTCATTAGTTGTTTTTTTTTTTTTATTTCAATGGTCTTTTCTTATCATTAAAGCTCCACAGACAAGTCCTCTTACAAGCTCATCGGCCTCTCCTCCCAGCATCAAAACAAAGCTGCTCACTATCACTCTTCATTTTAATCCTCTCCTATCCCCTCAAGCTACTGCTTCAGGCTTTTCTTTTCATGAGAGACCACTGGAGTGGCTGTACCCTCATTACTAGCCTGTGACTTGACCAAGGCATGTCAGTCTTTTCCAAATTCCTCCTCCCCTACAGGAAGGATAAGCTATTGGCTTATCTGCCCTCCCCCCCCCCCCCCCCCCAAAAAACTCTTAGTTTTATTTATTAGCTCAGTTAAAAATCTTCACTTTTGTTTTTCAAGATTTCTACGAAGATGGTTAATTGTTTTGTGGTGTTTTTTGTTTTTGTTTTTTTTTTTTACTTTCCAGGGTAATTTTTACTATGTGCCCAAATCATTGATATGTTTTTTCTTTCTTTATTGATGATAATAAATTATGATATAAAGTATCATATAAAATGATAATGATATAAAATCTCCCTGAGTATTGCTTTGTCTTTATTCCAACAATTTTAGTATATTGTCATTATTATTATCTTTAATGAAATTAGTGTTTCTATAATTTGTTCTTTGGCCCACTTTTTACCTATTAAATTATTTAGTTTCCAATTTTAATTTTTCCTTCAAAGACCCATCATTAAAAGCAATTTCATTGTATTATGCTTGGCAAAAGATGCATTTAACATTTCTCCTTTTCTATGTGAATTTGTGAGGTTTTGTGCCATAATATATGTCAGTCTTTGTAAAGATGCCATGTACAGCTGAGAAATAGGTATATTCCCATTCAGTGTTTTCCAGATACCTAGTAGATGTTTTTTTCAGAATTTTGGTTTTGTTTTTATTATTTTTTCATATCTCCTGGAGTAATTAGTTTTTATTTGGTCCGTTCTGATTTTTGGGTTTTTCTTTTCTTAATGTTCTCTACCTGTTGCTCTAAGCTATTAATTCTCTTTCTATAGAATATCTGATGTGTAAAATGCTATTCTTTCTTTTTTTTGTTTTTTTTTCTAAATTCTTATAGGTCTAAGAGAGGGTGAATTGAGATTCCCACCCCCACCCCCCCACTATTATGATTTTACTATTTAATCCTCTATAGAAGTCATGTAACTTTTCCTTGAAGAATTTAGGTGCTATGACATTTGGTGCTGAGTATGTTGCCTATTGATGATAAAGTTCTGAGGAGCTACATGCATCATCTCCCCATGTAAGAATGTAAACCATTTAACCTTGTATAGCCCCTTATGGTTGCTCAGTCATGTTTACTTTTTATGCTTCTCTTGAATCCTGTATGTCAGTTTTCTACTCAGTTCTGATCTTTTCATTAGGAATGCTTGGAAGCCCTCTATTTCATTAAAGATCTTTTCTCTTTTATGATTATGCTCCATTTTTACTGGGTGTTATTCTTGGTTGTAAGACCAGATTCTTTGCTTTTGGAATATTATATTCCATGATCTTTGCACCTTTATTGTGATGAATTATAAATCTTAATTCTAGCACCTCAGTATTTGAATTCTTCCTGGCTGCTTGAAGCATTTTTCCTTGACCTGGTGGTTCTGGATTTTGACTATAACATTCCTGAGAGTCTTCATTTTGGGATTTCTTTCAAGAGGTGACCAATGGATTCTTTTATAGTTTCATCTTGTCTTCACTATCTTTCTAATATCTCTTACAGCTACTCCGTCCTCCTAACTGCCAGTTCTTTCAATATTCTAATCTATAGTTCATCTGGACCAGATAACATAAATGTATTGGGGCAAATACATCCTTAAGTAACAAAAAATAGCCACTGCTAGATCTTGGGGGCTTTGGTAGTATCCCTTACTTTCTCTGTCTTCCTTTTCACTAAGAGGCCTGTTTGCTTTGAATCTAACTATATAATCTAGACCAGTTTAATTTAGAGGCTCATGGCCCTTAATGAGAAGGGTTAAGACTTCCTTTTCTCATACTCTTTGGTTATATATCCCCTTCCCAGAGTCCTGGGGAGAAACATTTAAGGCTTATGTTTTGGCTCACGTCTAGGGGCTTCTTAAAGGGAAGAAGTAGAATGTATCCAGTATGATATAAATCAAGTATGGGAGAAAAATGTATTTCCTACACACAAAATAAATACAAAACACTCCCAACAGGCATTGATAAAAACTTAAACTAAATAGGCAATAGTACTAACTAGCATTATGAAATTGATACTTAATTGATACTTAAATCTATTGAAACATGAATATGATACTTAAAACTGTTGAAATAGACCCAATGAGTCTGTACTATCTCCCTCAAAGTATATGTCTTCTGGCAAATCAGGCCAAGGATTGGACTCAACTTCTAGATGATGGTCATCTTCTGTAAGAGTAGATGCTAAGGATTCCTCCTGGAGTAAAACCAGGACCAAAAGAAGAGTTAGGAACTCCAAATATCTCAAATTCACAAGATGACCTCCATGCCTAAACACATTTATCTCGGGATAGGTACTATTTCACCTAAGATCACAAAAAAACAAACAGAGCAAAGATTGCCTGAAACCCAGGGGAGGCTCCACTAGATATGACATGGAATTTAGCTATCATATGCCCATAGCCAAATACCAGCCAAGGGAAGCAAATTACCTCTTTCCTGATGGAAAGTCCTATAAGATGGCACCGAGAAGGTTAAAAGAAAGGAGAACCTGAGGCATAGTCATTTCCTTTTGTAAAGATCATCAGCTTTTCCTGTTTGGAAGCAAATAAGGGGAATACTTCATTATATCAAAGCACCAATCCCCTCATTGTTGAATCAAAAAAATGACTGACTGGAAATACGATGAATCGCTCTAAACATGATCTATACAATCCCCAGTTACAATCATATATTACTTTTCAATTTCCTATTACCCATTTTTGTTTCATCTTTTTCTTATACTTTTTGCGAGATCATTCTTGTTAGCTGAGAAAAAGAAGAAAATGACAGTAAGATGGTTTTCCAGTCTTCACATCATCTATTATTGTCACAGCATGTATCCTCAGTACTGGTCCTATTTTTATTCAATCCTCCCCCCCCCAACATAACTATTAAAAACTCTATTTTCTTGGCTGTAGTAGTTTCATAAGCCTCAATTCATCCTAATTTTTATTCTCTTCTGTTGAATTTGATAAACATCCACTAAGTGCTTTAGTTATGTCAGAAATTATGCTCAGTGCAGGAGATTCAAAGACAAAAACAAAGTAGTTCCTGACTGTGCCACACTGTCATATTCATCTTTCTTTACCTACTTTTCCTCTGTGTACCCTTCATTAATTTCCTTTTCAAATCTAAGCTGGTCAATGTGTAAGTGTATTGGTTTCCTAACTCCCCATTTTCTTCCTCAATGAATTTTTTTCTTTTTTCTTTAGAAATTCTTCCTTAGGCCATGAGATCATATCTGTCTTTTCTCTGAAGCTTTTGAAATCCTTTCTCCCAAACTTTAAGATGCATGCCTGGCTATGCTCAGCTTATCTCTCTTATTTCACCAATTCTAAGACTTCCTTCCAAGGTTCAGTAGCTAATTCTTCCTTCTCAGTTAAAATCAGGTCTAAAATAGCAGCCGCTTCTGTGTTTCCATCTCCTTAATCACTAAAGAAAGCCAAGAAGTTGTTAGCTTCTTTGCTGTTGGAAATGTGAACTCAAATTCCTTGACTCCAAATCCAGCACGCTTTTTAACACCATGCCACATTCAAGATTTATCTGGTTCAACTTATTCATTTTACAAATAAGAAAATTGAAACTTGGAGAGGTTAGAGACCTGCCCAAGGTTACAATATTTATTAATATCAGAGCTAGAGTGTGAAACCAAGTCTCCTAACTCCCAAGCAAGAGCCCTTTCTACTGGGTCAGATTCCAACAGAGGGCTCATGTTAGTGGTGTAGTTGACGTAGGTTTGGCGCACCACCAATGCTACATTTGAGAGACATTCTGGTATTATGGAATCAATGCTGGCTGCAGTATTAGAGACCCTCATTATGAATCTCAACTTTGCCACTTACTGCCTATCTGACTTCAGTCATTTTGCTTCTTTTGTCCTTAGTTACCTCCTACGTAAAATGAAGAAGCTGATAATTGTCAGGTTCAGAATGACATGCTAACCCCTAGCCTGTTTTACATTTAGCAAAGACCTTTGTGGAGGACAATTCACATTGCAAATTAAAAACTTTTTTCAAGTTCCCTGTATCCTAGCAATGTGACATTTTCAAACAGTAGCACAAAAATCTTTAAATAGAAAAAAACTTGTTTCCACCCCATTGTGACTCAGTAACAGCCAAAGATTCTTCTCAAACTTTCCTAAAAATGTCATTTTTGAGCTGGACCCAAATAGAATATTTCAGTCAAAGAGACACATTTTCCACTGTCAAGAATGAGTAAACATTGGGTTGGAATGGAATGTGTTTTGTAACCTTCTGACAAGCATTGGCTCTTGGCAAAGTTTTGATGATACCTTCTTGTGATGCACCCAGAACCTAAGATCTTTTCTATAGTCGTATCACAGCCCAGGTCCATAACATACCAGGAAAGTGAACAGGTCGCTGCAGGGGGAGGGAGAGGGAAGGGAATCTTCTTCAAGTGTCAATCACTGGGACAGTGGTACCAAAGCCAAGATCCTAGGCTCTGAGATCAATTGGGCTATGTCTATAAATAGGTTAAATAACATATTTGCTTTAAAAAATCATCTTTTCCTGGTTGTAAATTCATTGTTTACACCAGAGGTATTAAAACCAGGCCTATCTGCCACACCACATATGTGGAGGGATCAAAGTAAAATGTAATGGCAAACATTTAACAAAATTTTTAAAAAATAACAAAAAAAAACCAAAATAAATTAGTGTACAAACAAGAGATTTTTTAAAAAAGCAACTGGTAATGTTTCATCTTTTAAAATTTTTTTAATGTTTCATTTTTAAAGATGCAGACACCTAATCAAGAAAGCTATAGACACAACAAGCTCCATTGTAGGCAAACTGAACATTCCCAAAGAAGCCCAGGCTACATAAGGATTAGTAGTTCCCATTTCTATTTGAGTTAGACACCAATGGTTTACACAGCCTGAGGAAGATGAAGAAACACACATAAATACAATAGTATGGATAGACTGGCTATATTCTTTTCCAAATAGATTCTATTTTTTTCCCTCACATCTTCTCCCTCCTAGAACTCCCCTCCCATTGTTAATGGTTTTTTTCTTTTCTGCAAATTACTTCACATTTATTTTGTACCTATTTAATAATAATTTATATTTATACAACTGGGTTCCTCCTGGTAAAATGTTCCTTGAAGACAGAAAGTTTCGTTTTTTGTCTTTCTGTTTCCAGTGCCTTGATCATAGAAGGCTCTGTTGAATTGAATCAAATTATGCATACCTGTATCTCACATGTAGTTCTCTTGCATTAAGGGTCATAAAGTATTTTCTTCATAATCTTGTGAAATAGACATTGGGAGCATTATTATCCTGTTTCTAATGAAAAAGAAACTAAGGCTGAGAGAGTTTAAGTGACTTGCCCACCATCACTAACCCAGCTAGTAAATGTCAAAACTCAAAGTCAGCTTTCCTGTTTCCAAGGGGAGAGTTTATACTTCACCATGAAGTGTGTGTCTCCTATTCCTAGGGGAAGAGATGAGGCAAATGGTCTGTGGGTTCTCTGCCTAAACAAAGTGGTCTGTAGAACCAAAGCATGTGAAAACTATTATATTTGGAATATATAGATATACACACATACATTAATTTAACCTCATTGAAAAGTATTAGTTCTCAGAGTAAATCAGTGTTTGGTGTGGAAAGAACCCTAAACTAGTAGTTAGGAAACCGGGGTTTTATTTTATCTTTGAATAGCTGTGACTCAGTTTCTTCATCTGTAAAATGAGAGTTGGACTAAATGAGGACATTTTATCTTATTTCAACTTTAAAAATCCTGAATTGTCAACTGCCTAAAAGACTTGATAAGGACAAGGGAGAAAAAGAAAAATAATAGAATACTGAGATAAAAACTGATTGATTTAAGGTGATACTTTTTTTCTACTTTTTTCAGTGTATTTATTTTTAACATTCATTTAAAAATAATTGAGTTCCAAACCCTCTTTTTTTCTACTGTTCCTCCCTCTACCCATTGAGGAAGCAAGCAATATGATTTCAATTATACATAAAGTGTGCAAAACATTTCCATATTAGCCATGTTAACGTGATGCTTTTTTCAAGGCTTTTGCTTTGCTCTGTTCTCTTTTATCTTTTCTAGTCCAATGCTTGTGAGTTGCCATTATCTCTATTGCTTACTTATTCTTACAGAAGACAGACTCTACTCCAGGAAAATCAAAGCTTGAGAGACCCAGTGGTGAAGATCATATGTGTGTGTGTGTGTTTGTGCGTGTACATGTAGAGATGGGCTTTCCCACTAAGTAATTTTCATTAAGAGGTGACAAGATAAGCAGCATGGGCTGTAAATAGAGAATGGGCCTTCAAGTCAGGAAGACCTGGGTTCAAGTTCTGCCTTTGTTACATATGGGTCATGTGACCCTGAACAAGTTCCTTACCTTCTCTAAGTAGCTCTCATCTTTACAAAACAAGTATAATTCTATTTTAGTCATTGAGAGCACCTTATTTCTATGAAGTCATAGGTCTGGAATCATCAAAAGTTCTTTTTGGGCCAAACTTACTTTTCTCTAAAATAAGTAGTGCCTTCCAGTGTTGGCCATACACAAAAGCCGAACACATAACTGCCTAATGGAATGTGATTGAAGGAGAGTTACTAGGCTTGACACTTTCCTTGTCTGAAACTCTCAGTAGCAGAATAAATTCCTTTCAGCTAGTTTAAAAAAATGGACACACTATCTATTTATATATTACTTAAGAGGGAATAAAGTACTGGAATTCTAATCTATAATTAGCAAACAAATTACATGGTACAGTGGAACTAGCATTTGATTAGAAGTCAAAACCCAGTTCTACCACTAACTCTATGTGAAAGAGATTAATGTAGAAGTCCTTTCCCATTTTAATATACTATGGCTTTATAACTACATTTTAAGAATGCATAGTAGAACTGATAAGTTTTTAGCTGGAGGGATGAGGTATGAAGTGGGAAAGTTTTAATAATTCAGGAGGATAGAGAGGTCCAGTTCACTTCTGTGGGAGGGCTAAACTGACCCATCTTGGAGTAGGTGGTTAGGCAGCCAAAGGATAAGATGAGGGCATTGGTAGGGCCTTCAATGTTTGGGGAAAGGGCTCTGAAAATTGAGTGAAAAGATAAAACATGTTATGTACTCATCTCAAAATTTTTCTTAAGGTTGGCATTACTGCTCCCAAAACTATGTGTTTGTGTATACTTTACCAAATCAGGAGTTTCTATGATCTAGATGTGGTTTTAAAGATACCTGAATCAGGATTACAAAAATTGAAATGCAAAGGCTATTGAGTTTCATTTGTTTTTTTTAAAAGAGATAGCAAGTAGTCAGTAGGATTTAATTACCTTGTTATGATTCATTTTCGAATTGTTACATTTTCCATTTTTTTCTTTTTAATTATTATTTATTTATTTAATATTTTTAGTTTTCAGCATTGATTTTCACAAGAGTTTAAATTACAAATTTTCTCCCCATTTATACCCTCCCTCCACTCCAAGATGGCATATATTCTGATTGCCCCATTTCCCAGTCAGCCCTCCCTTCTGTCACCCCACTCCCCACCCATTACATTTTCCATTTTGCTTATGATAATAGGAGTCACTAGAGTAATTACAGCAATAAACTGTGTTGATATTTAGGTGGTAGACAATTCTTCAGATTAAAAGTTTAGCTGTATTAGGCACTTTGCTTTTCAATGTATGCATGTGTATCAGTAATTAAAGTGGGACTTTCTTTTACCTGTTTCTCTTTTAGCACTTATTTAATCAAGTGCCCTTGAACAGTCTGGCCTTTGTTTCTGTGATTGGATCAGGAGTCTTTGATGACCTCTTTGCCTCAAGAGAAAGCCTGGTTTGCAAGGGTTTGAGTCACATGTTTTTGATGCCTGAGGCTTTTAGGTCACGTGAGTGAATCACATGTTGTGATGCCCTTTGACCCTGAACAGAATATATAAACCCAGAGGTTGGCATTTTCCCTCAGGGCTCTCACTCACTGGAAGAGTGGCGTGTGACTTGAAGAGACTTTGGGCAGTTGTAGAGAGCCCCCTGGCTTGTAAACCTAGATGTTGGTTTATATTTGGTCCTTTTATAATCTATGTTTGTAATTTGTATTTTCTCTGAAGTTCAGGTCGCTGGCTTTTCCTCTTGAACTAAGTGAATGATATTTGTATGTTTAACTGAAGTGAGATTGTTAACCACTTAAAGTTACTTTTCTTAGTAAAGCAGATCAAAAGAACCTGTGCTGGCAGCTCTTGCTGCTGGTCTTGTTGGGTCTTACACCCCACAACAACTGCTCGCCAAATTGTTGCTACAGCATGATTTCATCAGTGCAGGTATTCCCAACAATGTACAAATAACTCACCCCATACCATTTTCATTCAACTGAAACTGCTTCATCCAAAGTAATCACTGATCTTTTTATTGCTAAATGCTATGTCTTTTTCTCAGCCATCATCATTATTGACTTCTGTAGCATTTTACACTATTGACCATCCTTTCCTTCCTATCTTATTGATACTTCTCAGTCTCCTTTGCAGATTCATCATCCAAATTCTAACCCCTCTTTGTGGATACACTTCAGGACTGTATCCTAAGTCAAATCCTCTCTCTCTATTTTCCACTATGACAATCTCATCAGCTCACATGACTTCAATTATCATCTTTATGCAGGAGACTCAAAATATACAACACCATATCTGTATTCTGAGCTCCAATCCCATTTCCACAACTGCTTGTCTTAGATATATAGTAACACAGAATTCAATCTGATCATTTATATCCCTTGTTCTCACTACATAACTTGCCCATCTCTGATCATACACTTTATAGAGTAATAGAATCTGAAATGGAAGAGAACTCGGAAGTCATCAATTCCAAACATATGTGAACCCTCTATACAAAATAAGAAAAGATCCCATTCCATTTTTAGATAATTCTAAGCATTGAAAAGTTTTTCCTTACCTTAAAATCTAAATCTGCTTCTTTATAAAATCTGTTCATTGATCTCTGAGAACAAATCCAATCCTTCTTTCCTTTGACAGTTGTTAAAAGACAATTACCACATCTTTTCCTCCACCTAGAATTAACGCAAATACCACATAGCTTACCTTCCATTTCCAAATTATAACACTTCCTGGTTTCAGAGTACTAGGGGCAAGAAAGGCCTTACTTCTAAGGGGATCAAATTCATCACACAGCTGGTCACTAAAGGTTCTGGTGTGCAGACTCAAAAATTGTGGACCAAGTGCCTATCATCATGGCATAAGGGTATAAGATTGGAATCAGATGTGATTTCAACTGCACTGAGAGATTGACACCAATTATTTACTAATTCAAATGCTCAAACAGAACTCTTTGTTATCCACTCTATCCACAGCTCAGCTGTGTCTGGAGTGAGGAGTTATGAGAACTAACAATATCACTTTGCATTGTCTATATTTAGTACAGTAAGACCCTAAGGAATGAGGCCCTATTCAACATTCTTGTGATACAATATGGCATGCTAGCTCCCAAGTCTTGCTACCTTTCTGTATATGTAATTAAGGAGGGCTTTTAGCACTTATTCAATGAAGTGCCCTTGAAGAGTTTGGCCTTTATCTCCTTGATTAAACTAGGTAACTAAGGTGGAGCTCTAGGTGGGGGCCATGAAGGGAGGTCTGATTACATCTTCGCTCCCAAGTAGGCCCCAGACCCCTAGCTATTAGGTTCTAAACCCATGTGGGCATGAAGCTCTCAAGGTCCTAGGGCGAGGTACTAACTCCAGAGCCAATAGTTAGAGCTTAAGTTCTGGTCAGTCAGATGACGTCTGATGATGGCTAAAGAGTGCATAAAAAGAGAAGACAGAACTATTTGCTTAGGGCTCTCACTCTTGGTGGCACACTGATGTGGAGATTTGGCAGCTGTAGTTAAGAGCCCTTCAGCTTGCCTGGATGTTCAGATTTGGTTAAATTCTGGTAACTATGGATAGGGATTTGAATCAGACAAGGGCTGTCTCTTGATGTTGGTAATTTGTTTGTATTCACTCTGAAGTTCAGGGTGCTGGCTTTTTCCCCTGAACTAAGTGAATGATATTTGAATGCTGGATTAAAGTAAGATTGTTAACCCCTTAATGTTGCTTTCCTTAGTGAAGCAGATCAAAAGAACCTGGTCTTGCAGTGTTCTGTGAGCTGGTTGTTGTTGGTTTTACACCCCCACAGCAGCTGCTAGTCAGATTGTTACAACACTTTATCACTATGGTTTGAAATCAGTGTTTACTGAGGTGAAGAGTATTTCTACCTTCATCCTCTCAAACTCTCATTCCTATCCATATCAGACCTTCTTCTCCATAGTCAATAGCTTTCTCTGCTTTCCCATTCAATTGTGTCCTCTGGAACCACAATCCTTTGTTAACAACGTTCCCTTTATCCTTGATTTTTGCACTTCACACTCTTCCCATGCTAATGGAAACATGGTTCTCTCTATGAGAGACTACACTGCTGACTGCCCTGTCTTAATACTAGGTGTTCTTTCTCTCATTACTCTTGTCACATAGGACCAGGAAGAAGAGTACTTCTTGCTCTTTACTGTCACCTATAGACACTGATTACACTCAGCAGCCTCTGTTGAGATTCATTCCATCCACATCTATGATGCAGTCCTAATACTTGTGGAACTCATCTAGGATATTCTCCCTACTTTATCAAGAAGTTTATTACTTGACTTAGTCATTCTCTTTTCCATAACCCCTGCTTTCAGCTTTGTTGACTTCATCTGGATGTAGACTCCATAGTCCCTGGTCTCCAAGTTCATCCATCTACTCAATTTCTGTGACCTATATTTTCATTCAATCTCAACAATTTATGGAGATAGTCATTCCCTTGGTATTATGGTTTAACTGTGTCAACATTTTTTAACTGTGATAATTCCATGATACAGTTCTCTGAATTTGCTACCCTTAATGAGTTTTATTTAACTGAGCAGAATGATTTCAAATTCTCTAGCACTACAAAAAGAGATATATGTGATTATTAAGTTATTATTAATGATCTTGGAAAGATTCAAGTGATGGGGAAAGATGTGATAGGACTGGGAAAGGGCAAATACTGTCCCAATTTCAAAAAGAGAGAAAATATCTGGGGCCTGCAAACCATGGACCAGTAATCTTGCATTTAATTCCTTGTAAAACTCTATAAAGTATTATTGCAAAACTCTATAAAGTATTGTTAAAGGAATCATTAGTGAATATCTTGGAAAAGAAGCAAGTATAACTTCCTTTCCTTCTGCCTCACTCAATCTTCATTATTACTTCAAGTCCTTTCACCCTTTACTGTTGTCTCAAACCATCAACCCTGTTCTAGCATTACTTTTCTTCTTTAATCATCTGTAACAGTGAGGCAATAATAACAATGTAGATGATAATTGTCAATGCCTGTGTAGTTCTGTATTGCGAAGTATATGAGACTCTCCACATAGAAGGTAGAAGAAGTAAACCATTTATTCAGACACCAGAGAAGCATATCCCACAAGCCATTGTCTTCCTTTCTCTTTTTTAATAGCTTGCCATAAGTTCAGCATATTGACTACTTCCACCTATCCCAGTACTTTCCATTTAATTATGCTAGCCTCTTGTGCATGTCCAATTCTGTGAGATGCTGCGGTACTCATTACCCAAGTCATAATCAGGATTCCAAGCCTTAATATCACTTCATGGCCCAGAGTCAGTTGTTCAGTCTCTACCAAAGCCCAATATGCAGCTAACAACTGCTTTTCAAAAGGTGTATATTGTAATCCAGATGAAGGTAGTTTCTTTTACCAAAATCCTAAGGATACATTTCAGCTTTGTTGTTTATTCCATAAACTCCAATTCACATAGTCATCTTGTACAGTCACTTGTAATACCACTGGGCCACTTTGCATAAGCCATAAATCCAGAGCCAATTGTGTAGCAGCTTTAGCTTCTTCGAAAGCTTTACTCTGTTCAAGTCCCCAATCAAATTCATATTTTTTTCCTGGTATATTTATATAAGGGTTTCAAAATTTGCCCAAGATGTGGAATGTGATGCCTCCAATATCCAAACAGTCCTATGAACTTTTGGGCTTCTTTCTTATTGGTGGGGATAGCAAAATCTTGAATCTTTTGTCAAGCTTGTGGGAGAATTTCTCGCAGTCCTTTATTCCATTGTATACCACAAAATTTTACAGTTTGAGCTGGTTCTTGAATCTTTGCAGGACTAATTTCCCATCCTTTGCTTTTCATATGCTCAATTAAAAGTATCAAACTCTTCTCCACTTGTTTTACATTTTCTCCTTGTATCAAAATATCACCTATGTGGTGGGTAACCTGTAAATCTTTAATCTAAAACTTTAATTCATCCAAACGTTCAGCCACAATCCTATGATAAATAGTTGGGCTATGCAAATATCCTTGTGGCAATTGGATAAAAGTATATTGTCAGCCCTACCAAGTGAAAGGAAAATGATCTCATTGTTTGGAGTCTATTGGGATCGTAAAGAAGGCATTGGCCAAATCAATAAGTGTGTACCAAGTCCCATCATATTTCTGTATCCTTTCTATTAAGGATCTGGAACAGCAGCATACAAGTGAGGAGTCACTTTATTCAATTGCGTATAATCCACTGTCATTCTCCACATTCCACCTAACTTTTGTACTGGTCATACAGGATTATTCCATCAAGTGGTTGTAGGGACTAACACTCCTGCTTCAACATATTCCTTGATAATATTGACAATTTCATCTTGCCCACCCAGCACATGATACTGCTTCAAAGTAATTACTTTAAAAGGTTCAGGTAGAGTGATTGGGTCCATTTTTACTTTTCCCACCAAAGCTGAATTAATTCCTATCTTCCTTACTTCAAATTGATATCTCCCCTCAGTCAAATTGAGTGTCATGCCATTCAATATATCTATTCCAATGATGTATTCAGGAATGGATACAATGACCACGTTACATTCTTTCTTAGGTGATTGTCCAATTTTCATCATTAGTTTGACTTATTTGGCTGATATTTCAGCCCCTCCTAGTCCTGTGATGGTAATAGTAGTTCCGTGTTTAAATTTGTCAGGGTTTCCATAAATCAGGCTGGCCTCTGCCCCAGTGTCTACTACCAATGCCCTAGTTACAGTATTTGATCCATTCTTCCGATATATAGTCAGATTAATATGGGGTCAGTAATCCCATCTATGTGTTTCTGTAATCTGATCTGGGGCTTGGCCTATTCCCTAGTCTCCTTAACAGGGTTCAAGATCTGTAGGCTTTGTAGGGGCAGTTCTTACTTCTCTATTCCATTTGCTATTAAGCCCCTTATCTTGGTACATTTTGTATAGCTCATTAGCTGGAATACCATCTATTCTTCTAAAATCTACCCCAGCTTTCAATAGGGCAGTAAACGTTTCTCGCCTTGTCATTATATTCCAACATTGAATCTGTTGGTTTTGTACCCTTCTCTCTCAAGGAGATTTATCATTTCCCCAGTCTTCTAAGTCGCTTAACTGTGAAATCTTATCCAGAACCTCTGAAAGAGGGTTCCCTACTACTGCAATCAGGAGAGTCAGAATCTCATGTTTATAAATGAGGCATGCATTTTTAACTATCGAATTCCTATGAGAGACTCCCAAGGGAGTTTCATAATAAACTTTGGTATTCCCTAACATAATAGCAGTCTTCATTACCTCATGCTTTAACTTTCTCGTAAAGTCCCTCATTGAATACTAGGGTCTATCTGCAATAGGCCACATAGTATCAGCAGGATATTCCTCTTTACAGCCCATTGCAGCCAAAGCCAACAAATTGGATATTTGGTTAGTTCTTTGAGAATGATAATCCCTAAATGTTTGCTGTACAAAAGAATTCTAATACTCATGAATCTCATACAATCCACAGAATCTACAGACACTCCTGCGGCCCTTTCATCACCTCAAGATCTGTGTAGGTTATACTTGTTTATATATTCTCAATCACTCATTTTTCAATAGTGATAGGTGACTAATTAGTATGTAACATAAAGCACTAGATTTGAAATCAGGAAAATCTGTGTCCGAATACTACCTCAAAGATGCTCTTGCAGCATTACTATGTTTAGGTCACTTAACCTTTGTGTCTTAGTTTCCTTAGCTCTAAAATGGGGGAAATAATAGCATCAACCTTGCAGGATTATCATGTGCATCAAATGAAATAACACATATAAAGAACATGGGGGATCCTAAACTGCTACATGAATACTACTTATACTTATTATTATTGTTATTATGTCTTTTCCTTTATGCATTTTCCATTTTGGACATTACTAGTTTCATTGATGTTGTAGTGGCTATAATTATAATTTATGTGTGTGTGTGTGTGTGTGTGTGTGTGTGTGTGTGTGTGTGCCATCTTCTTACCTTTTTATGTGTCATTTGTTGGAGTATTTTGGCATTGATTTTTACCTTTGCCTTAACTAGTCAATGTTTTGACTGCATATGGATAATTGATTAGGGAATGGGTTCTCCATTGCTTACTAGTTGGTTTCTACCTATTAGGATAGAGTAAATTTTAATTTTTGTGTGATTTTGTTTAATATTAGCAATGTCCAGAACCTTCTGTCTTCTTAAAGAAAATGTTCATGTTATCCAAATTGAAGCTTTTGAGTACTTTGCAAATCTTTTTGTAATTTCTTAACCATAAGATTATAAACTTAGAGTGAGAAGGTCACTGAGGTTATTTCCAAATCTTGTATCCAGTGATACATTAAGTGGCTTATCTAAGTTCAGAGAGAGTAAGTGGTAGAGACGAGACTTAAGTCTAGGCTCTCCAATTCCAAGTCGAGCTCTCTTTTTAGCACTCCATGCTTTCAAAATCTTATTTTCCAACAAATTTTTTGTATTCTCCTTCTCATTGAAGATACAAAGTACCAATATCTATGTTGACAGATTTGTAGAATATTACTGAGATCTTTATAGAATTTCCCTATTTCTTCATGGTTGTCTTTTGGCTTATGCCTCTCCTAGGCAATGCAAAATAAAATGATGAAGTATCCCAAGAAATGATATTAGTTTAGAAATATCCTTTCCATATCCTTTATTTTCCTCACCAAGGACAAGGTGTGAGCAGTGATTCCATTAACCTACAACTTTCTTATATGTTGTTTCATTCATAGAATGAATGTTAACATGGTTCAGCACGTTGATTCATTGATTATTTGATAAGAATCTCAATGTTAGAGTAAACATAGCGAAATTTATATTTAGAGATAATTTAAAATCTCCATGATTCTTAGCATTCTCCTTTCATTTTCTGACATCATCATGACTGAGGTAGAAGGCCAGAAAGGACTGAGAAAATTTTGTATTTCTCTTTGTATAAGAAAAAGACTCTATTAGGGGCTGTCATGCCCAAATGACTGCTGTTTAGCTTTCTGGCAATAAGACTCTCTTTATTGATACAGGTTGTCCCTAAAACAGAAAGCAGTTTACCAAAATGACCATACTCTAAGCATTACTAGCTTATCAGAACCTGAGAGTTTATGCTCCAGTGACAGTGCCTTCAGCAATCCAGGATTACCACTATATAATGATAAGACTACATAGTAGAAGTTTCATTCATGTTGGGTATTGCCTTTTAGTGGAGAAGGAAGTGCCAAACTACCCCAGTATCTTTGTCAAGAAAACCCCAAATGGGGTCACAAAGGGTCAGATGCCTGAAACAACGAAACAACAACACTGCATATTAATTCAACGTTTGCTGGTACTACACACAAATAGAGTATTTACTAGCAGTATCTCTAGAACTACTTGATGACTTTTCCAATTGAGCAAGAAGATATTATTAGCTATACTCCATTAGCATTTCTTGTAGAATTAAGATTTTGTTCATACAAACAAAAAAGGAATGGAACTATTGTTAGCTCATCTGCCCCGCCGCCGCTGAAGTCCGCAGCTTCCTGCCTCCGCAGCTTCTGGCTTCCGCAGCTTCTGGCTTCCACACCTTCCGCCACCGCTGCTGAAGTTGTCTCCCGGCTCACCCCTCCTCGCAGCCGAGCTTCCGGTGTTCTCAAGCCCCACCTCAATGACCAGAGACCATTGGTTCCCGAGCTGGCCCCTCCTAAGTCACCAATCCACACCCACACAGGTTTCACACCTGACAGGGCCCTGGGCCTGGGGCTTAGCACTTAA
>CM053626.1:155849404-155883232 GCA_028646595.1 Phalanger gymnotis | reverse complement strand
AGGACTTCAGACGTCATCAAACTTCATCTGAATGACCAGAACTTAGGCTGCTATGATTGGCTCTTGAGTTAGCCCCTCCCCTTAGGACCCTGGGAGGTTCACATCCACATAGGTTAGGTTAACACCTAATGGGGCATGGCTCTGGAGTTAGCACCTCCCCTTAGCCAGCCCCACCTTGGGCCCCACCCCAGTCAACAATCCACACCCACGTAGGTTCCACACCTAATAGGGGTTTGGGCCTGGGGCTTAGTACTTAGTAAGGCTCAATGAAATACACTGAATTACTCAAAGCAAACTAAAGCCAAACTCTTCAAGGGCACTAAGTGCTAAGGAGCCCATTTTGCTTACCAACACACCTAGCCCAGCAAAGAGAGGACCAAAGCACTCCAGAATTTCCTCTGAGTTGAAGTGGGAAACCTGGAAAATCCAACACAGGGTTCCCACTACTCTCAGAAAGGATTCACAGCTTTGGGATTGGGGGTTGATTTAAATTGTATGGTAAAGGGTATAGAATCACATCTTTCAAAAATATTTTTTCTTCCTCCCCATGCCAATAAAGAGGTGGGGGGGGGCAGCTAGGTGGTGCGGTGAGTAGAGCACCAACCCTGGAGTCAGGAGGACCTGAGTTCAAATGTGACCTCAGACTTGACACATGTACTAGCTGTGTGACCTTGGGCAAGTCACTTAACCCCAATTGCCCTGCCAAAAAAGAAACAAAAACAAAACAAAAGAGGCAGAAGAAAGATTATGGATGAGACAGATTTGGGGGAAGATGCTGCTAAATGTCTCTTCCAGAGACTGGAGAGAAACATTAAAGAGGGGTGAGAGAGGATCTAGAGGGCCACAGACTGTCCTGTAAAATGGACATGAAGACCAGTGAAGGTAACATTCAGTCTAAGAGAGCTTAGAAAGTTCTCTGAGGCTTGAAAGAGGAGTTTGCGAACCTTGTCTGGAGGAATGAGATAGAAGGACCAGGTATGAAGTAGATCCAGTGTTGAAACTAGAGTTAAGCAAGTGTCCTACTGTAACCTGGTGATGCAGTCCTATATAAGGCAGATCCAGGCCAGATACCAGAATGGATCCAACTGGCACCTGGAAGCTCTCAGTGAGACTCAGCTCCCTCTGGAGGTGGTCTCATGGGAGCTCAGTCTGGTAATGGAATTAGCAAAGGATGGTGGTTATGTAACTGAATGGCCTGGCTTGCCCTTAAGGCAGATTTGGGAAGCTCTGGTGTTCAGTACAACATTAGAACTGGCAATGGGGTGGGGTTCCCACCTGAATCCAGTTATACAAGGCAACAAGTAGGGTTGATCCTGCAGTAGAGTTATGTTGGAATAGGGAGGTTCCACCTGAAGCCAAAAGCCAATAGACCAGTAAAGGAAGAGGATAGGGTAGCACCATATATTAAGAAGATGCGTTCATGAAGGAAATCCAGTAATCAGAGAGGAGGAAGTGTGGCAAAGAGAACTTGGGAATTAATTAATGAAGGAAGAAACAGAGATGAGCCTGAACAGGAAGGGAATTAGATGGGTTCATAAACATCCCTTTCCTGCCACAGAAGCATGACATAGCAGTGATTAAAAACCACAACTATTTAGATTTAGTCCCTCTTTTTCAGAATTAGAGGAAAATATAAGACAATCTTTTCAGACCTTCTTTCCTTTGCATCATTGTTCACTCCTTTATAAAAAATAAATACTTCCTGGGAATTCAATACAAATCAGGTTATCTTCAGTAGCAGACGAAGCCCCTTTTAAAAATGTAGATAGCCAATAAACAGAGTCTTTTAGTAACTGTTTGTTCATTTTCTTTGACCATTTTATTTATCATGGAGCTATTCAATCTTATTTTATTATCTTATTACTTCTCTATTTGTCTTGGATATTAGAGCTTTTATAAGAGATACTAAAATATTTGAATGTCCTAAATGTGTCTGTGATCTTATTGATATAGGAGTTGTCTCTCTGCCCATATTTGATATAAATAGCTTTCTCTCCCCCCCATCTTATCCTAGTTACATTGATTTTATTCTTAAATAAGATTTTCAGTATCATGTAATCAAAATCCCAGAGAAGAATCAATGTCCAGGAGAAAAGGGTGATCAACACCCTCTGTCAAATGCTTCAGAGAGATCAAGAAGGGTGAGACTAAGAAAAGCCCATTGGATTTTGCAATTGAAAGATCATTGGTAATTTTAGGACAGCAGTTGCAGTTGTCCTGAAGTCAGGAGACAGACTTCAAGGGATTGAGAAGTAAATATGAAAAGCAATAGGGTAAAAGACTCAGATGAAAAGTTGATGTGTTTTTCCTCCTAAGTTTTACAGTTACGACTTCAACAAAGAAGGACCCAAGAACAACTGGCTAATCAAGACATAATGCTGAGTGAGTATCTTCTATCATTCATAGCTTAGTCTCTATTGATAATTTGCCTTGATTATGGAATTTCTCTTTAAGATCTTAGATTGTGAATATATTCACTGTGAATAGGGGTACTTTTCAGTTGACTTAGACTCTGGTAGGACATAGAGAACTGTCTTTGCTTTGAAATATTGAACACCAATTGCCTTTCTGATAAGTACAGCCTTTCCAAGTGTCCATTCCCAAAATATCTGATTGTAGAGATGTATCCCATTTCTAATCTGTAATTGCCAAGTATTTCTTCTCTTTTGACTAGAATTCCTTACTGGTAACACCATATCTGGTGCAACATCATTGTAACAAGCTGAACAAGGGGCAAAGAGATATTAAATAACTGTATTTTCACAATTATTATTTACTAATTACCAGGGAAAATGTCCAGGTGAAGGGATCTTTTTAGTCAGAACAATTTGCAAAGACCATCTATTAAGTTGTAAAGCATTTACCTACATTAATTGAAGAAATACTCACACCATTGAAAACAAGAACATTTCAGGATTTTTTTTTACATTTTATCTAATCTGCTTTAGTTAAAAGAAAATATTCTTTTAATAATATTCATAAATGTCAGGTATTTGAAACTTTCCCCCTCACATCAAAATATTAAAGTGTCCATTAGCCAGTTATTTTCCCCCATCAATAAAAGATGGGGAAAATCTAAATCAGTAGTTTTCAAACTTTATGTCTTTATACTTTTAAATAATTGTTGAGGACAGCAAAGGGCTTTTCTTCATGTGGGTTATGTCTATCAATATCATATCAGAATCTAAACATATAAATTTTATATTTATTCATTTAAAAATAACAATAATAAATGCATTATATGTCAACATAAGTAACAGTTTCATAGAAAAAAACAAAAAATTGAGAAGCATAACATTGTTTTACATACTTTCACAAATCTCTTTAATATCTGGTTCAGTGGAAGGCAGGTGGATTCTTTTATCTGTTGTGTTTTCAATCTGTTGTGATACATAGTTTTGTTAAAATATATGAAGAAAATCAGGTCTCACACAGATGTGTAGTTGAAAACAGGAGGAGTATTTTAATAGGCAACTAATATCTTAGTATTGTTGTGAATTAGTTTTAACCTTGTGGACCCCTTAAAAGAGTTTCGGGGACTCCCTGGGGGAGCTTAGATCATGTATCAAGAACCATTGGCCTAGACTCCTAGATGATAAAAGTCATTTAATCCTTAATCCTCAGCATAGGTATGTTTGAATATTCTCCCTTGGAAAATGGATACAATAACACAAATGTAAATTCTGAACCCCTGTGGCAGGACTATCATCATTTTATTACTTTGTGGCACCAAATTCAACACTTATAGTGCTTACCTCCCAGGGTTGCTGTGAGGATAAAGTGAGATAATGTTTGTAAAGTGCTATGTAAATCTTAAAGTATTATAAAATGATAACTAAGTAGTAGTAATAGTAGTAGTAGTAGTAGTAGTAGTAGTGGTGGTGGTGGTGGTGGTGGTGGTGGCGGTGGTGATGGTGGTAGTATTCCCTTATGTAACTTTACCTGGACTTATCCTATTACCAGTGTTATGATTCATGTGTTCTCATGGTTTGAACAGTAAGGTAAGTATTCTGCCTGAGATTCAGATTTTAAACCATGAATTTTATAGACCTTTTCTTTTGTTTATGATTAAAAATATAAACTGTCCTACAAATAACCTATAGGTAACTGTAGAGAGCAAGCTTTATAAAAGAGCTAATTATAATTTAACACTAATTCTTAATTATTATCAGAATCACAGGATTTTGGAGCTGGAAGAGACCTCAGCAACAACCTAATCCAACCTACACACAGTTTACCTGACAAGTGGTTACCCAACATTTGCTAGGAGACTTCCAGTGATAGGGAATCCATAACATCCCAAGGCACTCCATTCCGCTTTTGGATAATTTATTTTTAAGAAAGTTTTCCCTTATATCCAGCCTAAGTTAGCCTTTTTGCAACAACAGCTCTTAGTTCTGCCCTCTGGTGCCAAACAGAACAAATCAAATCCCTATTCTATATTGATGCCCCTTCAAGTAATTGAAGATAACTAATATATCCCCCTCAGTCTTCTCTTCTCCAATTTAAACATCCCCTGTTCCTTCAGTCTTTACATGGTATAATAAACTAAAGGCCTTTGATCATCCTTTGTCCTTCCTTGAAGACTGTCAAGTTTATGTATGTCCTTCCTAAAATATGGCACCCATTATCTAACACAGCACTTCAACTCTTATTTGACTACAGTAGAGTACAATGGTATTATCAACTTCTTTATTCCTGAAAGCTATGCCTCTCAATGTAGTCCAATATCACATTAGCTTTTTGGGAAGAATTATCCTACTTTTGAATCCTACCCCTGGCCTCTTCTACACAGTGTAATGAGAATGAACTTTTCTAATTCACCCTGAATCCTTCCTTGTAGTCAGATTGCTCCCAGAATTTAGCCATGACTCTAGGGCTTCAATTTGGGCTGGCATCGAAAGCCGTTGCTGGCTAATGAGCCAGTCCTCAAACTTCCTGCTGCTCAGTATTATGGTACCCCCACAGCTTAAAGAATAATTTCTATGACTGCCTTCTTTCATAGTTTGTTTCTGAAATAAGCTCTACCACTTTGAACTTCCTCCTACATACAGAGGAAACTAGAACAAAACACCATCAAATCAGTGGTATTTTCCCCCAATTAGATAATGGGGGGAATGTTCCATTTTAATTTTAAATTTCTGCTTTACTGCTTTTTCTATCAGGTATTTCTAGAAGTTAGATGGTATTGCTTATAATTTAAATAGAAAGCATTTTGGTATAGTGTAAAGAACACTAGGTTAGTATTCAAGAGGATTGAGTTTGAGTCCCAGCTCTAATATTAATGAGCTTTGTGACCATAAGGTAGTCACTTAAACTCACTGGGCCTCAGTTTTTTCATTTGTCTGAGGGCTGTACTAACACTAGTGTCATTACAGCCCTCAGACAAAAAATGCTGAAAGGACCCCCATCCCACCCAACAATCAAAAACTATGGGAGTCTCTCCACTCGTGTTAAGAAGTAGACATCAAGTTTCTTTGCCAATACTTCCTTGGAGAGGTTAATGATCAGTGAAAAGTCCAAAAGAAACAAGAGGGGAAACCAAGTGTTTGTAGTTCAGGTGAATAATACTTCACATGGGATAAAAGTCTAGATCAATTATGGGTTCCTCTACTGAATCCCACTATTACCTATATAATCCAGTTTGTTTAGCTATTAATCCAGAAGAAGAGGATAGAATTTAATTTATAGGCCCGTTACAGTCTGTGATGATGCTCTGGGTCATCCACAAGCTGGACATAAGTGGTATTCATTTTTAAAAATATGGTGACATCATTACTTTGATCATTAATCTGAACCATAAAGCCAGACATCACCAAATTAAGGTACCACCTCAATGATGGAGAGGCAAGTCAGCAGGTAGAAGAGGTAGACTATAGAGTCTTGCCACATCTAAGTGATCCATAATCCTAAGAGACTTCAGAGTGCAAATCTCAAGTTGGTCCCATATAAATACAAATCTCAAGTTGGTCCCCTCCTCTGCCTGGGAAAGGAAATTGAATTTGCATAAAATTGGCTTTTTTGAAATGTAATTACCTATGCAATGGGAAATCTTTGGGAAATAGATTTCTTAGGAAAAAAAAAGATTCTCATCTTGCTTTGTGGTGCCTGAAGAACAAAGGAACAAAAGTTAACTTTTTTAAATGCTCATGAAAGATTTGTTTGAGCTTGTTTTAAAAATTATTGTGGGAAATTATCTCCCTTTAACTTTAACTAGTTTGCTTTGTACTACTAGAGAAATGTGATTTCTAAATTAATCTTACAATTCAAAATATTAGTATATAATTTAGTTGGAAGATTATGTCCCAAAATTAATCTATTCGTATTTCTGTAAACTTTCAAAAGAAATAATCTATATCAGAATTTTCATCTTGGTTATATCCCAGAGGTATATCATTAGGAAAACCATATGTCATATTTGGCTAAATACATAGTAAGGACCTAGCAGTGTGTACCATTTTAAAAATCATTAATTTGGTATTCTAATTCCAGATTATGATGTTTATTTCTTAAACTTAGGCAAGTCAGAGTTGCTATGCTAAGGTATATGCTAAAATATTAATTAAGACTTTTTCTACTAGGAAAATATAAAATTCTAACATACCAATTGAAATATGTACTATGGAAATAGTTGGAAGGAAGCTTAGAGATCATCTAACTCAACAATCTCATTTTACAGATGAGGAAACAGAGACCCAGTGAGGTGAAATAACTTTCTCAAGGTGAAGTGGTTTATAAGAAGCAGAGTCAAGATTCAGAATCAACGGTTGTTTTGTTTTTTTACTTAAAATCCCACATTTTTTTCCACTGAAGCACACATCCTTTACACCAACACTTTGTTTCCTCTTCTGATTATCCCTTGTTGCTCTGTTTGCCTCTGATGGAATTTATCCCTTATTAACTTGTAACAATTATGTCTATAGTTTACCTCCCCATTTTGTAAGTTCTTGAAGGTAAAGGCAAGAACTGGTGCTGGGCACACAGTAGACATTCAGCATGTTTGTTGAATAAATGAATTATCATTCACAAATAATAAATATTTTAATTTAGTCAGAAAACTCTAGTTCATTTGCTATCCTCCCCCAAAAATACCTCTTCTGAACCTCAGTTATACTACTCTGACAACTACCTAATTGCCTAATGTCAGGGAAATTGCCTGCCTAGACTATTTGATCATAGTAGCAGTTAGGAAGAAATTTCTGACTACCATTTCTCCTCTTCCTCCTTAAAGATGCAGAGAAAGGGATCCAGTGCCCTTTCATTTACAACCTTATGACGGGATCTACCTGAACCCCTTTATCTGGAAAAAATCAAGATCATTAATAGTTTTGGCAAGATCTGGTCCAGTCTTTAACATTTCTCATTTCTTAAAATTAAATTTTATTTTAATTTCAGGTTTGAATTCTCTTCCTTCCACCTCTCCTCTCATACCCAATCTTTGAGCAAGAAAAAAACCAAACCTGTTAGAAGCATGTACAGTTAAGCAAAACAAATTCCAGCATTGCTATATCCATAAAAACCTCAAAACCATAAGACTTTATCTGCACCCTTAAGTCCATTACCTCTCTATCTGGAAGTGGGTAGCATGTTTCATCATGAGTCCTCTGGAATTGTGGATAGTCATCATGTTGATCAGAGCTTAATTTCCTCAAAAGATTACCTTCAGCATTTTTATTTTCATATAACTTAGAAGTTGAGAGTGTTCCAGATGTCATTCCTTTTCAAGATTCTTAGGTAGAAAGAATAGTTCAGTTATGTTGATAAAACCTTTAAAAATTCTCCCATCCTTACCCTCCCCCTTGAAATACAGAACAGAGCAAAACTCTAGATATCTTCCCACTATCAGATGAACTGGCTAGCAGAGGCAATGGTTTCTAGGTGGCCATAAGAAGATAGAATCTAAGGGTGAAAAGAAAAGGAAGGAATCCAATGAAGAAGTGTCATTCTGGACCTCAAGGGCAATCTAGTCCAATGGCTAGATTAATGTAGATGAATTAACCAATGGCAAGATCTGTCTATGAATAGTGCCACCTTTATTTGTTTTGCAGACTAATCCAAGCCACAGAATCCACATATTTACTGCAAAGTCTTGGTAAATTCCTGAATTCTGTGATATTCTCATCTTGAATAGCATGAAGAATGAATTCAGCAATTCCTGCACCCCCTGCACAATATGCCACTTCATAACAATTTTAAGATTTTGCCTGGACAAAAGTCTTTTCCTCCTTTTTTTCAGTGCATTCACCTGACTTGGCTTCTCCATACAAGCATCTCACCCTGTTGGCTGCTTAGCAGAATGCTGCACAGATGGGTCAATCTGTCTGCCTCTTTTCTTCTGGTTTTCATATCAAAAATCTCAGAAGCAGGTGCCTTGGCCCTTCCTGCCCATCCCATCAAGATTCTGCCTCTCATTTATCTTTCCCAGATTTTAAAAAATTACTTCAAAAAAATTTCACAGAGAACAGTGATCACAATGATACTTTGAAACTACATATATACACATATGTATGTATATATGTATATATATATGTATATATATATACAGAGAGAGAGAAGAGAGATAATGCATATCAATATATGTGTGAATATGTGTGTATATAGAGATTTATGTATATATGTGTGTATGTATTTATATGTATGTCATGCCTTTCTTCCAAGAATTTCAAAAGACTTTACATATGTTGTGACAAATTTTCCCCAATGCTGAAACTATGTCTTGGTTGTATCAAAATGACTTTTGGAAATTTCATCACCTCTCTTCAATATACTGTCTGTCCTGTAGGCCCTGGAGAAGACACTTGCTACTATAGCTTTCAAGGATAGCTTTACTTCACCAAAGGGTGAATAGCTTGTAGGAACAGGGTTTATGATCCCAGTTGTCTTTTTACAAGTGAAATAGTGAAAGAACAGGGTTTTTATATAAGAAACTGAGAGTAGAGGAAGGTTAATTAATTTGCTCTTACAAAGATAAATGACAAAGCATGGATTGGAGCCTATATTTCCCTAATTGCAGTTCCAGGAGATCTCTCTCTCTCTCTCTCTCTCTCTCTCTCTCTCTCTCTCTCTCTCTCTCTCCATATATATAAATATATTTATATGTATCCATGTGCATATATATACATGTACATATATATATATATAGCTCAATATAGATGTGATTTTTAAAAATCACAAAATAACCAGTGTTGCTGGTGACTTTTCCAACATTTAAAGTCTTGCCTGGTAATGAGAGTCTTCACTCCACTGTTACCCCGTTCAGTCAGTCTCTCTGTCTTTTACTGCCTGCGTGCCCTTAACCAAGTCACAGTTCTCTACATCATGGTTTCCTCATTTATGAAATGAGAGTGCTGGAATAGATGACCTCTAATGTTCCTACTATAGCTAAGTCTAGGATCTTATGATCTTAAAATTTCAGCCAATTAGAAAATCCTATGAGATTATGATTCTATAGTTCTTTGATTCATCTGACTCAATAGGAATGTATTGAACATGTTTCTAATTGAATTTACAACGAAATTCATATCAGAATTTCAGAGCTAGAAAGGACTTTAGAGATCCACTAGTAAATCTTAGGAAACTGAGACCCAAAAGGTTAAATGACATAAGTGGTAAGCAGCTGAGTCAGGATTAGAACCCAGCTAGTGGGTCCTGACTCCAAATGTAGGGCCCTTTTCACTGAACCTTGTTGTACAACCTACCTTTTTTGTAAGCGATGAAATTTATACTCAGAGAGGCGAAAGCTTTTGAAATTACTTTCACTGTTTTTGCTTTGGAATCACCAAAAATGCTTTTCAGCCACAAATTTCAATGGCCTTTAAAATGAAAGCATTTGATATTTGAAGTCTAAGATGCTAAAATGAAAAATGGCAATTGTATTCATTTTTTAAATGCCAAAATTTGAACAACTCAATTTGTACAGTTTACTTTTAGAGATTAAACAGCATTTTCTGAAGGTAACGACTGCAAAAAAAATCTATCTTCTCCACAAGTGTTATGAGTGGACCATGTTCCTTAAGGAAGATGGCTTAACTGGCACACATTAAGGTTTTAATATCCATTTCCATGGGTGCTCTAACCTGTGGAAAAATCCATTTTCACCATACACAAGTCTAGTTAATAAGCATTTATTAAGGGCCAGGAACTGTGTTAAGCACTGGGGATGCAAAGAAAGGCAAAAAATATTCCCTGCCTACCCTAATAAGGGTGACAACTTGCAAGCAAAAAGGTCCAAACAATCTATAAACAGAAAAAATAGGAAATAACTGAGAGAAGGCACCAGAATTGTGGGACTGGGAAAGGCATTCTGTAGAAGGTGAGATTTTAGTTGAGACTTAAAGGAATCTAGGGGATCTAGGAGGTAGAAATGAAGAGACAGAGCATTCCAGGCATGGAGGAGTCAGAAAAAATGCCTAAAGCTGAGAGATGAAGTGTTTTTTACATGCAACAATAAGGAGACCACTGCTACTAGATTGTAGAATATATTGGGGCAGGGAGCAAGGAGTAAGAAGACTGGAAAAGTGGGGTGGGAACTTATAAATGGAGGACTCTGGACGCCAAACAGGATTTTGTATTTGATCCTGGAGGTAATACAGATTTTTGACTATGAGGGCAATATGATTAGATCTGTGCTTTAGAAAAATCACTTTCGTGGCTTAATGGAGAATGGATTGGAACAGGGAAAGATTTCTGGCTGGCGGACTAACCAGTAGGCTATTGCATTAATCCAAGCATAAAATGATAAGGGCCTGTATCAAGGTGGTAACAGTATCGTAGAGGAGAAAAGGATGAAATGTTACAAAGGTCAAGAGATGTTGCAAAGGTAAAATTGACAGCCCTTGGCAACAGATTGTCTATGTGCTATGAGACATAGTGAAGAGTAGAGGATGATGTCTAGGTTGTGATTCTAGGGAATAGGGATGATGAACTGGAAGGGAGGAAGGTGTAGGGGGACAGATAATGAGTTCAATTTTAGATATGTTGAGTTTAAGATGTTTTTTGGACATCCAGTTTTAATGAATATCTAGTTCAAGGTGCCTGAAAACCAGTTTGAGATGCAAGATTAGAGGTCGGCAGAGAGGTTAGGGTGGTTTAGATACATTTGAGAATCACCAGCATAGAGATGATTATTAAATTCATGGAAGCCAATAAAATCACCAAGTGAAGTAAATACTATAATGGGAGAAGAGAAGACCCAGAACAAAGCCCTATAGAATGTCTGAAGTTAGTGGGCATGACCTGGAGACTGAGAATGAGTGGTCAGATATGTTAGAGGAGAACCAAGAGAGAGAGTAGCATCATGAAAACCTAGAGAGATGAGAATATCATGCATGAGAGGAGGTTTGTTAGTGTCAGTGGCTTGAGAGACGTCAAGAAGAATGAGTGCCACAAAGACTTGCTTCAAAATTTCGGGATGTGGGGGGGGGAAGTATGGACTCTCTTGCTCTTCCGTGACCATCTAAATTTAAGCACAACTCTATAACTTACTATGACCTTGGACAATCTACTTCTCTGAACCTCAGTTTCTTTACCTGTAATATGGAATAATAATAGAACAAGGGAAATGAAAAGGACAGCCCAAGTGTTGTCCTAATACTCAAGGAATGTTAAAATAATAATAATGATGATAGCTAAAACCTATAAAACCTACTATGTGCCAACATTATGCCAGGCACTTTAAAAAAATGTATTATTTGATCCTCACAATGATCCTGGGAGGTAGTTGCTATCATTATTCCCATTTTATATTTAAAGAAACTGAGGCAAACAGAAATTAAATTATTTGCCCAGGGCCACACAACTAGTGAGTGCCTGAGGCTGGACTTGAATTGGATCTTCTTGACTCCAGATCCAGTTATCTATCTACTATGCCACCTAAATACCTCATACATACCTACAAAGTACACATTATCTGTCACGTATAAGTATATTCACAAATATGTAATATTAAATACATGTATACATCTGTGAACATACATTATATATAGGGAAAGACTTCAATTTGAAGGACTTAGGAGATAACTTGGTCAATAATTACATATGATCAGGAGATATGGATGGGATATTACCTGTGAAGCATTGTAAACAACTTTTATTTTGTCACTCTTTAAATGGCCTCCCTCAATGAATTAGGCTAAATGTATCAGTTTTTAAGGAGATTTTTATGGTTTGTAGAGTGATAAGCTATGAAACTACCAAACTAACCCACCACTTAACTGCTTGTTCGGAATGAAAATAATTTGTTTTTGTATATGTTTTACGATGTGGTTTTACATACACTATCCTATTTGATCATCACCACATATTATAAAGTTCATTCTGCATATATTATCATCCTCATTTTATAATTGAGAGATTGATACTCAGAGAAGTTGCTTGGTAGTAAAGTGATATAACCAGTTAACAACTTCTGGTCTTCTAATTTCAGAGGCAATGCCTTTGATATCACATGACACTGTGACATAGTACAATTAACTGTGTTAACAATAATGGAAGAGCCTCAGGAACCACATCAATTTCCCCAAAATTCTAATTCTAGCCAAACTAGGACCAAATTTAAAAGACTCAAAATTAAGCTATTTGACAAGCACTAGATGTGTGGCATTTTGCTAGGCTCTAGAGATAATACCTTATATTTGTATAATGTTTAACACAAACAGACTGCTTTTATATATTTATTTCATGTAATGCTTAGAATAAACCTTACGGTAGAACAGGTATTATTATCCCCATCTAAACTATTATATTTACAGATAACCATTGAGGACTTTGCAAAATGTAATAAAACCCCCAAAGGTTTGCTTATATGTCATGAAGGACAGAACTACTTTTTAAAATACTTTCATCTCAAATTGTAACTCAGAATGAAAAATATGGAGTTAATTAGACCAATGTAGTTAATTTTGACAGACTAAATGAAGAGGCTATTTGACAGTTAAATAAGGAAAATATGTGAGCAGATTGATTTGACTTGTGTAATACTTTAAGAATCTAAAGATGAGGGCTCATTGTCACAGGAAACAAAGATTAGAAAGTGTTCATGGGATGTTAATTCTAAGACTGATTAATTTAGAATAGAGAAGAAGCCGATACTGTTGGAACAATGAGGAAAAAAACGATATTAAATGAATACAACTTTTCATTGTATAAATGAGTTGTAAAATTGTGAAAGGACACCTTGGGTTTTTTACTTTTTATTTTTTTACAAGGTGCTTATTTCCTATAGTTTTAAGTGCATCCTCCTCTGGCCTCTCGTTTTTCTCTTGGCTTCTGACTTTCTCTTAGGGTCCTTGCCTTTATTCCCTAACTGGTCTCTTCCTATTCTCCAGTTCTTCTTCCCCTCTGACTTTTCCCTTTCTGCCCTAAATCCTGTGCTTCCTCTCAGTTCTTTCATTCATCTTAACCTTCTCCCTTTTCCTTCTGGCCCCTTCCCCTTCAATAACCCATTTCTGGTTCTTTTGCGCCCTTCTTTCCTGCTCCAATTCTTCCCCTTGGCCTTTGCCACTTCTCTGCTAATTCTGAAGCAGAGAAATGCTAGGAAAAGCAAAAGCAAAAACAAAAAGCAAAACTGGAGATTGTTACTTACCATGACTTTCAGGACATGCTTCTTAAAATAACAAAAATAAATGATATCCAACCTTACCTCAGCCCCAGGATTACCGCTGAATTCCTCAAGTTAGCTAAAAGCCCAGGAAGCCTTTCTGAATCCACATGTTCATCTTTTAACAATGTATTTTATACAACTCCAAAGCTAAATGAGGCTCATACATAAAAAACTCCAAGCAATGATATTCTCTAGAATGGGCTCAGGAGAACTTCTGGAGAATAGCAACATACACTCATACAAACATATGGACAGATAATGGTAACATGAGTCTACAGTATCATTTTATCTGGATCACTGAGTACAAATGAAAATTCAAAAGGAAAAATCAATATGTTCTGTAGCCTTCAATGTTGCTATGGTCAGTTGCTAAAATATCTGATATAACTTGATATACCATATTTAGATTAACCAAGAGAAAAGAAAAGGGATGTTTCTGAATGAAGTTCAATGTTTGCTATGTCTTCAGGAAGTATGATATAGTTTCTAGAGTCAGAAGAACTGAGTTCAAATCCTAACTTTATAACTTACTACTTGTGTGGGAATGATCAAGTCTCATAACTTCCATGTATTCCAGTTTCCTCATCTGTAAAATGAGAGAGGTGAACTAGATGGCTCCTCAGGTTTCTTCCAGGTCTAAGTCTATGATAATATATGAAAAATAAAAGCTACCTCCTTCTACCTTACACATTCAGGAGGTTAAATTATTAAATGTAAAAGTGTTCAAACCATCATTCAATTTAATCAGGGGAAATAGCATCATGCTATAGAAAGTATGTTAAATTGGGATTCAGGATACTTAGGTTCAACTACTAACCAGCTGAACTGCCCCTTATAAAATGTGGGTGTTGGAGCTAAATGAGATCTAACTCTAGCTCTAACATTTGATGATTGGATTCTATATACTTCTGTGATTGTCACCTAAATAGATAGCCACTCCATATCTATAACAAATCCTTTTCTAAAACTCCTCATACACAATGAAGTGATGATTTTTTTCTGCTTCTAAAGGGCATATTAGGAATAAATGGGATGATGGCTTTCCTGAGAATTCTCTTTCTTCCTCCAAATTAGAGCTTCTTATTTTTTCTCCTATTTCCCTCCTATGCCCTTATCTCCTGTGGTCCTCATATTTTGATAGGAGTTCAGAATAGCTCATATTATTCCTGTCACTAGCATCCCTTCTATACTCAATGCTCTTCCCTTTCAAGGCCTGAATTCCATCTTGCACTATATTCTTTGGCTTTATATAATCTGGTATCTTCCATGCTTTTTTTTCTTTAACTGCTTGTTGGTCTGATTAAATGTAATTGTCTATGTGGTGTGAGTGTATGAATCAGTAGAACACATTTAGTAATATGTTCATTGCTGACTAATAACTGAATTGTTTTCTTCTCTTGTGCTTTTGTTTCAGCATTGCAAAATCAAACTATATTCCAAGAGCAAAGAAAAGGCTTTGATAAGGTAACTTTTGAAAAATTCATTTGGATAGTACAGACAGGGATATTAATTAATCAATCAATTGCACTGCAGATTTCTCTGAGTATCAGACCAGGACAGGAAAACAGAGCATGCAAAAACATACTATCCCAGATTGCCCAGTCTTCTCCCTTGACACATTCAGAAATATTAAATTTAATTCAATGAACATGTTATAAAGCACCTACTATGTACATGTATATCACTTTGATAGGCTTTAGAGAAATACAAAAATAAATAATAATATAGAGTTCCTTCCTGCTGTCTGGGAACTTTCAATACAATAGGGAAGATAATATACCCACGATTTTTAAGGGAAAAAACTTTTGATTCAGAATGGTGATTTCATTGGTATAGGGAACTGTTAGTGAGGATATGCTCTTTATTATTTTCAGTTAGGGAGTATAGAGAAGCTGGGAAATTCTACACTGTCCTTCCTCTATTTTAAACTCCTGACTGGACAGGCTACTTGAAAAAAAGAAAAATGTACCTTATATATACCAAAAATAAAAATAAAAAGATATTGATGTTTACTACATGTTACAAACAGGTGCAAAAGAGAAAATCCATTGTTATAGTGGAAAGATGGCTATTCTGGGAGTTAAGAAACCTATTTTCTAGTTCTGTTAACTGTCAGTACCCCACTGTGTAAACCTGAACAGATTATTTTACCTTTGTGGGTCTTAAGTTCATTATTTACAAAAAGAAGGTGGAAATAGATGATTTCTATGGTGCCTTCTAGCTCTGACATTTGATGTCTATTTCTTTTTGCTTTACATTGCTTTCTAGGAATCTGAGAACATATATATCCTCATAGTTTGAGAAGGATGATTATGTTCTGTTCTGAGCCCTGATTTGTCGTAGTTTTCTTCATGACCTAGACAAGAAGAACAATACTTTTACAGTTTGAAGAACACATTCCTCACAACAACCCTTTTAAATCACTTCTGCAAATATCATTATTCTCATTTTACAGAGAGGACAGCATGCAAAATCAGATAGAGAGGATTCTCATAGTCAGGAAAATCTGAGTTTAAGTCCCACATCTGTTACTTACTAACTCTGTGACCATGGACAAGTCACTTATCAGTGCCCCAGACAACTCTCTAAGACTTTAAATTTCAGAGCAGATGCCAATCTTCATTGGCAAAGGAAGTTTATTCATCAGAGATCCTATATACACATAAATACAGATACATATATGTGTAATATGTATCTATGATTATACGTGGGATCATACACGCACATAGATTGTTGTTGTTCAGTCATTCAGTTATGTACAAGTCTTCGCAATCCTATGAACCATAGCATGCCTGTACTGTTCATGGGATTCTCTTGGCAAAGATACTGGAGTAGTTTTACATTTCCTTCTCCGGTGGATTAATGTAACCAGAGGTTAAGTAATGTCAGGGTCATACAGCTATTGAATGTCTGAGGCTGGATTTGAACTCAGGTCTTCTGAATTCCAGACCCAGAGCTCTATTCACCGAGCTACCTAGCTGTCTCCATATACATAATACACCACACACACACACACACACACACACACACACACACACACACACCCCAATATATAGCAACAAAATTACAAGTCCAATTCTACTCCATTCTACAGTTGAGTAAACTAAGGCCCAGAAAAAGTTAAACTGCTTATTCAAGGTCACATATTTAGTGACAGAGATGGCATTCAGCACATATCATCTAATTCCAAGTCCAATGTTCATTCTACTACCATACAATGTAAATTAGGAAGAGACCTACCTTGGAGATTATCTTATCATTCTAGTATAACTCATTTCATTTTTCTTCTAGAGTATGTAAATAAGACTATGTAACAAAACATTGGACAGTTTCACATTCTAATCTTATGGATAAGGTGGAGAGATGTGGACTAGACAGCTAATTATATTAATTCAAAACTGGAGAAACTCAGTCTAGTTGTATTTTTATGATTTCAGTTGGCATAAACGCAATTTCTTCCTACTGAGGATATCCTAGATATTTTTTAGACTTAGAAACAGTACAGTTGCATGATTTAATAAGTGCCTGTCATGGGAATTTTTTGTATTTATGTTACACAGACTGAAGACTATTTAAAGCACAAGATCAGAAATAGACCTGAAGGGACCAACTTGATCAACATGCACATTTTACAAGGTAAGCCTGCAGTGATACAAAGAAAATTTTCATATTGGACTTTTTCCCCTAGAGTTCTTTCTCTCTTTCAAATCGCAAAGTTCTTTTCTCTGCTTCTAGGCTTTCTCATCCAAAATAAAAATGAGTTTATGCAATTATCAACTAATTATTCACACAGAAGAGAAATTGAATTTGTTCCCTTCAGCTGCAGAATAATTAATGAGAGTGAAGGGATGGAACTTGGACAAAAGTTGCAAAAAGGCAGATCCAAGTCCTTATACTAACAATTAGAGCTGTGCAGAAGTTGCATCAGCAGGAAGCAAATTCCTTCATCATTTGATCAATAAATAAACATTTATTAATGCCTACTCTGTGCCAGACATTGGGGATACAGGGACAAAAGACAGTCCCTGCTGTCAAAGAGCATACAATCTAATGGAGGAGACAACATTGCAAACAAATATATACAAAGTAAGCTATACACAGGATAAATAAAAAGTAATTGAAAGAAAGAAGTTGCTGGAATTAAGAGGGGTTGGGGAAAGTTTCCTGTAGAGGGTGGGATTTTAGTTGGGCCTTGAAGCCAGGGAGCTCAATAATGGAGGAAACAGAGAGTTCCAGGCATAGTGGATAGACAGAGAAAATGCCTGGAGCTGAGAAACAAAAGACCAATGTCCCTGGATTGAAGATTACCATTGGAGAGTAAGGTGTAAGAAGATTGGAATGGTAGGAGGAAGCTAGGTTATGAAAGGCTTTGAATACCAAATAGAGCTTCAATTATCAGAACTGATGTAAAGAATATTCATGCTTCAGGTAAGGATTGAACCAAATTACTTGAGATATTTCTTCCAACTCCAAGATTCTATAATTATGAGCACAATAGATAATCTATGTCATATAGGCCAAAAATCCCACCTTGGTACCTGACTTACAATCATTGACTCGCTATTTGTTCCCTTCTGTTTTTATCTAAACTACACAATGTTAAAGGGAATTTTTATGTGGATAAGAAAATTAAGAAAATAAGAGCTGCAAGGCCCAGATTCGACTTTGGGTAACCCTAATGCAGGACCTTGGAGAGTTCTGACAGCTACATATCAAACATTTGATTGAGCAAGATGAGTTTCTGCTCTGATTGGTCTTCCCTAGAACTTAATCCAGCAGGTATTCTCCAGTCAAAAACACTGATATTTTACCGGACCATCTCAATTTTACCCAGTCCTATAATATGAGTCCATGTTTTCTCTTATCTTAATGGGTGCAGTAAGTCACAGAAAATCTGTTAAGGTAGCCTTAAATAGTGTGGCATATTAGTCTAATAGCTAATGAAAAGTCTAGTGCTTTTTAATCTTGGGTCTATAATGAGCAACAGATCCTTTGCATGTTGATATAAGTCCATTTAACTTCAACATGCCTAGATTTTTTTTGTTCTGAGGATAAACATCAAGCAATCCACTTAGATATCAAATATCTCAAATTTGAGATCAATTTAATTTAAACTAATAACTTTTGATTGCGCATCTAGTGGCTAGAGGGAGGGATATTTTAATTCTGCTCTACTATGCTTTTGTCAGATTATATCTAGTTATCATATACAGGTCTGAGCACTACATTTTAAGAGGAATATTAACAAACTAGAGCAAATCTAGAGGGAAACAACCAAAAAGGGGGTGGGGGGGAACTATGCCGTGTAGATATCACTTGAAAGAACTGACAGTGTTTAGGAAGAAGAAGAAACTTAGGAGTTATCCCTTGAAATCTTCAGCCAGAGGCTCATTCTGAATTTTGAATAGAAGGTTATGAGGAACAGTAAGATCTCTAACAGGTAGACAGCCAGATTAGAATCAAGAGGACCTGGGTTCATATCATTCCTCTAACTCATATTAGCTATCTGACCATAGACAATTTACATAACCTGTCTGTACCCCAGGCAACATTCTAAAACCTCATTTCTGTGGAAAATATTACAGTCATGAATTTTCCAAGTTTCCATAGACAGAGAGGCTGATCTGAATTGGTAAAGGAAGATTCTATGCTTGGAAGATGAAATCATAGGTCTGAATGAGAAACAGACAGCCTAACAGAGGCAGACAGACAGAAGAACAGAAAAAAGAGAGGAAAGGAGAAACAGAGGTGGACAGAGAGATAAGGATAGGATGGGAAACCTGTGGCCTCAAGGCACATGTGACCTTCTAGGTCCTTGGGTGTGGCCTTTTGACCTATTAAGATGATTTGTTTTGTGGAATTTGGATTCAGTCAAAGGGCTGCACTGAGGACCTAGAAGTGGTCCTCAAGGCTGCAGGTTTCCCACCCCTAGTAGATAGATAGGAGTAGACATAGAGACAGAGAGAAAGAGACAGACAGACAGATGGTATGTTGGGAAGATGTTTCCAACAGGGAGTTGGACTAAATGACCTCTGAGGTCCCCTCCAACTTCAATGATATTAAGTACTATGAGAATATAAAACACAAACTCGAGGTCCTCTAAAGTAGTTTCACGTATACAGTTAGCTGATTCATCACATATTCACTTCCTAAAACTAGTCTTGAGCCCAAAATGAGGGTGAAGGAATAGGAAAATGGATGGTGCACTATTGTAGTACTTTGCATTTGATTCCTTATTACACTTAGAAGGCAGCCTGGGAAGAGATGGGAAAATAATATTAGGGAAGGAGGCAAAGAAAGGCCACACTGCTCAAAACATTTATTTTTACTCTTTTAAGCTGTAAGTGCCCCTTAAAAGAATCAAGATTTACTATTATGTCTTAGTGTAAATTACTTTAATCAGACAATCAGATCAATACTTACCTGATATCTTCTGTATTCAAGATAATCCATTTTAATTGGAGTAAGAAGAAGGGAACATTTTGGAACTGAGGAGTTGGCCTGACTAGGGTTTAAGACTTTGAACACCCAGGTGAGGTCTGAGTGGAGCAGAGGAGAAGAAAGCAGGTTATGGAAGAAGAGTTAAGAAGATTAAGCAACATGAAAGGTAACAGAAGGAGATAAGACTCCTAGTTATTAGATTGGAGAGAGATTCAAGAGGATCTAGACTGTCAGGATAAGAAGTTTCAGCTTGATTCTATAGGCAATATGGAGATGTTGAAAATGTTTGAGCAGGAAGTCCAAGATACTTTGGTACTTTTCCAGGCACTTGAGGAAGATTAAATTGAAGAGAGCAGGTAGTATGAGTTGTATTTGGTGAGGTGAGGGGAAAGAGACTAGATGAAAAAAAAGTGAGGAAGCTATTGCAATATTCCAATTATTAGATGATGTAGGTCTGAACTAGGATGTTAATAATAAATGAGTGTGATTGAAGAAGTTTGCAAATGTCTTGCCTTTTTTGAACTTGAGATAATTAATAACATTATATTATTAACAGAGAAATTAATAACAGATAATACTGAAAGTAAAAAGCTTATTGAACTTTTATTTTATAACTTTTAATTGTAACAATGGATAGCCCAGTACCTGAAGTTTAAATGTGCTTGTTAAGCTCTACTGGTCTACAAAAACAAGTAAGCATCCTGAAACATTTCAGTTAAGGTCAGAGAAAAATTTAGAACCTTTTTCTATACTTTTCATAACCAGTTCGCTTTGTTTTTTCTCTATGTTTTTTCTTCCCCATTCCTTATTTGGAACTTATCTCATGCCCTGTAACCCATTTGATGCCTAATCCATGTTATTGCTGAAAGATGATAAAACATGTTTTGACACTTTTTTGTAAGCATAGGCAAAAAAGTAATAGATTAAGAACTGATGGTTTTAATTTCAACCTTTTAGACACAACCTCAGAGGAATCCATTCCAGCTCCTCAGATGAAGCTTAAAAGAGCCCGACTTGCAGATGATCTGACTGAAAAAATTGCTCTCAGACCAGGTCTCCTGGGACTGGTTGAGAAGAATAGAATTCCTGTTGATTCAACTATGAAAGAGTCTGTGAAAGGTAGTTAAAGCAAAGAGCAATTGTCTCTCAATGCTGTATGGGCAGAAGAGAGCTATTACTCTGTGGTAGCATAACACTGTAAGAACATGATACAATCTAGTTTTATGAAGTTTTCCGCCCACACAGGGTTCTTATATGGAATATGAAGCAACTATTCTTATATCTTGCTGCCGCATCTTTATCCCTATCTGCTATGAATTTTATTGCCAATGATAGCTCACAGGCTTGATATAATTTATGGGACATTGGGAAGGCTCCCAATTTTTCCCAAACATTTCCAGGTATTTTGCAGTTCCTCAAATTCCATTATTGAGGGATTATTCATAACCCTCTCCAAATTCTTTTTTTAAAATTAATACTATCTGGAAAGGGTAGCACTAAAACTTTTTAAAAATTAATTTATTTTAAAGTCAAATACCAAAACTTAAATACACAAGAAAAGAAAAAGAAACATATTATAAGTTTAAATACTAAAACTTAAATACAAAAGAGAAAAAGCATTGCCACATGCACAGCAGAATGCAAGAGAGGATTCAAAACATACAGCAATAAATTTTCATTTCAAGAAAACCTATAAAATAAATACTACATACTGTGTTTAGAGCTATCCATCTTATCTTTGTTTCCTTATAAGTTTTCTTTTGTTTTTTACTATGCACTTTTTACTTTGTTCTTTTTCCCCCAAGAAGGCTAAAATTAAGCATAGAGCTATATATGTATGTATGTATGCATATGTATATATTTACATATATACATACACACCTATATATAAATATACACATATGTACATATGCTTACATACATATACATATAATTAGACATCTCTAGTCATACTCATATATAGACAAATACGTTCATATGCATCTATGTAAAACTATACTTGTTTGTCCCCTGTCACTCTGAGGGTGGATAACATCTTCCTTGATAAGTCCAAGTCCTTCCATACTTTTCTAAATCCACCCAATTCATCATTCCTATGCCATGCAGTATTCCAGCTTTATACTATCTAGTTATTTTAAATGATCTAAAACAACGTTGACAGATATGGCTGACACATAGTGCAGTTTCCCTATTTTTCTCTTTTGATTAAATGAATTTTAGCTTCATCTTTTTCTGAGATCATGATTGCTACCCTGTCCTGATCTTTATTTTATGTTTGTGTATATCTATTATTTCCTATCCCTCCTGACTCCTCTACTTTACTTCCACCCTCTACCTTGCCCTCCTGTTACTTAGCCTACTCCCGCCAAAGATCCCTTCCTTATTCCCCCCAACCCTTTCACCTTACCCTCTTGTTTCTATCTGAATTTAGAAGACATTTATATGTCATTCCCTCTTTGTCCCATTTTCATTAATCTAGAAACCCTTCTATATCTCCCTATCCTATTCCCTCGCCCTCTTATTTCTTTACAAATTTAGAAGAATTTTATTTCCTTTTAAATGTATAGATTGTTCTCTTTTTAATCTAGATCTGACGTGAGTAGGGTTCCCTCTAAAATTTCTTCTTTTATCCTCTCCCCCCTCCCTATCCCCTTAGCCTTTTATTTCTTTCTGAATTCAGAAGACTTTTATACATATATATATATACATACATCTATACATATGTATATATACATATGTACACATACATATACATACACACATACATATATATATGTATGTGTATATATGTGTGTATCTGTAGATATTGTTCCCTGTTTGACCCGTTCCTGATAAGAGTAAGATTCCAAAACTACCAGCCCTCCTCACCCATTTAATTCCTCTGTGTCAGTTCTTCCCCTTGCACCTCATTTGCATAAGATAATTATTCTTTTTATCTTTTCCTAAACAGTTTTACTTTGTAGAATCACATCATATTCAGCTCTACCCCAATCTTTCTTTCAAACTACCCAATTACTAATAAAAATCTTAGACATATGTTTTTGATGTGTTCCTCTTGGATCTTGTATGTCAAATTTTCTATTAAGTGCAGGTTTTTTTTACAACAAAATCTTCCAAGTTTGGCAATTCATCAAATATCCTTTTTTTTATTCAGGATTATGCTTAACTTTTCTGAGTATGATATTTTTGGCTACAGTCCCAGCTATTTTGCTCTTTGATGTATAGTGTTCCAAGACCTTCACTCTTTTAGTGTCACCACTGCTAAGTCTTGTGTGATTCTGACTGTGGCTCTACCACATTTGAATTGATTTTTCCTGTTGCTCATAATATTTTCTCCTTGTACTGGGAGTTTTGGAATCTAGCTATGATATTCCTGTAGGTTTTCCTCATAGGATATCTATCCTCATAGGATAGGGGGTGATCAGTGTATTTTTTTCTATTTTTACTTTCCTCTTTGTTCTAATGCTTCAGAACAATTTTCTTTGATTATTTCTTATATTATTATATCAAAATCCTATTTTTGATCATAGCTTTCGGGTAGTCTGATTATTCCTGTTTTCTCTTCTTGATCTTTTCTCCAGATAAGTTGTCTTTTCCTGTGTTTCACTTTCTCTTCTATTTTTTCATTCTTTATATTTTATTATTTCTTGGTCTATTATAACTTCACTGGCTTCCCATTGCCCAATTCTAATTTTCAAGGAGTCATTTTCTTCCTTAAGATTCTAGATCTCCTTTTCCAGTAGGTTGACTTCCTTTTGATAATCTTCTTGTTTTTCTTGGATCGTTCTTATTTTTTTTTTAGTTTTTCCTTAATCTCTTTCATTTGATTACTAAAATCTTTTTTTAAGTTCTTTTATGAATTCTTTTTGGACAGGTAACCATTTGACATTACTCTTTGGGGTAGAAGAGGGTTTCTTTGCTTCAGTGACCTCATTTTAAGATGAACCCTAGTCTTCTCTATTCCCATTGTAACTCTCTCCTTTGTGCATTTTTTTTTAATTTGTAGTAGCTTAGTTTTTGTCATTACCTCTAGTCTTAGGGTATGGGGGATGGTGCCTCTGGCCTCAGATCCTCCTTCAGTTCTCCCCTCTGGCCTAGAACCAAAACCAAGAATTTCACTCTCCTGTAAATGCCCACAACCAATCGTTCCCCCCGCCCCACTGCTTCTGCACTCACCTGGTGTGTGTTTGTTCCTTCTCACTGGGGGCTGGGTCTCCACTGCATAGCTGGGCCTGGTGTCCCTTATCAGCAGAGTCTCCTTCAATCTTCCCCTGCTCAGATGCCTGTCTCCCCCACACTGTCTGGGACTTGAAAATACCTGTGGCTCCGGGGCCAACATTACCTCCCAACCCAGCTGGCCCCAGGGATCACCATTTGCTGTTTTAGCAGAACTAGCCTGGAAGTGTTTAGACTTCACAGGGACCAAACCTCAGTCTTGGGACTTTTCTTCAGATCTTCTCAAGTTGTCCACTGAAGCCCACTGTTCTGCCCCAACCCTTGTTTATTTTTTTCACTCTACATTCACCCTGAGGCTCTGTTTTGTCTTGTTTGTGGTGGAAATCTGGAGAGCTTGGAATTTTCTGACCTACTCTGCTATCTTCCCAGAATCCTCTTCCTACTAAAAACTTAATGTTTAAAATAATGCAGTAGAGAGCATGCTGGCCTCCAACAGGAAGACCTGGTTTTCAGTCCTGCCTCTGATACCTATATGTATGTGATCCTGGCCAAGTCATATAACCTCTCAGTGATCCAGACAACTTTCCAAATTTTGGATTTGCATTGGAAGATAGAATTTCCTTACTATAAATTCCTACACCAGCAAAATCACAGGCCAGTTAAAAAAACTTTTTTGAACCAATAAAACCTTGAAAGTGTAAAAACCCTGGGTAAAGAGAAAAAGAAGAAGAAACTTAGAACTGCTAATGATAAATTTCACATTTCACAATTTTGCCTCACTGGCCCCAAGTACAATTAACTTATATTAATAAATGTATCCATGTTGACACCAATATAAAAAATGATAATGTTTATCAACAGTCCTTAGCACTGCAGAATCTCTGCCAGTTCAGCTTAACCATTTATGGATTGCATACCTATGAAAGTAATAGATTCTGGATCTCATAGTACCAGGTCCACTTCAAGCTTGAGCCCCAGATTTAGTCCACTCTGAGGTCACTACATCTATCTATCTATCTATCTATCTATCTATCTATCTATCTATCTATCTATCTATCTGTCTATCTATCTATCTGTCTATATGTTTCTATACACTATTTTCCCCTTTTTCCTTCCTCATTAGCACTTCCTTCTCATGCTTTGTAGCAACTGAGGAGGACTAAATGGAAGACTGATAGGAAGTCTTTCTTTAGCAAAGTGATTCTCACTTTAATTAAGCTTTTGATAAAACTAAGTGGGTATAGTTTTTCTCCACAAAAATTATGGACAATATTGGCACTTGGAAAGTACCTAATACCCTTGATGAGTACTGATGAAAACACAATAAATATTTATAAATTCAGTTTTTTAAAATGATCTTCACAAAAAACATCTTTTTACCACACTTTTATTTAACATTGGCCTACACATAATATTCCATATATATCAAAATCCTCCTAAAGAAGCGTCTTGTGGAAAAATACAACCTGTCCATTCCATGCATATGGTTTCTTGAAATAGTCATTCTTAATTTATAAGATATATAAGAAATATATATAAGATATATAAGAAATCATCTAGTCCATCTCTCTCTTTTTACAGATAGACCAAAGAGATAAAGAATAAGATTAAGGAGGCTTCCCACAGGCCATCTATAACTTAGTAGGTACTTAGTATGGTGTTTTTTGGTTTTGGTTTTGGTTTTTTTAAAGACTGGCCTGGGACTATAATTTCCCTCAGGTCACAAAGCTAGTAAGCTTCAGAGGCAAGATTTAGACCCAGGTCTTGTGGATCTGGCAGTTTAGCACTCCATCCAATCCACTAGAATGTAAGTCCTCTGACTTTTCCAAGAATCTTTTAATTTAGTCCCTCTTCTTGGGTTATGAAAACTACAATTCACTACCTATTTCCTTGTATTTGGAATCTTCTATCTAGTTACATGTTAAGTCCAAAAAGTAAGTTACAAGTACAATTTAGGTAAAATCCTATAAAATTTCGAATGTGCTGAGAAGAGACATTTTATGTGTGCCAGTAATAATTTAATAGAAATAACTTCCTCACTTGAAAAAATGCATAACAAAAATGCTTGTTTTAAATAATACTTGGAGCTCCCAACCATTGTGGTGAAGACAGATACTTCCAATCCCATTTTATCTTCTGGGCCTATCCTAAAACAACCATATCCCCATGATTTCATCGCAACTCTTCTAGTTTCTCTCTCTCCTTGACCTCCTACATCTAAAGTCTGTAGCAAAACTAGATTTTCCCAATGGAGGAATGCCAGAATGGAGGAATTCCTCTTAGGCTTTTTCTTTTCAGTTACCTTCCTGGGATTGGGCTGTAATAGAGCTGATTTCAGTCTGTTAGTCAATCAGTTAATCAATAAACACTTGTTAAGTGCCTTCTATGTACCAGGCACTGGGCTAAGTGCTTAGAATGCAAAAAGAGGCAAAAGAATGTCTCAATGAGCTCACAGTCTAATTGATGCAGGAAGACACTAAGCAAACAAATACATGTAAATAAGCTATATACAGGATAAATAGGAAATAACTAGGAGAGGGTAGACACTGGAATTAAGAGGTGTTGGGGAAGGCTTACTGTAGAAGATGGGATTTTAGTTGGGACTTAAAGGAAGCCCTGGAATGCAGGAGACTGAGGTAAGGAGAAAGAATTCCAAGCATAGAGGATAGGGCAGAGCTAGGAGATGGAGTGTCTTGTTTGTGGAACAGCAAGAGGGCCAATGTTATTAAGTCAAAGAGTATGTGGTAGGAAGTAAGGTGTAAAGGTAGTAGGTGTTGTTGCAGACTGGAATATAGAAATGCCCTACTGTATCCCCTTGTGACACAGGAATTCTGAGGAAAGAGGCACACAACTCCAGGGTAATCCATTCAAGCTATATTAGGGGATTGACTTACAAGAGATCAATGGACAACAAGCAGCAAAGCACACCCATGGCATAAATCCATGCAAGGCTTTACCTGCTTAAGCTATTTATGTACTTTACTGAAACAGCTTAAAGAGAGAATAGGTTAAAATATGCAAGATGTGGCCAAAGTAGTAGGATGTATAAATGTTCAACTAAGACAGAATTGTCTGCTAGCCACACATCATTCTTAGCCTCGTAAGAATGAGTTTATTGCTCCTAACAACAGCAATGATCCATTTAACCTGCAATCCATCCACCTCTTCTACAATGGATCTAGGACTTCATGGAAAAGCAGGGTTTAAGGACCTTGATATCCATGATTTTTGTAAATTGTAAATATACAACACACCAATAGTATAAGCATATGCATAGCATAAGGGAAGAGTGTAAAATGCCAAATATAATAGAGCAATAGAGCACATGGCATGGTCTTAGTCTTATTAGCAAAAATCTCTAAATTAAAACTGTCATTGCCTCTCTGTGAGTCTGCTCTTCCATTACCATGAAGAAGCAAAGACATGCATGTGTCATGTGGTATATACAATCTATATACAGGTTCTCATATCACCAATTGGATCAGGCTACATAACAGTAACAATGGAATAGTCAGTTTGACAAATCTAATATTAAATTGTTGAGGTTTAGGGGTGCTTAGGACCCCAAAATACCAATACACCAGGTCCTGCCCAAATGAATTCGATCCAAGTCTTCTTTCAGCCAAAGTAAAACAAAGTTTATTAAAGATCTGCCATAATGAGTAAACTCTTAAGGAATCTGAGCATTTGTGATGCTTGTATTGACAAGTGGATCAGAACAATCTGCACCAGACTGAGTCTGAGCTACAATGAATTTGAGTACCTTCATGGAGGCAAGATGGATCTTATATACAGAAAGACTGTGGGTGGGACCTAGGGGTGGTTTTGGGGTAATAGGAGAAGGGGTTTAGGGAGTGTCTTGAGGAGGACTCTAAGAAGGATCTTGATGGGACTAGGGTGATTAGAGGTTAGATTCCAGGAACCAAGAGAATGGAAGTAGGGGTGGGAAATAGCTGAAGGCTACCTGGAGATAACAGACTGGAAGGCTAGGCTAGGTTAAGAATAACAGAGATTACCTGGCAATAATGGAAGGCTTATGGCCTCAGGTCAACACCAGATCAAATGGAAACATTCAAGGAGAGTTCAGGGGGATTCCCAGAACATATACCCTATCTTTGCCACCTCAAATAAATGGGACCCAAATTCTTTTGGGATAAGGAGTGAAGGTCTTGGCTTCTGAAACTGCTTCCTGCTGGCAAGGGGTGTAGTGCTGTCCCTGCCTCCATGGGCCCCATGCAAGGTATACACAGCCTGAGTAGTCATCTGGAAGTTTATGGCTTGGACCCTGGAGGAGGCAAACCTGTCAAGGAGGTTAAACAAATAAGGACCAAATAGGCAGTATAGGAGTATAGAGAAAGGGCAATTTCCCTGGCATAATAGACAAGAGGGAGTTAAAGATTACTACAGCTAGGCCAAAACATAAAAGGAAAAGGGCATGTTTGATAAGGGAGTTTTTTTTTTCTGTCAGATATCCCCTTGCTTTCTGAATTGCTCCATGGGCGTGTAGAACATGGAAAGCATATTTTGTGTCAGTAAAAACTTTTACTCTTATTTTTTCCTAGCTCTAGGGCTCTGGTGCATGCTGTTAATTCAGCCTTCTGGGCAAAAGTCCCAGGGGGCAAGGTTTGGCCTTTATGGTGTGGTAGAAACTATTTCATACCTAGCTCTCCTAACCCCTTGTCCTATGTACCACACTGCTTTGGGATTCAGGAGTGTGTGGCACATCCAAAGAATTTGGTCAGGGGTATCTAAGAGCAAGACTTGCTATTTAGTGAGTCTGCGGCTAGCCCATTACTGGTGGCCTTCTGCTTCCAGGATGCTCTGAACTCGGTGGGGAGTCAGAACTTCTATGGGCTGGCCAACTAGAAGTTTAGAAGCTTCCTCAATTAGAATCGCTGTGGCAGCCAATAAGTCTAATTGTTTTGAAAAATAGGTAACCGGCCTGAGGTCAAGTCCTAAGGACTGGGTCAGGACTCCCAAAACCTGCTCTCTCCTTTCATCAGCACACAGAGTGAAAGGTTTTTCTAGATTGGGTAAAGCTAGTGCTGGAGTGGTGGTCAATTTAGTTTTCAAAGTCTCAAAAGCTTTAGCCTCGTGGCAGGGGGACAATCTAGAGGGAGTGAGTCAGGGCCTTGAGTAGCAATTAATGGTTGAAGTCCCTGCCAGGAATTGGGCTTAATTGGATATTGATGATGATGGAGGAACAAGTTAGGATCTTGGAGGCAGAACTATGGCTGGAGTGGCAGAAGTAGCTCACCCAGGAATTCCCTGACCCCAGACAGTTGAACTCAACTGTCTTCCATACTTCCAAGGGAACATGGGGAGGTCTGGTGAACAGAGGGAAAAGGGAGATGGGAGGCTTAACTAGAAAAAGTTGGCTCCCCAATTTCACCATCAGGTCCCATCCCAACAAGGGGGCAGGGCAAGAGGAGATGATAAGGAAAGAGTGTTCAAACAACAGATCCTCAAGTAAGCAAGGAAGGGGGTATGTCTCAAGACATCTCTTAATTTCCTCTTCGATGCCATGATCTGATGGGTTGAGGGTTGCGTAGGGCCAGAGTAATTTGTTAAAACAGAGAAAGTAGGCATGATAAAGTGGGTAACCTTATCAGCCTCAACTTTTGCCCAGGGCTCAGTGAGGGAGATGGAGAAAGTGAGAACACTGCCAAGCCCCAGGCTTCCCCATCATTCTTTCTGAGTCTTGAGAAGACTGGAGCATGGGGTACTGGAGGCGGCTCCACCACTTCCCCCAATATCCCTCCTGGTCACATGCTGGGAACAGTCCTGGAGGTGTCAGTACTGGGGGCTTCATAGGGGGAGGTACCCTAGAGGGGCACTCCTTGGACCAGTGACCCTCCTTGTGGCATCAAAAGCAGGATTCCTCACTGCCCAAGTGACCAGGCTTCCTCCAAGGGGGTGCCCTGGAGGAGCGCTCCTTGGGTCTTGTCCTGGCCATGGCAGCTGCCAAGGATTGAGCACATTCTCTGTCTCTAGCTCTTTCCCTGCATTCTCTTTCCTCTACTTTGACTAAGTCTCTGTTGTTGAAAACTCCGAAGGGTGTCTCCAGTAATTGCACCTGAGGTGTTTGGGGTCCCATTGCCAATTTCTGCAATTTCCTCTTAATATCTGGGGCAGACCAATTAACAAAATATATGCTAAAATTTGCCATCCCTTCTATAGAGTCAGAATCTAAATTCATATACTTTTTAATAGTTTCTCCTAGCCAGTCTTGGAATAGGGCAGGGTTTTCTTTTTCTCCCTGAGTAATTTCCCTAACTTTCTGAAAATTTATTTGCTTTCGAAATGCAGTTCTTAGACCTTCTAATAGGCAAATTACCATATGCTCTCTCTTTCCCCTGTCCTCACTTTTTATGATAAGCCCATCGTGGGTCACTAGTGGGAAGAGCAGCTATTCCTGGCGGATATTTTGTGGAGTCATTGCTAGCCAAATGATCCCGAAATTTTTGGGCTTGTTCCCAGATTCTCCTCTTCTCTTCAGTGGTACAAGAGGTGGAGAAGAAGATATGCAAATAAGTCCAGGAAAATTCAAATTCTAGGGACACATCCCTAAAATCCTCAGTAAACTTAGTGGGGTCTTCTGAATATCTCCGCAGTTTCTCTGAGTTCCAAAATGGAGAAGGGAACATGCACTCAAATTGTCCCACAAGGCAAGGCAGGCACTTCCTTTAGGGGGAAAAGCACTGAAGGTGCTGTGGGGACGGGGACTTGGGGAGGGAGATAGGAAACTCCAATTCTTGTGAGGGAGGGGCTGGGGGGGTGCTGGCTGAACTAGATTGGATTTCAAGGCCAGGGGATCCGGCTGGCAAGGGGGAAACAGCTGTCACCTGAGTAGGGGTAGGGGTCAGAGGGGGAGATGCCAAAGCCCTGGGGGCCATAAGAAGGGGGTCATCCAAAATTTCCCTAGACCCCTATTGCCCCTTTGTGAGTTGGCTCAAGCTACAAGCATCTTACAATCTTTTCTGAGAACGGGGTTCTGAGAGAATTTGCAAAGGCCATTATGTAGGAAATTTCTATCTACTTTCCTTCTCAGTGACAGTGTAACTCTAACTGCAAGAGAGCATTGTGTTATAAAGTCTCAAAAATGGGCCACATTTTGTGGTCCTCTAGGTGATATTGAGGCCAAACAGTGTTGCAAAAGAATACCAGCTTTTCCTTAATAAATTCTTTAGAGACTGTCAGCTAGGTGGCACAATGAGTAGAGCACTGGCCCTGGAGTCAGGAGGACCTGAGTTCAAATCCAGCCTCAGACACTTGACATACTTACTAGCTATGCAACCTTGAGCAAATCACTTAACCCCAATTGCCTTGCCTTTCCCTCTCCAAGAAAAAATATAAGTTCTTTAGAGAAACTAGATTTTTCTCAATTTGGTAAAAGACAACCCAAAGACAAACTTCTGGAAACTGGAAAGGATTGACCCATTATAGGCATGGGGGCTGGGAGTCCCTTCCTTTGTAAAAGAGGATCTGGGGCTAAGCCACAAGAAGTAAACAAAACAAGACAAAAAAGATACCTGAAGTTTTCCCAATTCCGTAGTGCCAAGAGAACTGAAAGAATTGGGCATACACTTCCTGATAGAGCATCTGTCCTTATCCTCCATGCTTCAGAAGGTGGGCCCAGGTCCATGGCTTCAAAAATAACCATTGAACCCAGAACCTGAGAGCATTCAGACTGAATGCAAGACAGCCTCCTGGCTCTCTGACCTAATGGGACCTGAGAGGTCAGACCTGAAAAGCACCTCCAAGGTGCTTGGAGGGTGAGAAGGGGTTAGGGAGTTGGGGAGGACACACTGAACCATTAAAATAATCATGGTTTTGTCATATAATAGTTACTTTAGTCAGTTCCAGAATTGTTTCTAATATTTCTTGGTGTCCTCCCAGCAGTCTGTATTGTCTAATATTCACTATCCTCCATGCCGATAGGAGAGAAATGGTTGTCCACTTCGCAGAATTCTGAAGGATCTCTTTTACTACTCATACCTATAACCAAAATTCCCCTACAGTAGCGTACAAGGGTGCACAATAATAAATTTATTCCTATAATGTTTTAGGGGATTGGTGAAATATACACAAGATGTTTTGTGCACCCAATATGTAACACAACTTTAGTTTTCTTTGCTTAGCATAACCATTATGGTAAACCAAGGGATCAGAGAGCCCATGTGGATTTCCATGACTAAAAGTGCATTTAGCCCCAATGTCTACTAGAGCAATGACTGTTTATTGTGCCGTGGCCAATGCAAGATTACTTTCATATAGGGCCTCCAGTTTCCTCAATTCACCCTGCTCTTGATGAGCTTCAGCTCCACTCCTAGTCCCTTATAAGTTCAAGTGGCTTCCAGGCAGCTGGAGGTAGTGGGGGGGGGGGGCGGCGGCTGGTGAGAGACAGCTATACAATTTGTCCCCTTCCTCATGTCTGGGGTCTTATTTTCTTCAGGAGTGGCTGATGGAGTCTTTTAAGGATATTGTTGATGGAGGTTCAGCAGTCTCCACCTCCTTAGTAACACTGCATTAGGTGTTTCATTTATTTCTTCTAACATAGGCATTAATAATTCAATCTAATAGGGAATGATTCTCCTAAATTCCTCTTGTGCCATGCAGTCTGTGTCTAAGGTTAGGAATGTCTTAATACTACTCATCTTTTCAGCCTCAGACCCAGATAACTTAATTCCATCTGTTACCCCAGCCTATAACAGAACCATCCACCTAAGAATTGATTCTCTCAGTTTCTAATAGAATCTGGCCACTAAATCTATTAATTCTCATGGGGTATAGTCTCTGAGGCTGATAATATTATTTTGTTGGGGGAGGCAGTCCTTGATCATTTCCCATATACCTGAACTTTATTTGGTTCTAATGCCAATCTAATTGAAGAGGGTCTGTAGCTTCTCTCTCTTAAGCTCAAACACTACCTCCCACTCCTCTCTGAATCCACATCCTGGGTCCTGGGTGCCAGTTTTTAGATATTATAAGAGTATTGACCTAACCTTTTGGTATCTGGTACCCTTTCACACTTACAAAATGACCTGCTAAGGTATAGCGGTGTTATTCTCCTCTTTCACTCTTTTCAGCCATTTCCTTCATTAATTGGAAGGTTACAGTCCACATGTTTCTTTCTAGCCCTAGATTTTCATTCAATTAACACATCTGAGCCATAGCAGCTAACCATTGCTCAGTGACATAGCACAAAGCAGTTAATGATAGCCAAGTTACTTTAACTATTGCTTCCTTTGCTTCTTCACTAACAGTAAACAAATACCTCAGCTAACAAGGTACTCAATTCTTACACTGTCTTGGGGACATTCCCCCACTTCTTAGGTGACTCACACAAATCTATTACTTGGTCCACTAATGCCTACATTCCCATGAACTGCCATCTGGGGAGCTCCCCAGCACTTTTTCTATTCCTCAGACCATTTCCTAGGAATCTGCCAACTATACCTGCCAACTATGTTATGGACCAAGAAACCAAAGTCCCCTATTGTATTCACTTCTGATGCAGGAATTCTGAAGAAACAGGCACACAAAACCAGAGTAATCTGTCCAAAGTTTATTAAGGAATTGACTTACAATCCCTTTTAGGAAAGCTCTGA
>CM053626.1:155824743-155848904 GCA_028646595.1 Phalanger gymnotis | reverse complement strand
ACATGAGTATTGTGGAAGGGTTATACATAATGATATGCATGTGGCCCATGTTGAATTGCTTGACTTCTTAGGGAGGGTGGGTGGGAAGGGAAGAGGGGAGAGAATTTGGAACTCAAAGTTTTAAAAAATAGATGTTCGAAAATAAAAAAAGCTTTTTTTTTCATGCAACTAGAAAATAAGGTGCACAGGCAATGGGGCATAGAAATTTATCTTGCACTACAAGAAAGGAAGGGAAAAGGGGATGGGAGGGGAGTGGGGTGACAGAAGGGAGGGCTGACTGGGGAACAGGGCAACCAGAATATACGCCATCTTGGAGTGGGGGGCATAGAAAAGGGGAGAAAATTTGTAATTCAGACTCCTGTGAAAATCAATGCTGAAAACTAAACATATTAAATAAAAATAAAAATAAATTAGGAGTCCTTGATGACCTCCTTGCCTCAAGGGAAAGCCTAGTTTACATGGGTTTGAGTGACATGTTTGTGACATCTGAGGTTTTTAGAATGTGTATGTTTAAGTCGCATTTTTGTGATGATTTTAGGTGACGTGGGTGAGTCACATGTGTGACTCACCCTTGACCCTGAAAAAGATATAAAATCAGAGATTGGCTTTCTCTTTTCCCGAAGCTCTGACCCACAGCAGTAGTGGCTTAAGTGACTCTGGGCTAGCCCTTGTTATGAGCTCCCTGGCTGAACTCAGACGTTGGTAACTATGAATTGTGTATGGTCTGTTGATGTTTGTAATTTGTTTGTATTTGCTCTGAAGTTCAGGGTGCTAGATTTTTCCCCTGAACTAAGTGAGTGGTATTTGTATGATGGATTAAAGTAAGATTGTCAACCCCTTAACATTGCTTTCCTTGGTAAAGCAGATCAAAAGAACCTGGACTTGCAGTGTTCTGCGAGCTGGTTGTTGTTGGTTTTTCACCCCCACAGCAGCTGTTAGCCGGATTGTGGAAACAATAGTTTAATCTTATTAAGAAGAACTTAAGAATGTTGTAGAATATATGTGGCCCAAATCCTGCATGTTTTACATCTCTAACTTGTAGAACCCTAGAGAGTCAACTAAAATTTATTGAAATGAATTCAGCAAAATTGCAGGACATAAAATACACACAAATCACTAACATTTCTGTATATTACCAACAAAATCCAGCAGGAAGAGAAAAAAATGATTTGAAATTCATAATATACATGGAGGAAATATTTTAAAAAACAACTATAAAATATGCTTTACAGAAATAAAGATAGACCTAAATATTTAGAAATACTAATTTCTCTGCTTAAGGCTATGCCAATACAATAAAAGTGATAATGTCACCTAGATTAATTTACTTTTTCAATTACATACCAATCAAAATACAAAGAGATTAAATTATAGAGCTAAAAAAAATAACAAAATCCACCCTCAGGAATAAAAAAGTCAAGGATCTAAAGGGAAATAATGAAAAAGGTTGTTAATTATCTAAAACTATACAATAAAGCTACAATCATAAAAATATTTTATATTGCCTAAAAATTGAGAGGCTGATCAGTGGAACAAATTTATTATACAATATGCAGAAATAAAATTAACTTTGTAGATTTCTCTTCAATAAGCCCAAAGTTTCTGGCTATTGGTATAAAACTCAGAATTTGACAAAAACTGTTGGGAAAACTTGAAAGTTATCTGTCAGAAATTAAGTTTACAGCAGCATCTCACACCATATACCAAATAGGACTTCTTAAATGGCTATGCGGATTGTAAGCTGAGTGGAGGAATTTACCTTTAAGATCTGTGTGAAGAGTTCATGAACAATTACTGACCTCCCTAACTTTAAGTCTCATCTTTTACTGGAAGCTTTCCCCAGTTTCTCTTAATTCTAGTATCTTCACTCTGTAATTATTTCTTTTTTCTCTGGCATAGATTACTTTGTATATATTTGTTTGCATGTTGTCTCCTTCATTGAGTTGTAAGCTATCTGAGAGCAGGAATCATCTTTTATCTTTTTTTTTAATAGCACTCAATGTTAATGCCTGGCCCATAGTAGACAATTAATAAATGTTTAGTGTTTAGTTGATTTATAAAAACAAGGGATAGAAAGGATCACAGAAGATAGCATGGACAATTTCAATTACATAAAATTAAAAAGATTTTTCACAAACAAAATCACTACAACAAACAACTAGGGAAAGATTTGGCAGCAAGTTTCTCTGATAAAGTTGTGATTTCTAAGACATACAAGGAACTGATTAAAATTTGTACAAATAAGAGCCATCTTCATATGGTAAAAGATCAAATAGCTCTTATGTTTTCTCTAATAGGTGACCATGTAGGCATCTCCAAAGCAACAGATGCTTTTGCCTTTGATGAGGACAGCAGCAGTGATGAACTCTCTCCAGAACAGACACGAAGTGAAGACTCACAGGGTTCTAATAGTTTCCCCCCTGACACAAAAGCCACAGAGGCCTCTTCAACTGCCCCATCAGAAACAACTCAGGTAAATGAACAAAATTCAGGTCCCCAAATCTGTGGTATTTTCTTTACCATAAGGAAAAATGCTCCAGAATCTCTCTCAGCTTAAAAAAACTGTCAAAAAATCCATTTTAGGTTCTTTTGACATTTCTCTCTTGATGTGATTTAAACAACTCATTTTCATCGTACCACCGACCAATTTGACAGTGACAAAAAGACCCCATGGACCCTTGACTCCACACTTTTGAATGGCAAAAAAAAACCCAGTTCTATCATGTTTATAAATCACTTAAAAGTTAAGAACTTTCAGGTCAACTTTCCTATACTACCCTTTGAAGTAGTTAGTGGAAATATTATTCCAATGATGCAGATGAAGAAAGCAAATAACAAGAAAAGTTTAGGTGAAAAGTTTGACTGGAGTTAGAAGTATGGATTCAAACCCAGGACCTCTTTCTATTATTCTACCTTCTTCCCCCCAGAAAAAAATGTAATGTTCTTTGTGATACTTCCATAAACGGGACTCGAGAAGTGAAAAGTCATAGTTATATGAAAGGGCTAGTGTGTGGAAAGATATTGGATAATTGTGGGTAAGACTGGATCCTCTTTGCAGCCTTCAAGGCACCCTGGTTTCTCCTTGGCTCTTCTGATGGACTGGTTGCAACACCTGTCCTGGAATTCTGGGCTTCAAGATCCCCCTTGGCTTGAGCTTTCACATCCAGCTCATCACTACCTAAAGCTAGAACTGAAAAGAACAAATAAAACAAGGCCAAAACTCCAGGCCCATTTCTTGGAGCCATAGGGCCTAAGGGGAAAGGAAAGAAATCCTCAGGCCTTTCTTCCCAACTTAATGCATTGTACCCCTGCTATGATCGAATGAGTCTTTCAAACCTAGACTAGAGAGGAAATAGAGAGTGACTGTTCCTCTGAGGATAGAGAGTCTCGAGGAGTTCATTTTAATAAGAGAAACAATGTGAAAACAAATATATATAAGCTAGTTATATTAGGAGTTACCTCATTATATGGGCTTTCCTCATTCCTATTCTTCCCTGACAGGTTTCTTGTGTGTGCCCACTCTTGTTTTTCTTTGCCAGGTTTCTGTAAGTGTGTGCTTACTTTCCACCATAAATACTAAATATATTTTTATAGAAGTATGATACAGGCTTATATGTAGACTATAATGTATTTGTTTTTTTCTGTATTTACTTTATATGAGTAACTGTGATGGTGAAGATTATTACGCTAACCTTGTTGTTAAGATCTAATGTGTCATCATTAAGAGTAGTTGGGTTTATGCAAATAGAATTATACCATTGGGGACTCCAGAAATACAGTAGTGAGCAGGAAGAGTGTATTCCTCCACAACAGGGTTAGCCCTAGGACCCTGAGAGAATTTGAGGGTAGCCACATGGTGGTAGTCCCTCTCTAGTACTGCCAATGTGAAGACAAGCTGGGGTGATCAAGTCAAACCAGAGAAGAAGTAGGGGATCCACGCTAGAGGCCCTGTGTGTATGAGTTACACACAAATAAAATGAATGTAGCTAGAATAATTGGGGGGGAAAGCTAAGAGAGGGAATATGTGTATTAAACACCTCTGATAAAAGTATAACTAACATACTGCTGATGGAGACGTGAATTGGTCTAGTTACTTTAGAAAACAAAGAAATCATGTAAGAACAATGTAACATTCTTCATCCCAACTACTGTGTCTACACTTGATCCTACCACTGGATCATTACACCATAGAAATAATTGACTGCAAAAAAAGTTTCATTTATTTTATCCATATACATATATGTGTGTATGTATGTACATTGTAGCACCAGTATGATATTCACGGCCCCTATGGCAGCTATGAATATGCTGGTGTAATTCTGAATCACAAAATATAACAGACTCTCCACATGGAAAACAGAACCAAAACATTTATTCAAACACCAGAAAGCCAAATCTCAACACCAGAAAGCCAAATCCATCACAGCAACAAGGAAATCTGTACACATTAGCAGTGCAGGGGGCACCGCCATTCCCAAGCTATCCCTCTGTTAGGACCTTCCCACAAAGGAACGGTCTCAAGCAAAATTACTCCCTGGCTCTCACTCATGCTAACTTCTCTCTCTAAGCTGCAACTCCCACCATCTCTCTCCCAGCTCTGACTGACTTCCTCTCAGCTCTGCTGTACCCTTCCTGTTCTATCCATTCATCAAGCTTCTCCCGCCACAGGCTTCATGTGACTCATACTCATGTGACTTAGGCTTCCATGTGACTTAAGCAGGTCACATGAGCCTATTAATGGATGGGAAAGATCTTCCCATTGCATTAACAATGCATGTATTGACATTAACAATACAACATATATATACATATATATATACACATACATACAATAAATATGTGTGTGTGTGTGTATATACACATACACATACACACACATACATACATATACAGGGTCATGATGAGTTGGACATGACTAAATAAAAACAAATATATGGTGTCCCTAGATATTTAGTATAATTTAAGCCTTAATATATGTATTTACTATGTATTTACAACAGTACTATTTTTAATAGCAAAAAAATGGAAACAAACTTTTCCCAATAAATGGGTCATAGTTGTTATCCATTTTATAATGTTATATGAGATTGTAATAACATATTACTAACCTTAAGGAATGGCGAATATCATTTATATTGTATTACAAAAATTCAAAAAAATATGGGAAAATTTGAATGTACTAAAGCAGAAGAAAGGAAACAGATCTAAAAGAAAACTATAAACAATGACTACCTCCATGTAAATGAAGAAAAGATTAAGTGGCATCAAAATTTGAATCAAGTACAGGAATGTATTTGGCTTGTGTGTGTATATAGATAGATAGATAGATAGATAGATAGATAGATAGATAGATAGATAGATATAGATATAGATATAGATATATAGCACTAACTTATTAAAGTTAAAGCAAACATGAAAAATACCTAAACAAAAGATAACTTTAAAGGTATGAGTATACACACTATGAGTCACAGTCACTCTTTTTGTACTATTTTACTTAACTTTTTATCCATTTAAAAACTAAACATTAATCAATATATACAATACTACATACATGTACTATTCCCTTTCTTTCTTGATTATACTCTCAAAGGGAAAACAGAACCATTTTTTTCACATAAGCATAACCCAAAACACCATCATTCTCATAGTAGCAGTTACCAGAATTACAGGCATAATACCTAGGAGGAAATAGACAATCCCCAGAGGACAAACTAAAACTTAACAATAGCTAATATTAAAGTATAAGGGAAATTTGAGCCAAGCATCTTGTTTTCCATAACTAACCACTTTTATTCACTCACCAAAAGAAATAAGATATTACTTATCTCCAGAACTCTCCTTGGGGACACCTGTTCTGCTGACTTTTATTTTTAAGTAAACATTTTCTCACTGTTGAAAGGAGAATAACTTCCTACAAACCCAAAGTTACCAACAAAGTAATGAATAAATATTAAATAATTTAAAGAATCATAATAAAGGTCAAGGAAGGGAATAAAAAGGAATACAGATACCAGTATATATTCAGTCTACCAAAAGTGAGGCATCTTCATGATTTGATAACTGGAAGGAGTAATTCGATAGGAGGTCTTGTGACATAGAGAAGTAATGACAAGAGACAAAAGAGCCCCCAGTGTCACCCTCTCTATTCCAGAGGTTGGCGAGGAGGATGGAAGAGTGGAAGGATTTTTCTTTCACCCTCATTACACTATAAACCATTTCATGCAGGTATTGGTTCTTTAGAATAAGAAGGCTAACTTCTGGGAAGTACAGCCAAAGTATGAAGAATAAGGCAAGAACATTTAAACAAACATATGAGAACAACTCATTTCTACTCCTCAACTCTAAGCTACGAACAAGCCTTTCCACCTACAATCAGTCACACATGCATTTGTATACACATTAACAAACATATGCCTCCTTTCTTCTAATACCACCTTTCCTCTAATTAATGTTTTCCCCTTCTCCTATCCTCCAGATTCAGTGTCTTCAATTCCCTTTATATCCATTTGAGTACAACAGCTTTCAGACAGGCATACACCCCTTGGGGGAAAATATGAAAATCAGGATTAGATTAGCAGAATTGGAAGAAATTTTAATATTTACATATTTCTTGCTACCCTCTAAATAAAATTAAATTTTATTTCAGGATCATACTTCTGGCTCTGAAAATGATAGAAATGAACCACTATCACACTTCATCAACCAATCAGACAATATGAAGCAGGTGAATGGCCCATTGAGCTCACCTATCCCTGTGCCCGCTGTGGTAAAGGTACAGAAATAACAGCTAAATCCAGTCTTGCCACCTACCTCTTGGGTCACACTGAGTCTATAGGTTAAAGCACTAAAGTTCTGAACCCAGTTCTCTGAATCATGTTTGAGTTCATGAGGTTATTGTAGATAGAAATATTATGTGAGTTGAACTAGATACATTCTGAGGTCCCACTAAGAGTCTGTGATTCTAAGACAAATTTCCCCTGTGCCCAAAATCAGTTCATTGAATAGCACCCTAGATTAATGTGTTTTGGAGTCTTACTCTGTCTAAAGAATATACACAGTATAGTTGGAAAGTAAATCATAAGTGCCTATGAACTTGCTACCAAGTTCTGATTCTCCATTACTACAGATAGCTAGGTTCACTTTCAGATGAGGATAGTTAAGGTGAGAGTAACTATGTTCAGTATATCGACAAATTTTTATTGAGTTTCTATTATATTGGGGGTACTATTCTAGGTGCTGTTTTGTGGAGTGGGAGGAGCAGAGTAAAGAGAAACATCAGACAGGTTCCTTATTCCCAAGGAGATAAGAGATTCCAATTTTTTCAAGAGCAGAATCTAAAAAGGGAAATAAAATAATACAAAAAGGTAACTTAAAACAATGATTGTTGCCTCACAACTGTCAAGCTGCAACAAAAATGAATGATTTTATACTTTCTAAAAATGAAAGTTAATCCTTTCTGGTAACAATTTTCATTGGTCCTGAGATTGTATGTATTCACAAGGAAAGAGTTCAGAAAAGTACAGTTATCATATTAGCTATTAAATCTAGAAAAAGTATATTATTGGATATTGGAGTTAGCAAAACTATGGGATGGCAGAGTAACAGTATTAACTGTATCTAGTAAAATGATTATTGTGACAAGTTCATAAAAATACATTTAACCAACTTGCTAAATGCTAATGAGTGATATAGATAGTGCAAGGAGACGAAGAAAAAAAATCACTTTTACATAGGGTAGTCAAGCAAGACTTCAATAAAATTCAATGTTCCTCCAGTCAAAAATCTGAACAATTGAAGAGTAGAGGAGAAAGGGAGGTATTAACTGCTGTTCTTGCACTTTGGTACTATTTGCAGATAACTTTTAAAAAACAAAACCAAGGAGACCTAGAAGGTCTGAGCTGGTATTTGAGGGTAGTCTATCATACTTTAGTTACTGAGTTCTGTGGTTGTGAACCTGGGAACGAAGGAGAACAAGAGAGACAGATGGCAGAGCTATAGGGTCTTATGGTATGGTATTCCTAGGTGGCTTTCACTAGGAAAACTTAGTGTGTTTCTTAGGTATGTTTCTCCATGATGTATGAGTCCCTACGGTGACTCTCACTCTCCTGACATGAATTTAATTCATCAATTCAGTTGCCACAAATAGTTGAATAACTTTTAAAAAATTATGAACTTAATCATCAACAAAAACAATAAACATGAATCTTAACCCACAAATTCTTAGCCTTTGAAAAGACAGAACCAAATTAATTAAGAAACAACAAAAAGCGAGGCAGCTAGGTGGCACAGTGAGTAAAGTGCCGGCCCTGGAGTGAGGAGAACCTGAGTTCAAATCCAGCCTCAGACACCTGACACACTTACCAACTGTGTGATCTTGGGCAAGTCACTTAACCCCCTGCAAAAAAAAAAAATTAAAAAAGAAACAACAAAAAGCAAAGGACATGTTCTGTGGCCCCTTCTAAATCCATTGAGTTCATCAATTTTGTACCTGTTTTTATCTTTCTCTTGTCTCCTCTCCTCTCCTCTTATCTCCTTTCCTTTTTTCTCTCTCCATTCTTTTCTCTCCTTTCCCTATTTTCCTTTCTTTTGTCTTTCCTTTTCCTCCTTTGCTTTCATGAGTATGTATATAGTTTTGATAGTGCTGATTTTGCTATGTATTACCAAGTAAAAAATCTTTGAACCTTTCCTTAAGTGTTCCATATTTATCATTTTGTGACACCACAATATTCCACTATATTAATATGCCATATTAACCTCTCTGAGTCTGGCAACTCTCTTAAGTTTGTAAATTATTAAAATGTCATAATCTACATAGATAAAGAAAATTGCCACACTATTAAAAACACAAGTTCTCAACATGCCATAATATGCAAGAATTTGTCCAGTTCTAATTAAACTATAGTTTAGCTGCTAGATGCTTTACTGCCTGTGTTAGCTGGTGCCTCAATTTCTTCATCTGTAAAATAAAGGGATTGGACTAGGTGGATTCCAAATTCTCTTCCAGCTCCAGATCAGTAATCCTATAATCTGTGTTATACATGTAGGTCACTTCTAATTTGCCTTTTTCCCACTATTGCTGTGTAGAGCCATAGTGCTTTTTAAAGTGCCAGGCCTGTAGTCAGGAAGACTCATCTTCCTGAGTTCAAACATGGCGTCAGACGTACTATCTGTGTGACTTAACCCTAGCTGCTACTTAACCCTGTTTGCCTCAGTTTCTTCACCTATAAAATGAGCTGGAGAAGAAAATAGCAAACCATTCCAGTATTTTTGTCCAAAAAAACCCAAATGGAGTCACAAAAAGTAGCACTGAAACAACTGAACAACAAAGTGGCTATGAATAAAAGATAAGTCCTTTTGCTGACCTTGTCACTCTCTTACTCCTCTAATTCTAATTTGATATTACATTTCTTGTCTAAGTCTTGTATTAATTTTGAACTTATCTTGATATATGTTGTGAGATGTTGGTTCTATACAAAAATTCTTCCAGCTTCCCCAGCAGTTGACAAATGAGTCCAAATCTGAGAAACTGGACTCTTTGCATTTATCAAATATTATTTATTATCCTATGTTTGTTTGCTTCTCTCTGTTGTAAGGTTAATCTATTTCACTGACTTCTCTATTTTTAAACTAGTGCCAAAAGTTTTGATGATTGCTGCTTTATTATTGTTTCAATTAATTTTAGGTGACTTTTTTAGATTCTCTAGATAGACTATCAAATTAAGAAAAAAGTGATAGCTTTTTCCTCTCTTTTCCTATATTGGTTTATTTTTCTTGTATTGTTAAAGCTAGCATTTCTAGAATTATGTCTAATAAAAATGGTGCTTTACCCCTGATTTTGTTGGAAAAGACTATAGCTTTCCTTTGGAAAAATAAAATGCATTGATTTATTTTACATGTACTTTTAATCTGTTCCTCCAACTTTCTCCCCAATTGAAAAAGAATGAATGAAAGAAAGAAAGAAAGAAAGAAAGAAAGAAAGAAAGAAAGAAAGAGAAAGGAAGGAAGGAAGGAAGGAAGGAAGGAGGAAGAAAAGAAAGAAATAAAGAAAGGAAGAAAGAAGGAAAGAAAATTGACATCAGCAAAACAAATTTCCATTTTGGCCATGCCCCTCAAAATATATATCTGTCTGAATTTTAACTTCTTAAGCTCTCTGGCAGTAGGTGTTTCATCTTCAGTTTTCTGTATTCATGCTTTATCATCACATTGATCAGAGTTTCATAGCCTTGGAAAGTTCTTTTTCTCTCTGATGTTGTCATTGTATAAATTGTTCTCATTTTTCTCACCTCTTTCTACATCAGTTCATAGGAGATCTTTCCAGTTTCCTCTTCAACTGTGCATTTCATCATTTCTTATGGAACAATAATATTCCATTACGTTCCTGTACCATGATGAGTTTAGCCTTCTTCAAAAGAAGGATACATTCTTAGTTTATAATTTTTAATTACTATAAAAAGATCTGATATACATGTATGTCTATGCATACATATGTGTACATGTGTATCAGTAAGGCAATAAACGCAACATAATCATGAATATGCCTGTGTAGCTCTGTACAAAGTATGAGAGACTCTTCATAAAGAAGGTAGAAGAAATATAACATTTATTCAGACACCAGAGAACCATATCCCATAACCGAATGTTCAGCTCCCATAGCCAGTCAGCCCACTTCATCAAAACAGTAAGGAACCTGAAACACAGTATCACAACATGGAGCCTCGCCATCCAAAAACCTCTCTGACCCCCTGCTGGGGTCTTCCCAAAAACAAACTCACAGTACAGCAAAGTCAGCCTGTTTAGTTTTAACTATCACGACGGCAGCCATTAATAGCCATAACTGCTCTCTCCCTCTCTCTCTCTCTCTTTCTCTCTCTCTCTTTCTCCCTCCATTTCCTGTGACATAACTTCCTTTTCATATCAGGAAGCTCCTCCCACCACATATGACTTAGTCTTCCTGTGACATAAGCAGGTCACATGGCCTGTTAATGGGTGGGAAAGCTCTTCAAATCTAAATTGCTATTAGATTCGGCCCCAAGATCTTTCATATCCATTACATAGGGCAATGGGAATTCTGGGATAACTGGTGTCGACAGAACTTTACACAACAATAAAACAGGGATAACACAAGATAAGCATATAAAACAATGTCATCATTCCCTCCTCGAATGAATGGGGCTCAAAATCTTGGGGTAAGGGGTGAAGGTCTGGTCCTTCATAGCTTCTTCATGCTGAAATTGAGTGTAGAGCTGTCCCTACACCAAGGGATTAAGAGTCCTATTTGAGAGGTCAGTTCTTTAGCAAGCTGTCAACTGGAACTCAGTTGATGCCAGGTCCAGATTGACACATCACAGTAGTGGACAGGTCCAGAGGTGACATCTGAACACATCTGGCTTAAGCAATCAGGCATCTGCAGGTGGATGGTACTAAGCATGCAGGTAACACATCTCACAAACAAATTTAGCGACAAAAGTCCAAAAAGAAACAAAGAAACTATCATAGCCTCATTCATGATAGAATACATGAGTCAAGGATACAGTTTCGTAATTTTTTAATCCTGGGTAAACCACTGTTACAGTACTGTCTTTCCCATGTGCTGTAATTTCTGCAGCTTTTGGAACATCATCTGGCTTCCGCTTTACCCATAGTTTAGCTCCCGATTTTATTCTATCAGTAGAAACAAATCCTTCCTTTCCTCTGATAGTTATTTTGGAAGGAGGGTCAGTTTTCACAAGAGGTATTGTTTCACAAGGAATAATAATCAGTTGAACTATTCTATCATTTTTACAAAACTGTATAGGCTCTTCACCTAAACTCTGGAGTGTCACAATAATTTCTCCCTGATAACTAGAATCTATCACTCCAGCCAATACATGTATTCCCTGAGCTGCTAATCCTAATTTAGGTAATATCCGTCCAAAATGATTCTTAGGGATTATCATACATATCCCAGTAGAGATTTTTCTCATCTCTTTCTATCCAACCAAAACTGCTCTAAACAATGTAAATCATATCCTGCTGAACCAAGTATTCCTGGATATGGTGGTGGGACATCTTCCCTCACAGTCCAATACTCAATATTTTGGATCTTATGTGTCCGATGTTTTCTAATTTGCAGATCCAGGGTCATCATTCTAGCTAGAGATGTACTTCCTTCTGATGGTCTATTATTTAAATTATGTAAAGCAGTGAAAAAATTATCCTTCCAATGTTGATATGAATTATTAGAACTAACTTTCTTAACTGTTCTTTCAAGAATCCACTCATTCTTTCTATCAATCCAGATGCTTGTGGATAATATGGAATATGATGTATCCACTCTGTATTTTTCAATACACAATACCTCTTCATCTCATTACCTTTGAAATGTGACCCATTGTCCCTTTGAATCTGCATTGGGTTTCCATAATATAGACTTATAATATCTAGAGTTTTACAGGTGTTTTTCTGGGTTGCATTCTTATAAGGACAAGCCACTAGTACACCTGAATAGATGTCAACAGAAGTACATATAAATTTGCATCCTTTATCTTGGGGCAGTGGTCCAATGTAACCTATCTGCCATATCTGGACTGGAACTTTTCCCCTTGCTATTTCCCCAGTTACTACCCAAGGAACAGTTCATTACTTTTCCAATTGACATATAGGACATTATATATATACACAAAGGAATAACATTCCTGCTTCAAAATATTCCTTTATAGTACTGCCAGTTTCATCTTGCCCACCTAGCACATGATACTCCTTCAAAGTAATTACTTTAGAAGGTTCAGGTAAAGTGACTGGGTCCATTTTTATTTTTCCCACCAAAACTGTATTAATTCCTGTCTTCCTTACTGCAAATTGATATCTCCCCTCAGACAAATTCAGAGTCATGCCTTTCAAAATATCTATTCCAATGATGTATTCAGGAATGGGTAAATGACCACAGTATATTCTTTCTTGGGAAATTATCCAATTTTCATCATCAGTTTCACTTGTTTGGTTGATATTTCAGCCCCTCCTACTTCTGTGATAGTAGTAGGAGTTCCGTGCTTAGGTTTGTCAGGGTTTCCATAAATCAAGCTGGCTTCTGCCCCAGCTTTAATCAGTGCCTAGTACTAGATCCATTTTCCCAATATATAGTCAGATTAATATGAGGTCTGTAATCCAGATTTCTTTAATCTGAGCCGGGCCCCAGGTCTATTCCCTAGTCTCCTTGAAGGTGTGACTCACTTGGATGCAAGGGTTCAAGATCTGTAGGATTTCTAGGGGCTGTACTTACTTCTTTGTTCCATTTGCTATTAAGCCCCTTACCTCAGTACATTTTGTATAGCTTATCAGTTGGAATACCATCTATTCTTCTAAAATCTACCCCTGCTTTCAACAGATCATTAAACATTTCCCTTCTTGTCAGTCCATGCTGAATCCACTGGCTATGTACCCTTCTCTACCGAGTAAATTTATCATTTCCCCAATCTCCTAAGTCACTTAACTGTGAAATCTTATCCAACACCTCTGAAAGAGGGTTCCCTACTTCTGCAATCAGCAGTCAGAATCATGGGTTTCTAAGTGGGAGTGGGGTGCCGTTTTAACTATCGAATTCTTAGAAGACTCCCAAGAGAGTTTCATAACAAACTTAGGTATTCCCCATCATAATAGCAGTCTTCATAACCTCCTCCTTTAAACTTCTCATACAGTCCCTAATTGAATACCAGGGTCTAGCTGCAGTAGACCACATAGTATCAGCAGAATATTCTCCTTTACAGCCTGTCACAGCCAAAGCCAACAAATGGGTTGTTTGGTTATCTTCTTGCAAATTATAATCCCTAAAAACTTGCTATACAAAAAAATTCTGGCTAATACTTATGAATCTCATAGAATCCACAGAACCTACAGACATTCCTGCAGCTCTTTTATCACTGATTCTCACCAACCAAGATATTAATGATTCTTCCATTCTCTGGGTGAACCTACTCAAGATATCTGTGATTTCCTGCTGTGTAAAATCTTCCAAAACCTCCCTGAACACAGTATTACGACCCTGTGTTTCTTGCCTCCTTTGCTGTATGGGGCACATTTCTCTTTGAGAGTGTAGCAATGTCTGATTCTCTATGTGAGAGGCACCATGCAACAAAGTAGCACCTCGTGCCTCAGCTTCTGACATTGTATGCTCTTGTCTAGATTCTCTGCCTCTGTTACCGTGGTAACCAAACTGCCTGCTAGGCTCAACCTGGGCTGAACTGAGGTGCACTCCTGACCTCCTTGGCTCCCTCTACCTTCTAGCTGAAATTACAAGAAAGCTAGTAGATTCCTGTTGTTCTACTACCTGAGATTCTCCATCTTGCTGTGGTATAGGCTGAGTCTGAATTCTCTCTCATAATAGCCTGTCCCTGTTTTCACATACAATATGATAGGCTGTGAGTAAAATCCAGCCTCATCTAGAGATCTCTGTTGGCACTTCTATTTCTGGCTCAACAGTAACTCCTCTGAGACATAGCTCCAAATCTCTAGGTCCTCCACTATGTAGCCTGTTTCCAGTCTTCACAGAGATCAGTGCCTTTATACCATTCCCTTGCTAGGGAGCAATAAGTTACATCCTCCCATCCTAGGATAACCATTTCTTCATCTAAAACCCTTCTACCTTGAAATAGAGATCTTATACCTTGTGATTCTCTTCGTGACACCAAATAATGTATCAGTAAGGCAATAAACACAACATCAACGATAATTGTGAATATGCCTATGTAGTTCTGTATCACAAAGTATGAGATACTCTCCATAAAGAAGGAAGAAGAAATGTAACATTTATTCAGACGCCAGAGTACCACATCCCATAACCAAATGTTCAGCTCCCACAGCCAGTTAACCCACTTCATCATAACAGCAAGGAACCCAAAACACAATATCACAACATGTAGCCTTGCCATCCCAAAACTTCTCTGACCCCTGCTGGAGTCTTCCCATAAACAAACCCACAGTACAGCTAAGTCAACCTGTTCAGTTCTAACGCTCATGACGGTGGCCATTAATAGCCATTATCAGCCATAACTGCTCTCTCTTTCTCTCTCTCTCTCTCCATTTCCTGTGACATAACTTCCTTTTCCTATCAGGAAATTCCTCCCACCACATATGACTTAGGCTTCCTATGACATAAGCAGGTTATACATGGACTTTTAGTGGGTGGGAAAGATCTTCAAATCTAAATTGCTACTACAATATGTAAGTCATTTTCCTCTGATTTCTTTGGGGAATATATATATATGCATATATATGTATATGTATAATATCCATAGCTATATATGTATGCATATATGTGTATATTCTATGTGTGTGTGTGTATGTGTGTGTGTGTGTATGTGTGTGTGGAATAGTAGTGGTATAGCTAGGTCAAAGAATACATAAAATTTAGAAACTTTGGGGTCATAGTTCCAAAATTCATGGCTCTACCAAAAGTATACTAGTGTGCTTTTTTTTCTGCAGCCCTTCCAATATTTGTTATTTTTTTCATAATTTTTGGCAGTCAGAAGGATATGAAATAAAACATCAAAGTTTATTTAATTTTTTGTTATTTTTGAGTCATTTTGGTCTCATCCTACTCTTTATGACCCATTTGGGGTTCTCTTGGCAAAGATACTGTACTGGTTTGCCATTTCCTTTCCTAGCTCATTTTACAGATGAGGAACTGATGCAAACAGGGTTAGGTGACTTGCCCAAGGTCACATAGCTAGTAAGTGTCTGAGGCCAGATTTGAACTCAGGTCTCTAGGGCCAGTTCTCTATTTTATATAATTTGTGATAGCTTGGATTTCTTCCTTTGAAAAATGCCTACTCACATCCTTTAAATATTTATCTATTTTAGAATAGTTCTTAGTAATAACTAGAATAGTTCTTAGTAATAGGTAGAATAGTTTTTAAGTAATCATTTGAATCTGTTCCTTATAATATCCTGAGTATGAAACCTTTAGCAGAGAAATTTACTGCAATGATTTTTCCCATTTACCTGTTTCCCTTTTAATTTTAACTATATTAGACTTCTTTATGCAAAAACTTTTAATTTTATATAATAAAATTATCAATTTTATCTTGTGTAATCCTATCACATATTAGTTGCGAATTTTCCCCTCTCAATAGATATGAAAGGTAATTTCTTCCTTGTTCCTCCTTTTTGTTAAATTTTATTATTTTTTGAGACTGGATCTCCCTTTCTCAACCAGACTAGAAATACAGGCCCAATCTCACTTCTAATTAGCACAGAAGCTTTGACCAGCTCCGTTTCTAGCCTAATTTGCCCACTCCTTAGACAACCTGGTTGCTCCCCAGCTCATTGTTCCAAACTTAGTGTGGACATCCAATTGGCTTATACCACTGAAGTTAAGAATTCCTGCATCAAGCAATCCACCAGCCTCAGTTTCCCCAGGTAGTAGGGATTATAAGAATATGCCACTTTAACTGACTGCCTCTAATTTGTTTATGGTATGGCCTTTTATATCTAGGTCATGTATCCATTTGGATCTTGATCTTGGTCTAAATCTATTTTTTTCCAGACTACTGTGAAGTTTTTATCAGAAAGAGTTCCTTCCCCTTTTTTGGATTAGCAAACACTGTGTTACTGTTTGCTTCTGTATGTTGTGCACTTAATCTGTTCAAATAATTTACCTCTTTTTTAAAAACCAACATCAAATTGTCTCAACAATTATTCACAGTAGATTATAAGATCTGATACAGACAGACCCCTGTTCTTCCCCCGTTTTTTCACTATTCCTCTTGAGGTTCTTAAGCTTTTGTTCCTCCTCATGAATTTCATTATTATTTTTCTAACTCTCTAAAATATTCCTTTTGTAGTTTGGCGCAACACTGAATAAGTAAGTTAATTTATGTAGTGTTATTTTCATTTTTATTCTAATTGGCTGATCCTACCTATGAGCAATTAATGTTTTGCAAATTATTTAGGTCTGTATTTATTTCTGCAAAGAGTATCTTATACTTAGATTTATATGGTTATTGAGTACATCTTAATAGATGCATTCCTAAATATTTTGTATTTTCTATATTTTGAATAGAATTTCTCTTTCCATTGGGTTATGTTTATAACATGACAGAATGCTAATGATTTATATGAATTTATATTACATCTTTTAGCATTGCTAGATTTGTTGTTTCTATTAATTTTTGATTGGCTCTTTAGTTTTTTCTCAAGTAAATCATTTATTGGCAAAAAGCGCTCTTTTTTTTCTCTTTGTTCGTGCTTATTCTCTCAATATGTCTTCCTTGACTTGTGGCTACTACTAGCATTTTGATTATGGCTATCTTTGCTATTAGAGGTAGATAGGTGGTTCAGAGGATAGCGCAGTGGTCTTGGAGTCAAGAAGACAAGTTCAAATATACCCTGAGACACTTACTATGTGTGTTGGTAAGCAAAATGGGCTCTTAGCACTCAGTTCAACCAAGTGCCCTTGAAGAGTTTGGCTTTTGTTTCCTTTGAGTAATTCAGTGTATTTACTTACTAGTAAATACTAGTAAATAGTAAATACTACATTACTAGTCTTACTAGGTGCTAAGCCCCAGGCCCAAACCCCTATTAGGTGCTAAGCCAATGTGGGCCCTGGAGTCAGGAGGACCTGAATTCAAATCTGGCTTCAGACACTTGACACACTAGCTGTGTGACCTTGGACAAGTCACTTAACCCCAATTGCCCTGCCTTTTCCCTTCCGAAAAACAAAAGAAAAAGAAAGGGTATAGGTAGTTTAATAACTTTTTGGGCATAATTCTAGATTAGTTGGTCAGCTCACAATTCCACCAATAATGAATTAGTGTCCTAATTTATCCACATTCCTTCCAACCTTTGTTACTTTCCCTTTCTGTAATTTTAGCCAATCTGGTAAATGTAAAATGATATCTCAAGGTTGTTTAATTTACATTTCATTAATCAATAATGATTTAGAGCATTATCTCATATGACTATAAATTGTTTCGATTTCTTCAGAAAATTGCCAGTTCATGTCCTTGGACCATTTATAAATTGAAAAATTACTCCAATTCTTTTTTATAATATTTTATTTTTCCCACAATTACATATTAAGAAATTTTTAGATTCATTTTTATGAGATTTTGAGTTCCAGATTTTTCTCTGGCCCTCGCTGTCCTTCCCTCTTCTGGAAATGGTAGGCAGTTTGATATAGTGTAGACACGTGTTATCATGTAAAACATATTTCCATATTCATCATGATTGTAGAAGAAGAAACATATCAAAAGAAAAAAAATATGAGAAAGAATAAAATAAGTGAAAACAATATGCTTCTATCTGCGTTCAGATTCTATCAGTTCTTTATCTGGATATGGATAGCATTTTCCTTCCTGAGTCCTTTGTACCTGTCTTGGATCATTGTGTTGCTGAGGAAAGCTGAGTCATTCATGGTTGATCATTACATGATGTTGCTGAAACTGTGTACAATGTTTTCTTGGTTCTGCTCATTTCAATTTGCATCAGTTTGTAGAAGTCTTTCTAGGTTTTTTTGACATGTGCCTGTTCATTATTTCATATTGCACTGTAGTGTTCCATTACGTTCATATACCACAGCTTATTCAGCCATTCCCCAGCTGATGGGCATCCCCTCAGTTTCTAATATTTTGCCATCACAAATAGGGCTGCTATACCTATTTTGCACATGTAGGTCATTTTCCCTTCTATAATCTCTTTGGGATACAGACCTAGTAGTGGTATTGCCAGATCAAAGGATATGTACAATTTGGTTGCCCCTTGGACATAGTTCCAAATTGCTCTTCAGAATCATTGGATCAGTTCTCAACTCCACCAACAATGCATTAGTGTCCCAATTTTCCCACATCCTCTCCAACATTTATCATTTTCCTTTTTTGTCATATTAGCCTATCTGATTAGTGTGAGGTGGTATTTCAGAGTTGTTTTAATTTGCATTTCTCTAATCAAAAGTGATTTAGAGAACTTCTTCATATGCCTATAGATAGCTTTGATTTCTTCCTCTGAAAACTACCTATTCATATCCTTTGACCATTTGTCAACTAGGTAATGGCTTGTATTCTCATAAATTTGACTCAGTTCTCTATATATTTAAGAAATGAAGCCTTTATCAGATACATTGCTGTAAAGGTTGCTTCCCAGCTTTCTGCTTTCTTTCAGATCTTGGTTGCATTAGTTTTGTTTGTGCAAATGCTTTTCAATTTAATATGATCAAAATTATCTATTCTACATTTTGTAATTCTCTCTGTCTCTTGTTTGGTCATGAATTCTTTCCCTTCCCATGTCTCTGACATGTAGACTATTCTTTGCTCTTCTAACTTGATTGCTTCATTGTCTATAGTACCTTTCAGCAAGATGTAGTTTCCTTCTGATAGCAACAATTTGACTTGCAGCTACTGCTGAGGTGTAAGACCCAATAAGACCAGCAACAAAAGCTGCAAGCACAGATTCTTTGATCTGCTTTTCTAAGGAAAGAAACCTTAAGATGTTAACAGTTTCACTTTAATCAAACATACATATATCATTCACTTAGTTCAGGGGAGAAAGCTAACACCCCAAACTTCAGAGCAAATAGGAATAGGAATTACCAACAGAAAATATCAACAGATCAAATAACGCAATTCAACAGACAGGCTTTGTCTAATCAAGACATACATAGTTACCAAAAAGAGAAGCACCAACATCTGGGTTCTCTTCAAAGCTCCAGCAGCTACCCAGAGTCTCCACATCAACACTCTTCCAGTGAGTAGGAGGCACAAACAAAACGCTGACTTCTTAGTTTATATACCATGTTCAGGGTCAAAGGGCATCACAACCCTGCGACTCAAAACCATGTAAACTAGGTTTTCCCTTGAAGTAAGCAGATCATCAAAGATTCCCAATTTAATCAAAGAAACAAAGGTCAGGCTCATCAAAGGCATTTGATTACACAAGTGCTCCAAAAGAGAAAATAGTAAAAAAAAGAAGAAAGTCCCACCCTGCTTAACCTTACACTTCCTTATCTCTTTTAATTTGGTCTATTTTTGCTTTTACTTTGTCTAAGATCAAGATTGCTACCCCTGCTTTTTTTCACTTCAGCTGAAGCATAATAGATTCTGCTCTAGGACCTTACCTTTACTCTGTGTGTGTCTCTCTGCTTCAAGTATATTTTTTGAATGCAACATATTGTAGGCTTCTGGTTTTTGATCCTTTCTGTTCTCTACTTGTATTGTATGGGGAAGTTCATCCCATTCACATTCACAGTTATGATTACTACCTTGTGTTTCCCTCTATCTTGTTCTTCCTCCTGCTTCCCGCCTCACTAGTGTTTTGCTTCTGTCTACTATCTCCTCTGATCTGTCCTCCCTTTTGTCAGTCTCCCTCCACCTTATTGATCTCCTGTCAGATAAGATAGATTTCTATATTCATCTGACTGTATATGTTATTCCTTCTTTGAGCCAATAATGATGAGAATAAGGTTCAAGTAATGCCCATAGCTCCCACTCCCATTTTCCCTTTCACTGTAGTTAATTCTTTTTTGCCTCTTCATGTGAGATAATTTACCCCCATTCCACCTCTCCCTTCCTTCTGTACCCATTGTACTCCTCTTTCTCATCCCTTATTTTTTTTTTATTTTATTCCCTCAAACTTGCCTTATACCCATACCTTCTTTCTATGTATATTCCTTCTAACTGTTACTGTTAGTGATACAATGTTTGAGTTACAAGTATCATCTTCCCATGTAGGGATGCAAAGAGTTTAGCTTTATTAATCTCTTGTGGTTTCTTTTCCCTTTTCACCTGCTTGCGCTTCTCTTAGGTCTCGATATAGGAGGTCAAATTTTTGGTTTGGTTCTCATTTTCTCGAAGTCTTGAAGTCCTTCAATTTCATTAAATGACCATTTTTTCCCTTGGCAAGTAAATGATCCTTGGTTGTAGTCCTAGTTCCTTTGCCCTATGGAATATCATGTTCCATGACTTCTGATACTTTAATGTTGCAGCTGCCAAGTCCTGTTATGACTGATGATTGTGACTCCTTGACATTTGAATTGTTTCTTTCTGTCCACTTGTAGTTTTTTTTTCATAACCTGATAGTTCTGAAATTTGGCTATCATGTACTTGGAATTTTTATTTTAGGATCTCTTTCCTTAGGTGATCCATAGATTCCTTCAATGTCTATTTTGCCTTCTAGGACAAAGAGCAGCTTTCCTTGATGATTTCTTAAAAGATGCTGTACAAGTCCTCCTTTTGATTATGGCTTTCAGGTAGTCCAGTGATTCTGATATTTTCTTGCTTGAATCCATTCTCCAGATCAGTTGTTTTTCCCATAAGGTACTTTACACTTTCTTCCATTTTTAATTATTTTGAATTTGTTTGATTGATTCATGATGTCTCATTGAATCATTAGTTTCCATTTGCCCAACTCTAACTTTTAAGGTACTGTTTTCCTCAATTACTTTCTTTCCCATTTGGCCAATTGTGCTCATTAAGGAATTGTTTTCTCCAGTGGATTTTTGTTTCTTCTTTTCCATTTGGCCAGTTCTACTTCTTAAGCAGTTTCCCAATCTGTTGAGTCTTTTTTCATAATTCTCTTCAATTACTCTCATTTCTTTTCCCCATTTTTTTCTACCTCTCTTGTGATTTTCTGAACTTCTGTATGAGCTTTTCCATGAGTTTTTTTCTGGGCTTGAGACCACTTCCTGTTTTTCTTTGAGGTTTTGCCTGTAGGTGTTTTAACATTGTCGGCCTTTTCTGAGTTTGTGTCTTGGTCTTCCCTGTCACTATAACTTTCTATGGTCAGATTTTTGTTGCTGTTTTTTGCTCATCTTTTCTTTGTTTGACTTTTTCCTTTTTTTAAAATTTGATCTCTGCTCCCAGGGTCTTAGGCTTCTTGTGCCAGTAGTGGTTTACCTGGTGCTCTGCTGATGTTGCCCTGAGGCTACAGGAGACCCTCGTGTCTGGTCCTGTGTTGAGAGGGTGGGGTGGGAGGTGGCCAGCACTGCTGAAAGCTGTAGGGGTCTGGCAGCTTATCTGGTGCTGATCTGGGGTCTTAGTGGTGGTATCTGTTGTGTGCTGAGGCCAGGTGGGGTTTTTCTGCATTTCCCCCAGTCCTACACTGAAGCATATAGATGTCTGGCTGCTGGAAAACACCTGTACCCCTGGGGCTGTGCAAAAGCCTGTGGTGGTTCTCAGAGCTGAAGTCTGCCAGTTCCCCAGGCTCTGCTAAGGCTTGTGGGGGCAGTGGGGGGGGGATGGCATCATTGTGTTGGTGTTATGCCAGCTCCACCACACTGGGGCTCAGACTCTCTAATTGGTTTACTGAGAGGGGGAGGTGGGCTTGCTGGGATGCTTCCTATCCCGAAATGTGCTCTCCTTTTATCCAGGTGAGATAGACCTGTTTTTACCCATCCTCCAAGTCTCCCTGACTAAAAGACCTCTCCAACCAGTATTTCCACTGGTTCTGCTGTTTCAGGAATTGTTCTGGGTGCTATTTTATGGTTGGTTGGAGGTGAATATTGGAGAGCTACAGTGATTTACTGTTTACTTCACCATCTTGGCTCCCAGAAGCAGGAATGACTTGTCTTCTTACAGATGTGACAAAATTTTTTATATATTTTAGATATAAGACCTTTGGCTATAAAAATTTTTCCCCAATTTTCTGCTTTCTTTCTAATCTTGGCTACATTTGTTTTATTTATACAAAACCTTTTTAATTTAATGTGATCAAAATGATCCCTTTTGTACTTAGCTTTGTTCTCTATCTCTTGTTTATTCATAAATTATTTACCTATCCATAAGTAATATGTTCTGTGTTCTTCCAATTTTCTTGTAAAATATCTCTTTATATCTAGGTCATGTATCCATTTTGACTTTATCTTGGTAAATGATGTAAGATATTGGTCTATGCCCAGTTTTTGCCATCCTACTTTCCAGTTTTCCCAGTAATTTTTACCAAATGATGAATTCTTATCCCAAAATCTAAAGTCTTTATGCTTGTCAAATACAAGGTTATGTTTATTTCCTGCTGTAAATTTTATGTCTACTCTATTCCATTGATCTACCTTTTTATTTCTTAACCAGTTCCAGATAGTTTTGATAATTACTGCCGTATAATATAGTTTAATATATGGTACTACTAAACCTCTGTCCTTTACAATTTTTTTCATTATTTTCTTTGATATTCTTGACTTTTCATTTTTCCAAATGAATTTTGTTATTTTTTCTTATTCATTAAAAAAGACTTGGTAATTTAATTGGGACAGCATTGAATTTGGGTAAAATTGTCATTTTTATTATAATAGCCCTGTCTACTCATGAACAATTAATATTTCTCCAGGTATTTAAATCTGACTTTTATTTGCATGAACTTCGGAACTGCAGAACCCACAAAATAGCAGAGGGAAGCAGGGATCCAGCCCAGTACAGCCTGGATGGTGGCTGGATGAGATCTATCACCCATGGAGTGGAGGGGAGCAGAGCTCAGCTTGGGCGGCGGCAGGACCAACCAGACCAGGAGCCAGGCGGAACAGGCCCTAGCGCTCTGAATCAGTGAGCTGTGGCAGTTACCAGACTTCTCAACTCACAAACACCAAAGACAACAGAGAAGGTTAATGGGAAAAACTGCGGAGGACAGAGTTCATGGTTCAGCCACCGCCCCAGGGGCAGCAGAGGTGGGGCAGCTACAGAACTACAGCTACAGTTGCTTCTGGCCCTAGGCCCACCTGGTGGGAGGAATTAAGTGGTGGATCAGAGCGGGAGTGCAGAGCCTGCTGAAGATCTGAGTCCAGTACAGGTTGGTGGTTCTTGGGGAAGGAAGAGTGCTAGTGTAGCAGAGCTGGCTGTAATAGCTCTGAAATCAACAGTGCATCCCCCCCCAAGCTTGGAACATAGTACTCTTTTACTCTACAAGCAGTGATATCCCACTGAAAAGGGTCAAGTAAGTTGGCTGGGAACATGGCCAGGCAGCAAAAATGCCCTCAGATTCAGTCTCAGACTTTGGAATCTTTCTTTGGTGACAAAGAAGACCAAAACATGCAGCTTGAAGAAATCAACAAAGTCAAAGAGCCTACACCAAAAGCCTCCAAGAAAAACATGAACTGGTCTCAGGCCATGGAAGAGCTCAAAAAGGAGTTGGAAAAGCAAGTTAGAGAAGTAGAGGAAAAATTGGGAAGAGAAATGAGAATGATGCAAGAAAACTATGAAAAACAA
>CM053626.1:155795916-155824243 GCA_028646595.1 Phalanger gymnotis | reverse complement strand
AAAAAAACTGAAAAAAGTATCTTCTAGGAGCATGCAGATAACTCATTTAGATCTGGGATCTCACTAAAATGATTATTCCCTCCAGTAATGTCAGTTGCTATACATGCTTGCCTACCAATACTGTGCAACTCTTGTTATACACGTAATTCCATTATAGTTACTAGAGCTGCACTAGAGCTGGTGCAGTTTGAGTTTTATATTAAAGGATAACTAGGAGTCAGATAAGTATAATGTAGTAGAGAGAACATTATAGATTGGAATAATGATGCCAAAAAGGGCACAAAGATAAACATGGGCATAGCCTAAAATGCAGAGCAAAGATTGGTAAGTCAGGATAGGTCATTGTCCTATCAGTTCTGTTCACTTTACTCTAAATCAGTTTCATAAAAGTCTTTCTATGTACTATTCATCATTTCTTACAGTACAATGATATTCTATTACCTTCATATATGTGTTTAGCCATTCTCCAACTGATAGACACTTCCTAGTTCCCAGTTTTTTTTGTCACTACAAAAAGAACTACTATAAATATATTTGTGCATGTGAATCCTTTCCCAATATCTGTGATCTTTTTGGGGTATGGTCCTAATAGTGATATTTTCTCAAAAGAGAAAACACCAATTTACTTTCCAAAATGGCTGGAGAGAGGTAGAAAGTTTTAATAAAACTAGCATCCTTCTGTGCTCACAAGGAAAATGGTTCTCTGTTGTCTCATGTGCATAAAGTAAAATCTATAAACATTTGAATAGTAAAGACTCATTTATTTGAGGATAGATACTGGACTAGATCTATAATTTTATTATAGTCTTAAAGTTGTCTAGAACACTTTACCAGAGACATGGTGCTAATATACTTCGGAGGCAAGGCACAAACCCATTTCTTCCTGGCTCTAAGACCAGAACTCTATCCACTATACATGCCTGCCTCTCTTATTGAAGGAACATGGAACAAATTACCCTTTTCTACCCACTCTGTCCCAAATACATAATTGTTCCTGAATTCAGTGAGACAATAATTCTTATTCCCAACCCAGCCTACATATTTGTCATTTGGGGACAGAATTGGAGAGGAACAAGACAGAATTGAGAGCCACAGCATGGCAAAAATTCTCCTGAAAGTTCATTGCAACTCCCCCATTGAGACAAACATGGGCAAAAAAAAGATACTTCATCTTCTAGTTATTTCCCTATTGGGCTGACTGTCAAGAGAGGTCAATAGAATTCCTCTCCTGACTACATTCTAGATTTCCTTTACCATGCCCCAGAAACCTCGTTATCCTGAAAGCTCACTTTCTCCAACCTGGAGATACCCTCTGGCAACTGCAACCTCTTACTGTAATTGGATGGCTCCTCACAGAACCTCCATTTAAGTAATGTGTTTAGTCCAGGCATGTCTTATCACTCTACAGGCTGTACTTTGGACTTTCTCAACTACCCGTCCCTGTCTCCCCGCCCCCCACTCCCCCCCCCCCCCGCCAATGTCTACTAGGTGGTGTTTGAACGGTTTTTGGAGTTTTCTTGGCAAAGACACTGGAGTGGTTTGCCATTTCCTTCTCCAGCTCATTTTAGGGATGAGGAAACTCATACAAACAGGGTTGATTTGCCCATGGTCACACAGGTATTAAGTGTCTGAGACCAGATTTGAACTTAGTCTTCCTAACTACAGGTATCAAATCTAGCCTTTGACACTTACTAGCTGTGTGACCCTGGGCAAGTCACATCACCTCTATCTGCCTCAGTTTCCTTATCTATTAAATGGCAATAATAATAGCACCTACCTCCCAGAGTTATGACGATCAAATGAGATAATAATTGTAAATCTCTTGGCACAGTCTCTGACATATAATAAGTGTTATACAAGTGTTAGCTATCATTATTATTATTGTTTGTTATTAGGCTCCGTGTCTCCTCTCCCTCTCCTCTCCTTCCCTTCTCCTCCTTTCTCCCTCCTCTCTCTCTAGTCCTTTCCTCCTTCCACCCTTCCCTTTTAAGCTTCCTCTTACGTGTTCTCTTCTTTGCCTTCCCCTATTAAAATGCAAGCTCCTTGAAGGCAAAGACTGTCATTCTTTCTGCTTAAATTTGTATTCCTAGCATTTAGCATAGTGCCTGGCACATAATGCTTGTTGAATGACTGTTAAGGCTGTCACTTTCATCAAAGCAGCATAGGATATTGGAAAGGATCCTAGTCAGAAGCTTTGGGTTTAACTCTCAATATCTCCATTTACAAGCCCTGTGACTATGGGGAGAAAAAATTATATAACCACTGTAGCCCTGAAGTTTTATTTCCTTAGCTATAAAATGAGGATAGTACTAATACTGTTGACTTTATGTTGTTGTGAATAATATCATTATTATATAAGCTACCAAGTAGATTAGAATTTTCATATCTATTGATTAGAAAAACTTCTCCCCAGATAGTGCTAGGGAAACATGAACAAAATTAATGTCTAACTTTCCCTTTGCTCTACTAATATTACCACTATCCTGTTTGCCTTTATCATATCATCAACATATTTCATTCAATGTATTTTCATAACATCTTCAAATTACCAAACTTTCACATTTTTTCTTTATTCTATTTTAGATAGGGGGGTGGCCTTACAGTGAGTAAGCTGTATTCAAGTCTCAATGTAGGTTTCATGTAAAGCCAACATGGTTTGGTAGTGGACTGGCAGTCATAGGATCCAAGAGCTGGAAAGAACCTCAGAGTTCATCTGATCTGACCCATAATTTCTACAAATGAAGAAAGTAAGACTCAGGGATTTTAAGTAACTTAACTAAACTCCCAAAGGTGCAACATTTGAACCCAGTTCCTCTGACTCCAGAACCAGTGTTTTTTCCACTGTACTATATTAACAGTGAAATCTTGCTTCTGACATTTAATGTATCTGAATCTCATTTTCTTTATCTGTAAAGTGGGAATAATAATAATCGTAATACCTATCTCAAAGGATTTTTTGTTAGGATGGGGTGAGATTTGTGTGTGTGTGTGTGTGTGTGTGTATAAAATACAGTTTAAAACATTATAAAACTCAGCTATTATTAAATGGCAAATCTTGGCGATGGTGTGTAAAATCTTTATCATTTAAGCTGTAAACAGTGTGCTTTCCTATCATCTTTCAGTTTGGGGAATGGAGGAGGTCTAAATTACATGCTTACCAGAGTTCTCAATCCACACCATGAAGTGATATTTTTTAGTTTAATCACTGAGATTGAGAGTGATGATTTATTGTAATCCTTTCTCTTTAGAGGGCATATGTCCCAGAAGCCATTTGTCAAGTTTATTTTTTTGCATTTTATTTCTGTAATTCAAAAACATCCCTACTAAGAGTTTTTTCCCTGGTATCCCCTCATCCTCTTGTATATCTGCTAATTCTTATGCTATTTTTCCAATATCCCTTGCAGTCTAAGTCCTTTAGTGATAGCAAGAACCGCCACAAAAAGCCAAAGGACACCAAACCAAAGGTGAAGAAGCTAAAATATCACCAATATATTCCACCTGACCAAAAGGCAGAAAAGTCTCCTCCACCCATGGACTCTGCCTATGCTAGGCTTCTGCAGCAACAGCAACTTTTCCTACAGCTACAAATTCTCAGTCAACAGCAACAGCAACAAAGATTCAGCTACCCAGGGCATCATCAAGAACAGCTAAAGTGAGTGAATTTAGGAGATACAGTTGAAGTCAATGGGAAGCTAATGAACTCATTACAATCTCTCAGTTCTATGTGATTTATTTTATTTTATTTGAAATTTATGGAATAAAACAAGCATTTCCTTAACATAGTACAATAAAAAGATGATTGTATGTCAAACTGCAAATTTCCTATGCCAAACTTGCTATTCCTTTCAAATATACAACAAAATTATCATGTAAATTTCTTTTTTTTTCCTTCCCTTCCTGCCCCTGCCCCAGAGATGGCTGCCTACCACATGTCACTTAGCCATTGATTGCATGCTACCTTTCATTATTCTCTATCTGCTTGTATACTGTCTTCTATTGTGCTAGCTTTGTCTTCCCAGCTTTCCCAGTATGCCTAATATCAGGGCATTGAGAACAAATCATGAACTTCAAGAACTTTAGGGGACATATGTCTGGAGAGAAGTGATGGTGAAAAAAGAGATAGTTTAAGGAGAAAAATCCCTCAGGGTAGGAAGTTCTGGGTCTACAAAGATAACTCATTCTACCAATCCACTGACCTAGAATGAATGTTTTCTCTTTGTAAATTTTAACTCTTTTGAGGACAAGGATTATATTTCATGTCTTTTGGAAACTTAAAGTATTGAGCAAGCAGTCACTGTAGCTTGTTGATTGATCAATCTGAATTTTGGTCTTCTTCCCCCTCATATCACAATTGTTATGTTACAATAACTGACAAAATCACCATCTAATCCTCTATTTTCCTGTCTCTGAAAGAAGTGGTAATAAACAGAAATCAAGGAGAAGATTAGGAAGTCAGGAGAAACTTCACTTCTATGGTTCCTATCAAAGCAATCAAAACTCTAAAAGATGGGGAGAAGAAGTTGAATAGTTAAAGAATAACTTTGCCTCAGAAAGGTATTGTCCTTAAGGAAGCAAGTATACCTCATCCCCAGGAGACCTGCTAATTCTTGGGAGGAAACAAAGGAGATCATTTCTCCTTTTTATAATACCTCTGTGTCCAGCTTTAAGAAAATCCTATATATAAATCAAATATAAACTTATAAAGCAAATAAATTTGGGACATTATATCACAAATAGATTCTTAAATGACAAAGGTTTATAGTAGAATTCCTTTGAATAACAGGCATTTACATTTAAAATATGGTTTAAATTTTATTAAAGTCAGTTTTGGCTCCATTTTTTAGAAAACATATATTAAATAAGATAAGGTAACAAGAGCAAAGACGGTGATGGGAAACTCCACATGGAAAAGAGAAAACATTTCTAATTTCTTTCAATTTGAAATATATTTTAGGGGGAAAGGAGAAGTCATCTAAGTACTTGACATAATGTATCCAAGAGCTGTACAACTGAATGGTTTGACCTAAGAAACTCAAAAACAAATCTAGTCCCAAATTTTGTCATTAGCTCTCTGTAAATTTAAGATAAAACAATTTCTTCCCTGTTGGTTCTTTCTTATCTCATGATGGAAAATTTGCCTAGTCCTCATTATATCCAAGCTTCTAAACTTTCCTATACTGAGTTATGGACAGCCAGAACCTAAATTGTTACTGAAGAACATAAATGAAAATATGCTGCCTGACCAACAAGCCAACCAACAAGCATTTATTAAATACCTACTGTGTGCCAGATAAACTATGCAGTTATCTAAAATATCCCATTGTCTGTTTTTAGTGAATCCCATGAAGAGTTGATCAGCAATCCAAACTCATCCATTTCCATAAGCAATACTTCTCTGTCTCCTGCCAAAACCACTTTTTCTGGACAAACTGGCATTTCTTCTCTCAAGCTGGGTCCTCTTCCATCAAATCTGGATGATCTGAAGGTATAAGTTTTGGTGGCTACTAAAAAAAAAAGATTATGTAGCAGCTACCACCAAATATTATGTGGGTAACACAGTAGCAGTCTATATGTGTGTTGTGGCAGAGGAGAGAGGGAATTTTGTCACATCCCAGTCACCAACCGCTTTTTAGAACTCCCCGCTCCATATGAACGATGTATCATATAATATGAAATAATTGCAGTCAACTCCAGAGTAGTAACTTGACTTCTTTCCTTGAGAGGATCTATAAAGACAATCCTTAACCACTACATTTTCAAAGGTGGGGAACTGTGATTTCATCATTGTAGGAAACTCCCATTGTGTAACCTCCTATGCTGATTTAAGTCTGCAGTTTGCCTCTACCTTACAGAGAGTCATGGGACACTAATAACCTAAATGATTTGCCCATTGTCACGCAGTTAGTATGCTTCAGTAGCAGAACTTGAGAAAGGATGTTTCTCCATGTAATGTTCCACAATGATGTCAGCACTCTAGCCACACTGCCTGCTAGAAATCAATACACAGTTTCTATCCCTTTAACCAGAAGTCATATCTGAGGCTAAGCACTCCCACATTCATAATTCTCTACTGGCATTTCACTGACATTTTGGTGGCTACAGTCAAAAGATTTTTTACAAAATCATCTGTTCATAGTGTCTAGAAAGGAGATAACAATACCACTGTATTCTGAACTGGTAAGACAGCATCTGGAATAGTGTGTTCATTCTGGTACCACATTTTAGGAAAGACATTAATAAGCTAGAATATGTTCAGAGTAGAAAAATGGCAAGGACATTCACATCCATGTCACAGAAGATCGCTTGCATGAAAAGAGAACATTTAGCCTGGAAAAGAAAACCAAGGGGACAGAGAATAGTAAGGGAAAGGTTGGGAAAGGAGAATGGGGAAGAAGAAGAAGAAAAATGATACCTATCTTCAGATATTTTGTCATGAAGTGGGTGTTTTGATTTGCTCTGTCTAATTGCAGAGAATAAAACTAAAAGCATTGAGTTCAAGTCACAGAAGGGCAGATTTCAGCTGCATATAAGGAAAACTTTAATAATTAGAGTTGTTCAAAATAGAAATAGGAAGTTATTAGTTTCTTATACTTGGATTCTTGAAACAGATGTTTAGCAACTGGTTGTTGAGGACCTTGTAAGAAGCATTCCTTTTCAGGTACTATATGAACCCTGAAAAGCTTTCCAATTGTGATTCTATGATTCTGTTTCTCTGACTATAGGATGAGAACACCTTCTACTAGATAAATTTCTACAATTCACAAGGAAAACAGAAAGAATAGAACACTGAGGTCGAGTCCAAGACTGGGAGTCAAGATTTTTGTATATTTTGCCTTGAATGTAGACTTGAACATAAACCTAAAGGGTTTATGGAGAAAATCAGAATACCAGCTACAACATGCTTATTTAATGATAAAATAATCTCCCAAATGACATTACTTACTAAATTTAGAAGGATTATTTCATGCAGAATGGCCTTATCTGGTTCAAAAGGGTTCCATTTTTCACAAGGGATCAAATACATTCCATTATAGAATGCAAACTTCTTGAAGCAAGTAATTGTTTAATTTTTGTCTTTGTGTCCCCAGTTCCTATCAAACAATAGGTGCTTAAAAAGCGTCTGCTGATTAATTGTTTGCCCCCAAGGAGGAGAAACACAATTAGAAGTTACAGGGAGACGGATTTCACCTCGACACAATATAAAGAACTTCCATTAACAATTAGAACTGTCCAACAGGGGATGCTTTAAGAGGTAGTGAGTGCCCCATGACTGTAAGAATTCAAGTGGAGACCGGTAGAAATTCTGTAGAAAGGTTTTATGCTTTAGGTAAGATGTTGAATAGTCCCCCTAACTCTGATATTCTGTGATTTACCACGCCCATCTATACCCAATTAAATTGTGGGTTTTGAATATGTGAGAGTAGGTGCCAATCTTAATGGTTATTCCGTTCAAGGCATTGCAGTCAATGCAAGGATCTACTTCCCAAACTTGATTTCTTATGTTATGCTTTGCTTGGTGCTACTTACCTTATACATACAGGGATGGCTATCACATGGGTTCAAATCTAGCCAACTTGATTTGGAGTCATTCAAAGTATGAATATATCAGAGTTAGTCACCAAATACAATTTTATTTAAATTAAATTAAAATGTCTCTTCCCTGACCTGAAAAAAGTAAGAGGATTGCAATATCACCAATGGCCACGAGAGGGCATTCAAAGCTTGAGTTCTTCATTTCAATGGCTGCCAGCCCCTTTGCCTTTCCCTTTCGATTTTCTCCTCCATGCCACCCCAGTTTTCTGAATTCATTTCCATTTTTTAAAAAAGAGCTATTAAGAGCCTCATGCACCTAAGGCATTGTACTAAATGTTGGGGATACATACACTTAGATACAAAGAAACAATAGTTCCAAGGAGGTAGCATTAATATTAATATTTTTGAGGTAACAGTTTTTTCAATTGCCTTACCTCACCCCCTATTTCCCCTGGAATAATCTTTTCTCTTTCCTGTGAGAAGAACTACTATTGGGAAAGGAAGTTTCCTCTTAAATAATATTTGATCAAGTGCTTAGAGATTCAATGATTAATAAGAGAGTTGTGACAAATATCTAAAAATACCCTCAGGACTGAGGAAAATGAGATTAAACATGGGAACAAGAAAAGAGGTAGGCTTACAACCTTTAAATAGGTTCGTTCACTCTATGTATGGTATTACAAGAGGGATTCCTCCTTCTAACCCTATTCCACATACAACACCATTTAGCCCCTATGCAAACTCACATATTTTCACATATATCAAAAGGAATAGAGAAAATTCAACTCAGCATATGCCAATTTTAATTATATAATGAGTTTTGCAAGTTAATAATGTAGTTACATTTACACACTTGTTAATAAGATTTTTTTATGAGCATAGTGAAAAACTAATCTAAACTCTTTTGTTCTTTTAGGTCTCCGAATTGAGACAACAACTTCGAATAAGGGGCCTGCCCGTATCAGGCACCAAAACAGCTCTCATGAATCGTCTTCGACCCTTTCAGGACTGCCCTGGGAACACAGTACCAAACTTTAGTGATATAACTACTATCACTTTTCCTGTCAACCCAGCCAATACTCTAACCAGTTATCAGTCCTCTTCTACTAGTGTCTTACCCAATGGGTTCTATCACTTTGGCAGCACCAGTTCTACCCCACCCATTTCCCCAGCTTCGTCTGATGTCTCAGTCACTGGCTCTTTACCAGATACATTCAATGACACTTCACCATCATTTGTTCTGCAGCCCTCTCCTGTCCACCTTTGTGCAGAGGAGAGCCTAATGAGCAGCCTCAATGGGAGTTGCATCCAGTCTGATTTAGACGGGAATGATTCTGAGAAGGATAAGATGTTAGTAGAGAAGCAAAAAGTGATTAATGAACTTACCATAAAGCTACAGCAAGAGCAAAGACAAGTGGAAGAACTGAGAATGCAACTTCAGAAGCAGAAGAAAAATAACTGTACAGAGAAGAAACAGTCACAGACACATTTCTTTGGTGTTCCCATCAAGAAAGAAGACACTGTATGCAGTTGCCCTTTTCCATCAAAACAAACATCTGTGAAAATACAGACTAATAATTCAGAGAAACAACTAAGTACTCAAGAACCTACCCAGTTTCTTTCCCCTCTAAACAGTCATTCTGTAGAGTCTGTGGGACAGACCAAAGTATTTTCTCCCATATTTCTTAGCCCTCAGAATTCTCCCCAGCATTCTCCACTTGGAGCTATAAAAAGTCCTCAATGTGTCAGTCAGCCCCCATCACCCAACAACTATTACCTCCTCTCTTCATCTTCTAAGTCCCAAGGAGAGAAGCACAGTGGCCCCCCACAAACCAGCAGCAAAATGTGCTCAATTCAGGTAAGGAGCTCCAGGGATATATAAAATTCATTAAGAATAAGCTGCTAAACAGCTAGAGATTATCGTTTCAGTTTATAGGATAGGCTTTGAGAAATGTTCCCCATACAGGCCCTCATAAAAAGACCTTGTGCTTAGTTGGGCCTCCTTAGGAGGGAGTCAATTCAATTTTTAAAAGATTTATTAAGTATCAACTCCTTGCTAGTCACTGTGTTAGGTTCTCAGGAGCATACAAAGCTAAATAGGACAGCCACAGCTGTCTAAGAGTATACAATCTAGTGGAGAAATGTAACAGGTAAATTGAGATCTTTTCTAGTTCTAGTCTATGATGCAAAGGAAAATGTGATATAATAATAATAATAATACCTAAAATTTATATGATGCTTTGCATTTTATGAAATACTTTAAATGTTACCTCATTTGGTCCACACAATTGTGTTAGGTAGGTGCTATTATTGCCCCTATTTTAAAAATAAGGAAATAGAGGCTCACAGAGTTTAAGTGACTTTTCCAGGGTCATACAGATAGTATGTGTCTGAAACAAGAATTGAATGTAGGTATTCCTGACTCTAAGTCTAGTACTGTAACGATTCTGCCATGCTGTCTTTTTGGTCCCAGATCTGTTCTATAGAGTGACACCATATTTTTCTCTACCTGACAGTTCATCAAATATTTGAAGATAGCTCTTATAATATAAAAAGAACATTGAGTCAAGTAACAAGAAACTAGGTTTTAGTTCTGTTCTGCTTTGAATTAGCTGCATGAACACTTCAATAAAATGAAAGCTATCTGTCCCTTTCTTTCCATTCACATAGCCAGCAACAGAGTTCAGACCCGTGCAGTCTTTCTTCTCTGGACTTTTGTGAAAGTTCAGACTCTAAACTCTCCCTGCTCTAAATCAACCTCCTTACAACTGCCAATGGCTATTCCTAAAGCACAGGTCTTACCATGTCATTCCCTTGCCCAAGAAGCTCTAGTGATTTACCATTGCCTCTAAGATAAACTATTAACTCTTCTAAACAGATATCATATAGAAAACATGCCATATTACACAATAAATTAAATCAATATTACTGTTGTTATGATTGCTTATTGGAATTCCTCTTTGGAAATTGCCTTGGAAGCCTAGGCATATTGTTTTGAATATTTTCACAGAAGGTTAATCTTTACCTTTTCAAAATTGATTTTATTTTAGGAACTAAGTAAACTAATCATTCAGGGATTTTTAGTTAGTTCTTAAAGTCGAAGGAGTAGATTTGCCCTCCCTAAAAATATTCAAAAAAATGTACCCAGGATCTCAAAGCAATTCCCACTGAAAAGCTCCCCCCCAAAATGAACAATGTCAGTCTTATTAAAATAAGTGTATGATCTTCCAAGGTGGCTTTTGAAGGACTTTTATTTGGACCCTATTATTTACTTGTATATCAAAGTGTCATTTTGCTTAAAATACAACTAGTCTTACTTCTGTATGGTCATTTTGTTTTGGTGGTTTCCCTGTGCCCTTGAGCATCCCATCGCAGTAACATGAAAAGGTTTTCAACTAATACTATGTGGTTCTGCATTATAATAGTGTGAAACTATTCCAAAGATTATTTTTCAGGAAAAAAGCTACTTCATGCATTTAACAAATATTTATTGAGTATATGCTAGATACCATGAGTGATTAAAAGATAAATGAGATATTGCCTCTGCCTTCAAAGACCTTACAACCTAGTAATAGCAATAATAAAAGTATAAATGATAAGAGATTTATAGCATGCTATTGCATTTCAGGAGGGGGAGTGAGTACATCAAAAAGATGAGAGCCAAATGAGTGAAAATGGCTACTAGGAATTTGAAGAATGAGATAAGAAAGAAGATAGGAGGAGACCAAGCTGTGCTTGATGAGTTAGTTCACAAGGTCCAAGCAACTACACTTCAGAGTATTAAAAGCACTGGCAGATGTTATTTCTAAGCCCCTATTAGTGATCTTGAAAAGATTGATGTAGAGCTAAAGGAGGACAAGCGGTGTCCTGCTTTAAATGGGAGTGGGGGTAAATAGAATCCACAAACTTTGCTCAGTGAGCTTGAATTTGGTTTCTGGTAAAATTCTTGAACAAATTATTAAAGGGATGGTTATTGAAGTCCATTAAAGTAAGTAATGACTACAAAAAGCCAACACGGCTTAATTAAGAACAGGTTATACAATAGTTCTAGGGATACGGACTGAATATGTTGAATAGGCTCCCTCCCATAGAGGAAGAGGCCATATAAACAGCTGGAATCCAACTTTTGGTAGGAAAGAGAAGCTCAACTGAAACATCAGTAGAGGCCAATCAGCATGACAGAGAGAACAAATATGGGGAAGACCACAACTCAGTAAAGACCTGATGACATCACAAGAACAAATCAGTAGAATTGGGGGGCGGGGAGTAGCAGTAGAAGCAGCACTGGAGAACAAGAAATTTTGAAATTGTAAGGGCACTTCTGCAGCAGCTTGAGTTGTCCTTACTACTTGGCTTCCTCTGGCACACGTATTCTCTGTTTATGTGCCCCTTCCATGTATGTGCCCTCTCACTCGTTGGTGTGGTAACCTGTGGGATAATAATACATATAAGTACATGGTAGAGTGTGGGAGTAAGTTTATCTATGTGTTGTCTGTATTATAGATAATGTAATTTATCTGTATTAAATAATGTTGTTTACTCAAATGCCATTTACTTTGTTATGCCATACTAATTTCATTCTCCCTTTCCATAGAGTTACTAGACTAGTGAATGAGAAGAATACTGTATCTATACTTTGCCTAGATTTCAGCAAAGTGTGTTGGTAAACAAAATGGGCTCCTTAGCACTTAGTTCAACAAGTGCCCTTGAAAAGTTTGGCTTTTGTTTGCTTTGAGTAATTCAGTGTATTTCATTGAGTCTTACTAAGTGCTAAGCCCCAGGTCCAAACCCCTATTAGGTGTAAAACCTATGTGGGTGTGGATTGGCAACTAAGGTGGGGCCCAAGGTGGGTCTAACTCCAGGGAGGGCCTAGTTTACATGTCTGGGACCGCAGAGGCTTTTAGACCACGTGGGTTTAAGTCCACCTCTTTGTGACGATTCTAGATCACGTGGGTGAGTCATATGTGTGACTCACCCCTGATGCTGAAAAAGACATAAAACTAGGGGTTGGCTTCCTCTTCCTTGGAGCTCATTCCCGCAGCAGTAGTGGTGAGCGTGACTCTGGGCCAGCCCTTGTTCTGAGCTCCCAGGCTGAACCTAGATGTTGGTAACTATAAATCTGTATTTGGTCTGTCTGTTGATGTTTGTAATTTGTTTGTAATTTGCTCTGAAGTTCAGTGTGCTGGTCTCTTCCCCTGAACTAAGTGAATGATATTTGTATGCTAAATTAAAGTAAGCTTGTCAATCCCTTCACCTTGCTTTCCTTAGTTAAGCAGATCAAAAGAACCTGTGCTGTCGGCAGCTTTCTGGGTGCTGGCTGTGGGTGGATCTTACACCCCCACAGAAGCTGCTAGCTGGATTGTGGAAACACAAAGCTACCTTTATGAACAAGTGGAAAGATGTGAGCTAGATGATGCTACAACTAGGGAGACTGATTCAGAATGACTAGAATGACCAGAGAATTGGAGTGATGTTATTTTAGAAGGAAGTCTATAGTGGTGTATCCTAAAAACTTCGCCTTGTGCTGTTTGCTAATTTTGTTAATTAAATTACTCTGTCCCTTCATTGAACTTTGATGATAACATAGATGGCATGGTGACATATATAGAAATAACACAAAGCTAGGAAGGATAACTTGTGTTTCAATGAATGATTCAAGATCCAAAATTAATATTGATAATATTAAAAAATGATTATAAGATTGACAGATTAGAATGTTGGGCTAAGATGAAATTTAATAGGAATAATTTGATTTCAAAAAATAAATTTCATAAGTACAAGATGGGGGAAGGTAGGGAGGTAACAGCTTTCTAGAAGAAATTCTGGGAGTTTTTGCGTACTGCAGTCTGAATATGAGGGAGCAATATGACACAGCAGTCAAGAGAGCTAATGTGATCTTAAATTGCTTTTAACAGGGGTAGAGGGAGGAGAGAATGACCATTTATTAAGCATTTGTTATGTGCCAGGCACTGTATTAAGCACTTTACAAATATTATTTCATTTGATCCTTACAAAAACCCTGGGAAGAAGGTGCTATTATTGATGCCAATTTATGGTTAAGGAAACCAAAGCAAACAGAAGTTGAGTGACTTGCCCAGAATCACACAACTAATAAGTATCTGAAGCCAAATTTAAACTCAGGTCTTCCAACTTGATTGCAAACCCAACACTCTATCTACTGTTTTACCTAGCTGCCTCTTTGAGAAGTATAGGATAACAGAGTAAAGTAAATGATGAATCCACTATATTTTGCTTTGCTCCATCCACATGTGGAGTATTATGTTCACTTCTGTATGCTGTAGAAGAACATTGGCAAAGGAGTTTAAGACCATATCATACAAAGATTTGGGATTGTTTAAACTAGAGAGCAAAAGAGTTAGAGAAGACATGATAGCTTTCTTCAAGTATTTGAAGGATGTCACATGGAAAGTCAAATGAAGGAATGAAACTAAATAACCTCTAAGGTCCCTTCCAGCTGTAGATCCATGATCCTAAGAAGCCGTATCTGAAGATATGTCATCTTTACCTCTTGTTTCTTTCTATAGAGCTCAGGAGTACAACATGGCAGTACTTCAGGCTTCTCTCCTGAGTCATCCAATATACGCACTCCATTCGTTGGTACCCAACAAGACAGTAGGCAAGTTACCAGAGTCAATGCTTCTTCCAAAAGCCCTGATACAAAACACAAGGTAAGCTTCTAGGAATATTTTTATGGGCATCACTTAAATCTTTCTCTTGCCCAATACTTTTCCTCTATTAGAACAAATGGCTGAATTGAGGGGAAAAAAGGAATATTTTATTAATAAATTTCTCCATTTTGAAGTTACTTATGTGACTCAGAGGGATGTGAATTTGAAGATGTCACAGGAATCTGGTAGTGGAATGGAAATGTCTCTTTTTAAAATCCACTGGTCCTCATATTGCCTTGCTTCTTGTTGTTCAGTCATGTCTGACTTCTTGTGCCTGCATCTTTAGGATTTTCTTGGCAAAGATACTGCAGTGGTTTGCCATTTCCTTCTCTAGTGGATTAAGGAAAACAGAGGTTAAGTGACTTGCCCAGAATCACACTGCTAGTAAGTTTCTGAAGTTGGATTTGAATTCAGGTCTCCCAGGTCTCTCCAGACCCAGAGCTCTATCCACTGAGCCATTTAGTTGCCCCCTTCTGGGGTTGCAAAGAAGTTTAAGAAAACAAGTACAGTTCACCCCACCCCAAAACTGAACTTAGCATCTATCAACAAACCAGTTCCTTCTGACTCCAGTTTCTATTAATAGCACTATTATCATGGCAGGAGGACTATGTATAACATGTTTGGGAGACAATAAAAAAGGCATTTGGTTTCCTGGTAGTGGGTTTATGTAGGTGCACAGTTGAAGCTAAAATTAGAAGCCATTCTGGAGGGTAGGCATTGCTAAAAAGGTAGTAGGGCATAAGGAGCATAGCCTGAAAATTTCTACTCTACAAAAGAAGAGAGCAAAGTAGGATAGTCAGTAAATTCTATCTCTACTAGTGAGAAACCTTTGAGTGAAGGACTTCAAACAACAAGAGCTCCATGGTCCAAGTGAGAAGAGGTTGGTTACAGGGTAGTGGAGGGAAATAGCAATCTGTTCCCAAGCAAGCCATTGTAGGCTCCATAGAAAAGAAACTGAGATGTCCAGTCAAGCATATAAGATATACTTCATGAATCAAATAAAGCTAAATTTAAGGAATCAAAATGTAAGTGACTTACCACTGTAATACTCTTTGGGAATACACATATTTTTTAATGGAAAGATGTAGAAAAGAAATTATCTTGGTATTTTCTTGGTCTTTTATGACTTTATGCTTAACTTCTCATTTTTTCCTTTCCTCCTCTCACTCTTGCTGTCAGAGAAAAGGAATCCCTCCTAAAGGAAAGCATATACAACAAGGCAAGAATAGGTTCCCACAACTACAATTGAGACTATGCTGTTTAGACTGATAAATTGGGAACATTTTGCTAGGAAGTTTACTCAGTTCCTTACAACAAGACAATATGTTTTATTTGTTTTTGTTTTGATCTAGATTACCAAAATTAGAACTACTCTTTCAAAAAAAGAGATGTGCTATACATTGATCACCTTTCCCTGTATTTCCCTCATGCAGATGGCTGTTTTACATTCTTCTTGTCAGGCAGGGCCAAAACTTTCTATTCCATCCCCAACTTTTTCAAAGTCAAGTTCAGGACTTTCAGAGATAACACAGCCTCCCACTTATGAGGATGCAATAAAGCAGGTAACTGCATGATTTTTTCTTTACAGAATAGGGGTTCCTAAACTGAGGTCCACACATCCCCAAGAAATACATGGACAAATTTTAGGGGGCCCATGACCCTGACTGGAAAAAACCCTTATTTTCACTAATCTCTAGCCAAAACTTAGCATTAAAGTTAACTAGGTGGTACTATGAATAAGTTCAAATCCCATATCAGTGAGGTGACTCTAGGTGAGTAACTTAACCTCTGTCCTATAATATTCTCAACTACAAAATGTGGATAATAATAGCACTTAGCTTCCAGGGTTGTTGTGGGGATAAAATGAGATAATATTGTAAAATGCTTTGCAAATCTTAAAGCACTGTATAAAATGCTATCTGTTATTGTGGTTATTATTTCCTTCGATTGTTTGAAAACATTTTTTTAATAATGGATCCGTAGGCTTTAACATATGGTAACATTCTTCATGTCCCTTTCTTTCAGGAACAGTGAGTTTCATTTTTTAAAAGGAACAGAAAAGCCAGAAAAAGTTGACTTTCAAGATAAAGATAAAACATAAAGCTTCAAAAACATCAAGAGAACTGTAGGCCAACTAGATCCTAACCCTATTCAAGTGCATTTACTATTTTTAAAGTATATCTCTACCAGATTTTAAGCTGAGATGCAAATCAAAATAAAATTAAGTTCAATCTCATGATACTAGTAGAATACGACTCAATTATTTATACCAAATGTAAACAGTTTAACAGAAAGAAGAAATTGTAGAGTGAGGGGGAGGAAAAGCATCAGCTTCCCTACTTATTAAAGATATAATACACCAAAGATAGATACCTCTAAAAAGAAAGGAGACTGTCTATTTTGTGCCCCTTCATTCAATTTCAAATTTTTCCTCTTTAAAATGAACTCTGACCTAATTTTTCCCCTAAGCATTAAAGCTGCTTCTTTAGTTTAACTTTCGATTTAATTTTTCCCATACTAAAGCTGATGATTGACCCTGGTACACAGTATAAATGACTTTCTAACTGCTCTGTTCTCTTGTGGTTTTCATTGTAGCAAATGATTCAAAGTCAACAGATGGATGAACTCCTTGCTGTCCTCATCGAAAGTGGAGGTATGAAGCCCTTGCATGCTGGATTCTCATACTGCAGGAAGTGGCACCACCATTGACTGGTGATTAGAAAGCTAGAAAAAGAGCTAAAATAGTCTGTTCATCTGTTAGTGGCACTGAACATTTTTTCTTCACCATTTACATTGCCCTCAGGTTCCCAATCCATGCTCGCTGTCCACCAAACAAAAAGGGAACAAAACTTTGATATTTTGCCACTCTGGTAGCCAGTTCCTCACTCTCTCCTTCCGGTAGTTATTTTATTGTCTCATTCATTTTCATTCTTTTTCTCTTTTAATTTATTTCCCCTTTTCTTAATTTTTTTTCCATTGTACTCTCCTAAATTTCTTCTAGTGTAGCTTAAATCTCCTTCCTTTCTTGTTTGCAACAAGTAGAAAAGAGAAAATTTTTAATGTTTTGGTTTGAATCCATATAGCAATTTTTATGCTATTTATTTATATGTATAAATAGCAATTTATGCTATTGCACCTGGTCAAATACAAATTGGTATTAAACTAGCAAGCAAATTGGACAAATATTTTACTTGATTTCCTTTCTGTTAAGATGACTTAATTGGATTAATTCATCCAATCCAGACCTTTACATCATATCTATCCTGAATTTGAACAGTCTAACTAATGTAATCATTTGTGTTTTAACAGAAATGCCAGCAAATGTCAAAGAAGATCATTCATGTTTTCAAAAAGTACAAAAGATAACTGGATCTTCTCAAAGTCTTCTCCACAAATCCTCTAGCCCATTTGAGCATATCTCTTCAGCAACCCAGCTCTCTTTTGATCACTGCACAACTAATAGTGACAATCACTTTGAAGTCCTATTGAATTCTCATAGTCCCTTGGGCAAGGTCAGCGATGTCACACTTCTAAAAATTGGAATTGAGGAATCTCAGTTTGAAGGGATTATGGATAGATTCTCCGACAAAGCAACAGATGAACTTTTAGGTTCTCATGAGATCTTGCCAGCTCCTCTTTCGCCCATACAACCTCAGTTTTCACCTTCTTCCATAGATGGAACAGGTTTGCAGATGAGCTTAACAGAATCTCCATGGGAAACTATGGAGTGGCTAGACCTTACCCCACCAAGTTCTACAACAGACTTTAGTTCAATCACTGCCACAGGACCAAGCATCTTCAACAGTGATTTCTTGGATATTACTGATCTCGGTTTGAATAGCACCATGGACCTTCATTTACAACAGTGGTAAAATACCAAATGTGCAATACTAAGTATGAGCAGAAACGCACTGAAGGAGAATGAAAATACCTAATCACAGATGCCTTTATTATTAATAGAAGAGATAAAGCCAAAAAGAAGCAATGCAGGATTTAGTTCCAGCTAATAAGAAGAAAATGGACTTTTTATTATATAAAGTTTACCAACTGTTTGCTACTGAGAATGATTCAAATTATACCTTTTGTAGTTGGCTTTTTTAGACTACAGGTGCCAAGAATGTCTTTCAGTGCCTCTAAAAAACACGGATTTAAAAAAAGCGTAATTTTCTCAGGCATTGTTTGGGTCTTGTCTCATCTTAAAATGAAACCCATTCACATAACTAGACAACTCAGCACATAATGTAGAAGGGAAAAGAGATTTTCTTTAAGAACAAAGAGAATCATAAAGACCCAGTTCAAACCTAGGGAAATGGGATGTCTTCATATTATAGGCTATTAACTCATTTTCCAGAGATGATACTGCCTATGCATTAATCTGGGGTAAAATACTAGCTTCCTTTGGTAAATCCTTGGATAGCTTTTGAGCCATCAGTGGAAAAAGACAAAGCCCATTTAATTCTAGGGAAGCTAGGTCAGCTCAGCAGCTTTCATCAGTAATGCTTTTCCAGGGACTGTTTTCAATCAGGAGCATAGGCCTTTTTTGGTCCTTGATAATTAACTGACACATCAAAGGGACCCAGGTCTACCCTGGGGTTGTGTTGAGCACATTCTTCACCTTCAAGCCTTAGCCAAGCAGCTAGCACTGTTTATTGAGAAAAAGAACAGTGTATACAAAGTTGAGTGGGCTAAAAAGTCCAATGTTTGCTCTCTATAAAGGAAGGCATTGGGAGGAATTTGATACTTTACTCTCCAGATCTCCAATCAGAGAGGAGAAGAGGCTGAGGAAAGTGGTCAGTCAAGGTTTAAGTCAGCAGAATGTTGATGAGGTAAGAGGTAATTAATCTTGAGGAGGTATCAGCAGAACAGCAATTAGAAGAAGCTGAAGAAGGCCCTTATTTCAGTCAGGAGCAGGAAACACACACACACACACATATACATATATATACATATATATATACGCATATATATATATATATGTATATATATGGTTACTCTCTGGCCTTCTGATGGTGACATTAACTTGAGTCTTCATTATTCATGAAGTTCAAATTAAATTCTTAGGTTTGGGGAGGGGGGGTGTGTAGTCCACCCTAATTCATATTTTTTCTCTTCACTTTCCTTGCAACTTGTCCATCTCCTTTTACTGTAGTCCTAATCCTTTTTCTTTCTGTAGCTCCTCCATTTTTTTAATCCCAAATCTTAGCTGAGTGAAAAAGCATAACTGGTAAGGTCTGACATAGCAACAAAATTTTCTGATAATGCTACTAGGAAATAATAATGCACTCAGATCCATAGGATAATACCTCCTCCACTGTCACAAGACCTTCCTTGAGAAAAAAAAATTCTTGTGAAATGTTTCATAAGCCTCTCAGGTGACAGGTCATTATATTCCCATTTGTTTTCCAAAAAGCCATTCAATCATCTGATATTTTATAAAGATCCACTTTGGAAAACCTGATTGCTATCATGCAAATGGTAAGTATAGGTTAAAAAAAGATATTCATGTAATAGAGTATAGTTTGTGAAACTAAAGAAACTAAAAGAAAACACAGTTGCACATTGAAGGGGAAAAGAGGGATTTGGGTGACAGTAGAGAGTAGTGTTGTCTTCATTCCCATTGACCTTTTGGATTTGGGCTAGGAGCTGACAAGAATGTTGTAGAACATTTTCTTCAGATCTCACCGTTACTCCCAACCAGAACTGGTTGCTTTGGAGGATATAGAAAGTAGCTATATGTTTGTTTTGAATCACAAATACACTATTTCCTTCTATTTTTTACAACTATTGTTCACTGTGCACTCCTAAGATATAAAAAAAAATCAATTTCCATTTTCATGATGTTTAGGATTTCTCTTAGAAAATCAAAAATTGACACATCATTCCAGTGTCATCTGTAAAAGTGTTTAAACAATCATTTTGGTGCCTACCACCATTGTGCAAGCTTTCAGGCTCTTATTCTGAGAGGAAAATATTTTTCTAAAGCAGTATTATTAACCATCCATGTAACTGCTTAGCTGCTATGAAATGATGCCTGGATATATCCTACAGGAACTTTCTGATGGAACTGCAGGACTACAGTGGAATAACTGGTTGTTCTCATCTAAGTGCCTTAGAGCATGGTTCATAACACCTGGCTAATCAAGAACCTATGTGAAGACACAAAATGATTTCAACAAGTATCTCTGGAAAAGTCCACTAAGAATATGCAAATTGCCTTACATTCCTCATGTCTAAGTTACTACTCTATATTGTTTTAAAAGATTTATATGGGACATCTATTCAGATTAGTCATCATTCCTGAGTATCTAAGTGGAGAAATCATCATTTCTTTGAAACTAAAGATCTGAGAAGAGAAATCTTATTAATACATTCCTCACGTTCATAAGATAATATGATCTTATTTAATTCTTAACTTCCTTCTTGGTACATATTGCCACATGCCATGTTTGTTTTTTTCTTTCTTAGTTCCTTTTAAAAACAATCACACAATAGTTTGTGTAATTTTCTCTGTTATTTCTATCTCTGATGAAGTGCTTGTTGTTGACAAAAAGGTAAGAACTAACTAGGAAGACTCTAGAACCACGTGTGGGTTTATTTTGTTTATTTGTTTAGTGGAACCTATTTGGGACATATCCTGGATGTACACAGAAGTTGAACTGTTCTAATTAAAAAGTTATTTTGTTCCAGCATGCTCCAGAAAATCAACATGAGATATAAAAAGAAGAACCCCAGAATGATTTGTCTCTATCACTCACTCAGCAATCATGACACAAATAAGTAGTATTCCCAGAGTATTCTGTCCTCTCAAGAAATAATAACAAAACTGTAATATTGGAATGTCAAGTTGCTGTACCCTAACCAAAATTTCTAGCATCACCTCCTTGAGAAGTACTACCTTCAGGATTCTCTAGAATGCTAGAGGTCTCTCCTCTAATGATCTTCCTTATTGTTTGGGAAGAATAAAACCCAATGATTTTAGCATTCTCTAGTAATAAAAGTTTGTTATTTCAAGTCTTTATTCCAGTGACAAATACCCATTCATCTGTCTTTTGTGGTAAATTAAAAGTAGATGAAAGCCTGATGTGACAGTCTCGGGCCCTCTGCAGTAAGGAATTACGATGTCCAAAACAATTGAATTATAATGAAAAATAGTTTGAGGACTTGTTAACCCTGGAAGTTCTGGGAAGTATAAGGTACATTCAGTTCTTCAAGCTTTTTGCCATTGCTGTAGCATACTCTGGATAATATCAGAAGCAGATATTACCAAAAGGTTTGGTACCTGTAGTCATGGTGGCTCATTGAACCACAATTTCAATACCAAATTGAAATGGACCCTCCAATGGTCATATTTATATTTTTTATATTCCCATTTCAGTCCAAACATACTCAAGTTAAATAGTAAATCTATCCTCCAATGGTCATATTTATATTTTTTATGTTCCCATTTCAGTCCAAACATACTCAAGTTAAATAGTAAATCTATCAGTATAGTGAATGCCTTCAAGTGTGGTCATTGGTAGTGTCCCTAGTTTCCATCATATTCTAAAGATGACCCACATTCTACAAAATTCAAACCACTTCAAGGAGGTACCTTAGTGAAAAATTAAGCCACATTGTTCCAGGGTAAAATAATTTTAATTTTGCAATTATGGTAAGGTAAATGAGAAAAAGGGAAGAAAAATTTACGTTCCTTAAGGAAAGGTAGCTTTAACTTTTCAAATTAATTTAGATCAGATCTGAAAAAGTGTATCCTGTTCTTCTGAGTAGTCCTTTATCTAAACAATACTTCTCTATTCTTATTCAGTCAAAACCAAACATTTTCCAGTTGATATTGTTAAAATAATATTCCTCAACACATATTTAATGAGCAAGGCACATGGAATACATAAGGTTATTACCCACCTGATGGTGTTAGTTGAGTCCAGGAAAAAAAGTAGATAAAATGATGTTGCAGAGAGTAAGTAATTCTATGGGGAAATGTTATGAATATTATATGTTGGTATTAAGTTGATTACGTATCAATAAAACTATTACAAAATTGAGGATGGCAGGGCCCCTTCATGTGGGGTATGCCTGTAGAGAATTTGGCCCAATTATTCCAAACATTTACTTAACATTGGAATATTTTAGGGATTGTAAATGTAGCTCAAACCATGAATACTGGGAAGGAAAAGGATCACAGTATTCAATTATTCTCAGTGATACCACTAGGGAATAGAAAAACTTTTTATTAAAATATATTTTTCTGTTTCATAAATAGGAAGTGCAGTGTCACTTAAGTAATGGGTGCATGGGGAGAGCCTTTCACTATGTAGCAACACTTCTCATATGGCTAGATGAATAACTATTCACCTCACAGATAGGTATATGGATAGCTACTCTCCAGTGTAGCTAGCACACTTGCTCTCACACTGGCAGGTGTAGATTCCCAGAAAAGGACTGCCACCACACAGTTCCACCCAAACTATCATAGGGTGCTAGGCAGCTTTGTCCAGAAAATGTCTGGTAAACAACTAGCATTCTGGCAGGAAAAATTATGCATAACATACTTCTAAGTTTAATCTGCATTATTACCATTTTCTCCATGACTTTCTTATGTCTAACAGCAAAACTGTATATCGAACCCTGATTTGTAGCATTTGCTGATTTCCCAAGTGAAATTTTCACACTGATAATTTAACAGTCATGAACCAGTTGGAGCTGGTTGGACCTCTTGACCTAAGGATAAACCTATTCACTACTCACATTCTTGAGATTCCACCAATGCATTTCATCTTCCACAACCAGCCACTTGCAATAATGAAACTTTTAGATCATAAGCATAACTATTAACATAACAATAAGGCAAAACTAACAATTCTATCATAGGTATTGATATTGAAGCAAATGCAATGAATGATAAGTATATCACAACCCACACATGACATAAATTTTGGTCACACTCCCCCAATAATATGTTCAGATTCTGTAGGGAAGTATACCCATGCACTTAGAGAAATCTGTCCAAAAGGACATGGGTAAGGAAAATTCATGTGCTCAAGGTGACATAACTCTGGAACTATAAATCAGTGTCCTCTCTCTGTCTCATGAATCTTCCATAAGAGTGCTTTCATGAATCTAGCTTCTGTGTTGATCAATTACTTCCACTGCTAAACTGAATTGATCCAAATTGCTTGAATGGATGTCACAGCCAACCTAGGTGATGCAGTGAATGAATTATCTATTTCTCTGCTTCCAATCTGTTCTTGTGCTCAGCTAGAGTTTACTCCTCAATAGTGACTGCAGTATTTATTACTTGTAGACTCAAACTTCATCCTTTTATACATCTCTTTCTTATCCTCCTGGGTTCAGACTCTGGAGCCTCTTTATGAACAATCCTACATTTACTTATACTTAGTAATTATAATCTTATCTTCTGTCTATAATTAGGCAAATTCCATTTGTCCCAAATTCATACAACAGTTCTGGTGTCTACAACTTTCCAATATATTAGACTTTGTCACCTTAAAAACCTAGAAACAACACAGAACTCCAATTATGGCCTCACTAGCTCAGAGTTCAACAGGACTTATTACCTCCTTTGTCCTGGAAGTTGTACTCATACATTCAAATATTGCATTAAGTTTTGTTTGTTTGACTATCATATCACTATCAAAAAGTAACTACTTCAGAGGAACTGTTAGAACTCTGAGCAGCCTTAACTCAGCAACAAACCTTAAAGAAGCAATAACTTATACTTAGAATGTCTCTCACCATTCATTTAGCCTGCATTATTCTTTTACTACTTACAAATATGTTGAGGATCTGGCACCACTGTCTCTTTTCACTCTTACATACAGAACAGTGTTAAGAAAGCCTCCCTCCTGGCTTGTGAAATACTTATACTCTGTGCAAAGGAGAGAATGCTAAGTAGGCAACTGCAAGTCATCCTTCCCCCTGCCCTACCCCCACCACCCGCTCCTGGTGTGTGTGTGTGTGTCACTTTGAAGTGAACCTCACTCCTTCCTGTCACTGAGTGCAAAGGATTCTCCTTCATCCTCAACTTACCCCCACACTCCACACCACATAGGTATTTTATCTAGGATAGCAATGCCACCACTTACTAGCTGACATTGCAAAAAAATTCCTGCAAAGTTATCTAGTTTTCATTGATCACTAGTTAAATGTAGAGTGATGCAGCTGCTAATAAAACTAATGCAATATTAAACTTTATTATTATGGACAGAGTGTTTTATCATGTGCCATACAATGGGCTTACTGCTGGGAATAAAAGTACAAGCAAGCAAAATACTCCCGGCCCTCAAGGAATTTATATTCTAATGGAGGAAAATAGCACATAAAGAGAAGCTGGTAAGTTGGAGGGCAGGTGGGCAGCATAATTCCAAGGGTAGGATCCAAAGTCCTTGTAGGGAAGAAGTGGGGATGATGGCTCAAATGGAGCTTGGTTTATCAAATGGTTTAGAGCTAGTAGCCTTGAAGTGAAAATTGTACATATGTTCATAGACTCACAAATTATTAAATTGTAGTGATGATGGTATATATATATATTTGTGGGTATATATGGAGGGGTTATATAGTGTCCTATATATATATAGATTGTATATATAATCTAGTTCAAATGAATCCTTTCTACAGCATCTCCTGACAAGTGGTCATCTTAGGAAGTGGGAAAGGAATAGGTGTCTTAATAGACTACAATGTGCAAGAATCTATTCTAAGTGTTTTACAGCTGTCTCATTTGTCCTCATAACAATGCTGCTGGGTAGAGACTGTTATTATCTTCATTTTATAGTTGAAAAAAACTGAGGCAGCAGAGGTTAAACAACTTGCCAATACAGCTAGTAAGTGTCTGAAGTTCAATTTGAGCCCAGATCTTGACTCCATGCCAAGCCCTCCATCCACTGCACGACCAAGCTGCCTTTAGATAGCAGTTTAGTGTAAGGATCTCCATTGTCTCAAACCATATTTGAAGTATTATACTTGCTTCTGTATATCACTTTTTTAAAATTTTGTTATTGATTCCTTTTCCCCCACATTACAATAATTTTTCAATATACTTCTTTCTCTAGATCTGTTGAACCTTCCCTTGAAACAAAGAAAAACAATTTTTAAAAAATATATTGACAAAGCAGATAAGTTAATGGTATATTTATATTCTATACACAGACCACAGAATTTAGAATTGAGAGGATATATTTCCTATGTATTTCCCATTACATATCTGACAAATGAGCATCCAACTTCTACTTGAAGATCTCCAACGAGAGGGACCCCACTTCAACTTGAGAAAAAACAGTCTACTTACAGTCTAGTAGTTAGAAGCTTTGTGCTGACATCTAGTCTAAATTTGTCTCTTTGCCACTGCTGCCCATTGCTCCTGATTCTCACCCCTGAATTCAAAAGAGTGAGGCTATTCCCTCTTCCACAAGATAGCCCTTCAAATACTTGAAGACAGCTATTATTGCCTCTCTGAGTCCTCCTTTATCCCAGACTAACTATCCTCATTTTCTTCAACCAATCCTATGTGTCATGGACTTAAAACCATGCTAGGTGCCATCCTCTGCACTCTCTCAAAACTGTGACACTCAGAACTGAACACAGTACTCCAGATATGGCCTTACCAGGGTAGAGTACAGCAGGATTGCTGCATCTTTGTTCCAGGAAGTTCTACCATTGCAATACAATTATCATATTAGGCTTTTGGGAGTGCCATGGAATATTGTTGATTCATGTTGAGCTTACCTTACATTAAAACTCAGCTCTTTTCTCAGGCAAATAGCTATCTAACCATAACAAGTTAAGTCAAGTTGACAAGCATTTATTAAGCACCTACTATAGACCATGACCTAAACAACAACAACAACAGCAAAACAGTCCCTGATCTCAAGAAGTTCACTTATATTTTGTGTAGTCAACTTTTTAAACTCAAATGTAAGAGTCAAAATAATGCTAGAAACTTTCACAAACTTCTTGGATTTTTAATTAGCCATCCATATTCTTTGTTAGCATCCCTTACCACCCCCCCACACACACACACACACTTTGGGTCATAGAAATTTGCTATGATAGGACCAATATTTCTTGTCACCACTTTTTTCTTCCCACCCACAACATAGGGAGGCTTCATCTAAAAAAGGAGACAAAAGTGATCCTCAGAACTGATTGGTCAAAGTTCCTTGATGCAACTTTCTGGTCATCTAAGGGTATAAAACAGCTCAAGTACATGGAATCTAGGCCCTTTGGACTTTCTGGATTGATGAAGACCATGAGAGTCATGTAATCCTGCCCTGCTGACCAGATGTGTTTTCATATGGAGACAAGGGGGACTGGTCTTCAGAGAAGCTAAATACCTCTCTGTACCTCTGTTGCATATCCTTTTTATATCATAGCAGGGCAAATCTCCTAGTGTTAAATATTCAATAATTTGTAACTCATTTCACCCCCACATTAACCCTGATCTGAGAGTGATGGCATTAGAGCTGTGCCTTCAACATATGCCATCTACGCCTTCATCCAAATTGTGATAAAAACGTTAAACAGGGCATGGTCCAGGCTCTACTCTCTCATTTGGAGGAAGGCTGAAACGATGTTGGCGGATAATTTGAGTTCAAGAAATTTGAGCCAAAGCAGGACAGATTGTGTGTTAGCACTAGGACCAACAGAACATAGTGAGCCCCCCCCAAAATGGAGAATCACCAGGCTGTCTGAAAATAGGTGAACTGACACAGGTTAGAAAGACAGACCACTTTAAAGCTTCTCCACTGAACAATGATGAAATCTCACCAGTAAATGGCCATTGCCCTTCCAGACTAGGTGAGATAGAGAGACCAAGTCTCAAAAATAAATAAAACAAAACAAAAACTGTGCAGGGTCCAGTAAAAATACCTAGCACACTCCACTGGAAACATCCTATCAAGATGCCATGCAACCTATAAATAGGTATTCTTTGAAAAAGTTCATTCAACCTCGGAATGTTCCATTTAAATATATAAGGCTACATCTCTTTATTTTTTCTTTAAGCATAACATAAATCCAGATATTTTTATAAAATGTTTTGTTATAATCTAAGTAAACCATATATACTTCACCCCCTGGATCTTCCATTTTTACTGTCAAAAAGAAAATATGCTTTGTCTAGCATGGTCTGTGTCATTAATAATTACATTTCCTTTTCTGGATGTTCACTAATCAGCTTTTTAATAACCCATCCTAAAACTTTTCCAAGAACTGAAAATAAGCTTATTGTGTGCAGACTATGTGTTCTCTTTTGTGATAATAAAAACATTTAACCTTCCCTAATATTACAGCTCCTCTAATTTTCCACAATATTTTGAGTATCATCTCCAATCTTCATAAATTTTTTCCATTTTAGTAAATTTTTATTATTTTGTTTTTATAGCATATTGTTTCCTTCAGTCCCAACTCCCAGAGATCCATTTCATATGACGAATAGTATTTTTAAAGACCAAGAGAAAAGGAACAGAAAAAAGATCAGCAAACCAATTAATGCAATGTAAATATTCAAAAAGATGTAATGTACAAGATGTATAAACTCCCACTTCCACAAAGAATTGAGACTCTCCTCTCATTTCTCTTTATTCAAGTCCTGCTTGACATTAATAATTTTATTACATTCACTTTTCATGTTTTGGTGTGTGGTTGTTCTATTTACATTAGTAATTGTGTATATCATTTTATTGTCTCTGCTTACTTCACCATCAATTCATATTTACATACTTCTCTATATTCATCACAAATATAATTTCTAACAGCACAGTAATATTCATGTACCAAAATATATTTAACCAGTCTTTGCTAAATGAGCATCTACTTTGTTTCTAATTTGCTATAACAAAAAAAACGAAGCTATAAATATTTTTTTCTGTATATGAGAACTTTCTTCTTATCAATGGCCTCCTTGGAATACAAGCTCAATAATGGAGCTTCTGGGTTAGTCACTTTACTTGCATGATTCCAAATTGCTTTCCAAAATGGTTGTATCATTTCACTGCTCTGCCAACAATATATGAGTGTGTCTATCATCCCACAACACCTCCAACAATGACTATTGCCTTTTAAAAAAAAAAATTAAATTTGAATCTAAG
>CM053626.1:155769821-155788664 GCA_028646595.1 Phalanger gymnotis | reverse complement strand
GGGGGACCGGCGTGGGACAAGGATGCCAGCCTCCTTGAGGCGGGAAATATGGAGAGCTACTGAGGAAAGAGAACGAATCTGTCTGGAGGCTAGAAAAAGCAGTTTTGGGTCCTGGTGGAGGGCCACTGGAAGAGAGAAAAGCAGAGAGCTATGCCCCTGTTGGCTTCAGAAGACATGGGATACTGATGAATAGAAACCGGAGAGTCTGTGGCTAGAAGCCAGGAGGGTTAGATTCAGCCCAAACCCCAGGGACCAGGGAAAAAAAGTGGTCCAGGTGGGGGCTGGCAGAAGCTGACTTGGTTGGCTCATGAAGGAGGAACTCAGCACAAGAGGGGAGGGGAGGTCGGGGCTAGGTCCAGGGAGGCTGACTCACCATGGGCTTTGGGTATCACAACTTGACAATAATAGCATTTTATGACAAATAACTTTTCTTTTTTGAAATTTTTTTTAACCTGGACCTAACAATCAAATTTTAATTTTTAAAAGAATATCCTAAAAGCCAATTATTAAAAATTAGTCTTACTGACTTTAAAAGCCAGGTTCAAAGGTCAGCTAGTTTCTGACTCCACTGTTCTCTTTCTTTCAGTAAAACTTCCACCTGCAGGCTTTTCCCAACTTATGGTACAAATAGGGATCCCAGTACTGCTGCTACAAAACCTGGAAGTTTATAACTTCTTAAATTAAACTTCTTTAAAGGACATGGTCATATGAAATGACTCAACAGTTTCCTAATCCATTCATTATTTTAACAGTACAATTGTCAATCTAACAACACTTAGAGAAATTGTTTCTCTAACAACACAGATGAACCTGACAGTTGTTACCTAGCAGCATGAACTTAATTTTAGAAATACAACAATATCATAAACAAATGTCATGTATTTAAACCTTTTAAAATCATAATTAATTAATTACCAATCTGGCTGGATATATTTTCACCTTCATCTTATCACCATTGACATAAACTTCACTTCTGAGAAAATTCACATATGAAGCAATTCTTTTTAACTTGAATATTTGTTTTTGCCAATCAATATACTAAATAGTTTTACTATTAAGAATACTATTACAATTTGGAATCACCTGTTATAACCAGGTTAGTTTAAAGTGATATAATGGACCAATATTCATGTTAAATTTAGTAGAACCTACTCATAGATCTAGTCCAAAGGGTGGGTGGACAATAATCTCTTCCACCTCTCTATAACTTCATCTATTGGATTTTTAACTCAGGCTATCAAGCCTTTTACTCTAAGCTGCTTGCTCAAGATTTTAATTTACTAATCTTCCACTTTTATCACAGTCTCTCTTTTCCTTTTCCCATAAACTTTAGTGACAAGCAGTAAAATGAACTCTAATTTATCTTAAGCATTAAAATTAGGAATGACACATCTTCAGTTTTCACTTTCACTTCTTTTCGGGTTGGGTCCCATTACACAAAACCTTTTTCTCCTTTATGTAGGCAGAAAAAGGGTTAAAATATTTCTCTAGCTGTTTCCCTTGTTGATCTTAGGGAGGAGTTAACTCTTCCTTATCTCGAAGCTTTTTAGTGCAGAGAAGTTCAAAGGAACTTCTCCCATGTACCTTTAAGTCTTTCTGCTCGGATAACTCTGCCTTTTTCTGAGTGGAGGTTATGCTAGAACCCCAAGAACTCAGTTTTAACACTTTTCAGGCTTTCTTTTCTCACATGCCCTGTTTTCTCCCGTCTTCAACATAAATCAATCTCCCCCCACAGCTTGACTTTAACTTATGGGTATTTCTTCTTACGGTGTTTAACTTTAACAAGACTAGGGACACATAGCCTCCTCTGCTCCCTCCTCAGGAATGCCAGCGTGATAGGGAGGGGCAAGAGGGGAGTTTACTGCCCACTGCTGCTGCAGCAGCTGACAGGCTACTCTCACTCATTCAAGACACACACATATAGGCACAAACAGACAGACAAAAACACACAAAACACAAAACAGAGAGACACCCCAGGACAGATACCAGAAACTAGAACAGGCAGAGGCTGGACCGTCTCCAGCGTGCCTGGGAGATGGTGCTTCAGAAGGCCTGTCAGACTAAGTAGGTCTGTCTCCGAGCCTTACTGACCGTTAAAGCTGCGTGCGGCCCCAAATCTCCACCAGAAAACAGAAAACAGAAACCTGAATCAACTTACCCTCTGGGGCTCTGAGATGGATTCCCCTAGAGGTGGTTTTTTTTTTTTTTGATCCACAAAAGTCCCAATAGAGGGCAGGTGGTCGTTGGGGGATGGGTTAGTTCTCCTGTCTCTCAAGCTCCAGGGGCTCTGAAATGTCTGGCCTAAAAGCTAATTATTAATGTATCAAAGGCCGGCTCCCCTTAGAGGTCGGGACTAGGAGATGCCCACTACCCGAGGAGGAGACCCTACCTGGCCCAGGTCTCAGGGGGTGCCACAGGCCACCCCCAAATCTCACTGGGGCCTCCAGAAATGTGCCAAAAAAAGCGAGCGAGACCCAGATATGAATTTAGATGTGGATTTATTGAAGCGCGCAACTGTTCAGAGTAAATACTCAAATCGAACAGCAGTGAGCAAGGGAAGAGAAAGAGTATTTAAAGGGAAAGAACACAATTAGATTTCCATGGAGATGGGGACACAAACAGTGGGACAAGCTGAGGCAGGATTATTTCCATGGAGAAGGGAACACAAACAGTGAGGTCCATGGAGATGGGAGTAAAAACAGTGGGGTGAGCTGGGGCAAGATGGAGAAACTGGAGGGGGGCAAGGCATAACAAGACAACTAGTCTCTTTTTGCAAAAACAATTGTCAGAAACGGAGAAAATTAGTTTCAACTAGGGCTGTGGTTAGAAGTAGGGCAAAGAGTAAGTTAGATCTGAAATATGCATGCTTAATCGCCTCATGAATATTAGCTTCTCCTCCCCAGGAGGAGCTAAGGGTCATTTTAAGGCTCATGAAATCTATGTGGATGTATGTGGAGAGAGGGGGGAACATGTCAAGGGAAAAACACGAAGTGAATATATTGGGAAGTTGCACACCTCAGAGTACTTGGCCAATGAGGAAATGAGGGAGAGACTTTGTATTTCAGGGCAAGGATTTAAACTGCTAGCTTTCACTTTTGATGTGTTGTTGTTCAGACAGAACACTCACTTCTTCTTTTTTTTTGGAGGGGGGAAGGCAGGGCAGTTAAGGTTAAGTGACTTGCCCAAGGTCACACGGCTAGTAAGTGTGTCAAGTGTTTGAGGCCAGATTTGAACTCAGGTCCTGATTCCAGGGCCGGTTCTCTGGTCACTGCACCACCTACCTGCCCCAGGATACCTACTTCTTGCAAGAACTGTAGAATGAATGAGCTGGCCTCATCTACCTCAGGAGTCATTCCTTTGGAAAATTTTATTCCTAACATCTTTATTTAGCATTATTAAGTTTCCATTTGGGTCTGTGTCTTTCATTTGTGTTCCTGAACTGATTGTAATTTTTAATGTGTTATGTAGTCTGTAAAGTATGTGTTTCCTATTTCTGCATTTTAAACTTTGTTTGAATTATCTCTATGCCCTGATACATGGTTAATTTTTGCAAAATTGTATTTCTAATAAATAAGTATATTCTTTAACACTCCTGTTTAGAAAATACTATGTCTTTTAGCTCTAGTTTCTCCAGTAATTTGTTCAATTCTATCTTTTCCCTTTTGCTTAACTTTCTATTCTAGTTGTCTGAAACTGAGAGAGGAACACTAAAATTTCTTGCTATCATTGTATTACTACTATTTCTTCTTATAATTCTATTAATATTTCCTTTATGAATTAGGTGCTAAGATATTTGGAGCATATAAGTTTGATATTGATGTTAGTTTGCAATGACTCCTTTCAGCATAATGTAGTTTCTTTATCTCTTTTTGTTGTCTGAATTTTTGTTTTTGCTTTTTATGGTAGCATAATTTCAGTCTCTGTTATTCGATACATAAGAAATTTTTTCTAGCCTCTCATTTTTATTCCATGTATATCTTTATTTTTTATATGTTTTTTCCTTTGCGTAGTTTTGCTTAACTTATTAGCTCCTCTTTCTTTTTTCCTTTAATCTGATTATCTAATTCTTCCCTTCTGTTTTTTTTCTTGTTATCTTGCTGTTGTTGTCATTTTTCAGTCTTGTCTGACTCTTCCTGACCCCATTTGGGGTTTTCTTGGCAAAGATACTGGAGTGCTTTGCCATTTCCCTTTCCAGCTCATTTTACAGATGAAGAAACTGAGCCAAACAGAGTTAAATAACTTGCCCACGGTCACACAGCTACTAAGTGTCTGAGGCTGGTTTTGAACTCACAAAGATGAGTCTTCCTGACTTCAGACACAACACTTTATCCATTGCACTTCCTAGCTGCTCTGCTAATTTCCTGTTAATTAGTCAATTAAAATTCTTCCTTTCTTTCCATTCAATTCATTTTTTTTGAATTCCATTTTCTGACCCTTTTCTGAAACTAACTTCTTTCTCTCCTTCTCTTCATTATTTATGTTCCCTTTCTGTCAATTCTAAGTTTTTATTCTCATTCATAGTCCTTACATTTATTTAGTTCTTTTTTAGTCCCTGTATTTCTCATGGAATTAAATGGAATTAAAGCTTCTATGTACCTATGTTGGGTTGCCTCATCTAAACAGTTTCTATGTTGTTACCTTGTTAATCTTGCCCCTGGTCCTCCTTTTCTACAGGTGATGAAAATGCCCAATGGCAGAAATTTTCCTGTCTCTCTGATTACATAGTTCATTATTAACCTCTGTCCTCTCCATGGTCATTTTCCCCCATGTGCTTTGAAATTTTCTCCCTGGATGTATTTCTTCCTACTCTTTTAAATGTCATTTGCCTCAAGGAGCTCTGATTTGGCTACACCCATTGTAAAGCCCCAACCTCCATTTATAGAATGTCTTCTCATATCACTGAAATATCCCCTCATATCACTGAAATAATATTTCCCCTTTCATTCTCTCTGCCCCCTTTGCCTCCTCACACATTCTTCTATAGGCTCTCTTCTTCCTGAGAAGATACTAGGAATTATTTTCCCTTCCTTGTTAGCCTTTGTCTTGATTGAGGTATCACACATATTCTCCTCAGTCTCTTTTTATGCATCTTCTCATTCTATCATTTAGTCTTATACAAAGTATTGATTCACCTGTAAGCAGGATATTGTTAGGTTTAGTTCATGATGTTTCAGACTTCTTTTTATTTGATTTTGAATTTCAATCTTATTTTCTTGTATGGATTTAGAAAGAAATGTCATAATGATCTCTGTTATTTTCTCCTTGCTGTTGTACTTCTTCACCTTTTTTGTATCTCTGTTGTCTTAGAGGATTTGAAAAGCAAATCATTCCTTCACATCTGGTTTTCTTTCTAGGAATTCTTTGAAATTTTGCAGGATAGGTCACCTTATTTGCATTTTGAAGTCCTTTGTACCTCAGATCACATTATTCTGTCTCCTTCTGTGATTTCTGCTGTGTGGATTAATCTTGTGTTTTTAAAGTTTCTTTATATTTAAAGATCTTTATTTTGTTTTCTCGCAGAAACTGTCATTTGTCAGTGTAATTGTTGAATTTAACTGTTATATGTCTTGAGGTTTCTAGCCTAAGGTCTATCTGGGGCTTCTTAAAATTGGCACTTTGTTTCCTATTTTCAGAAATTCTGGGAAGTTTTCTTGTATTTTTTGCCTGCCTACAAGAAAGAGGATGCCATGAGGACATGGCAGATGCAGAGACTGCCCTGGGTTTCTTAAGTGGATGTATAGGAAGCAAAAGAAGTAAGAGGATTCTCCAAATTGTTTTTACATCTTGAGAGTTTCTCATATAAAAAATTGCATAGCAACATAATTGTTGGGGAGGACTCACTCTACTATCTTCTTTTCATGCTAGTAGGTTTGGCCTCCAGACATCAAATAATTACTGTTTCTTAAGGGCTGTATGGATAATCTTGAGGGGATGGGGTTTCTAATACTGTAGCTACTAAGCTCTCATTGGTGCATTCCCTTTATCAATCAACCAGTTGAACTCCATTAGCTTTTACAAATAAGCTTTACTGAGAAGGTATACAGCAAGAACAATTGTCATTAAACTCCTATTCCCAAACCAGGACATTCCCTCTTCTTCCACAGATGTTCTGAGGAGAGTGGTATCAAACCTAAAACACAGAATTAGTCAGGCAAAAATATAAAGAACACTTAGGGTAAAGATATTCCTTAAAAATCCTAGTCCTGAGAGCCCTTCATGGATTCCTCACGGAGTTTCCCTTATGGGTGTAGCTCTTATGGATTCTGAGGATGGGTACTTTTCTATAGTTAGTAGTCAGGACATCTGTCTTTCAGAATGGTTCACAATTTCTGAAACCACTACTAACCTTGGGTGATTGTATTTCCATATACCTGTACAGCTGTTTCTTCTGTTGTTAATTGCTATCATTCTGGTGGCCACTACTACCACCATAAGTGGACTCCAGTTGCTATTAGGACCTGTAATAGCTTTGATAAATCTACCAAACTCACAGGATCTCCTGGGCACTCCTGTCTTGGAATACTTAATCACTTAAAATCAGAGAAGAAGAAACAAAGAAGAAATACCATGTGCTCATGTATGCATGGTATCCAGGTGGGAGATAAGGCAGCCGCTCTTTCTCCCACATAGCAGCTCACAGGAGTTGGTTTTTTTTAACTTATCACCAAAAAAGAAGAGACTGAGAAATTGTCGATTTGTCACTATAGCATACAAACTCAGTTTCAGCCCAGAAACTTACAAAACAAATTTTTCTGTCACCCAGTCCTTATGTAGTCTGCCCATAGTCCCCAGTTACTTGATTTATAATTTTTTCAACTATAAACTTCAAAACTCTACAGTCACATGCAAATGGGACGATGGACTACAACATTCTTTCACTATTATGAACTCAATTTTTGTTCTGCTTCACACAACTTTTCAGTACATTCATTTGAAGGGTAGTTCCCTGTCTGGTCCTTAGAACAATTTGCATCTCTCCTTAATATTTTATTTGCAACTACATTTTTTTACAAGTTGATGTTTTTTATCACTTTTCTTTTCATAAATGCTCTTTTTCTGATCTTTTAGAAACCAAACTGTTCACACATGAAAGAAGATATGACTTACATATAAAATAGAACCAAATATATTGTGGACATTATGGTATTTCATGGCCACATGAAAAACTGCTTCCCTCTCCATTCTTTATTTATTTTTAAAAATATTTTATTTTTAAAAATATTTTATTTTTTTCAGTTACATGTAAAAACAATATTTATATTTCGCTTTTCTTACATTTTGAGTTCCAAATTCTCTCCCTCCCTCCCCACCTTTCTTTTTGAGAAACAAGCAATTTGATAGAGCTTATACATGTGCAGTCACGCAAAATATATTTCTATATTAGTCATGTTGTAAAAGAAAACACAGACCAAAAAAAAGAAAGCAAAAAAGTATGTTTCAATCTACAGTTAGACTCCATCAGTTCTTTCTCTGGAGGTGGATAACATTTTTCATCAAAAGTTCTTCAGAATTGTCTTAGATCGTTGCATCGCTGAGAATATCTAAGTCATTCACAGTTGACCATTGTACAGTATTACTGTTACTGTGTACCATGTTCTCCTGGTTCTGCTCACTTCACTTTATATTAGTTTATTTAAGTCTTTACAAGTTTTTCTGAGAGCTCATTACTTCTTATAGCACAATAGTATTCCATCACAATCCTATACCACAACTTGTCATTGCGCAATTGATGGATATTCCCTATATTTTTCATTATTTACCACCATAAAAAGAGTAAAATATTTTTGTACCCACAGGTCCTTTTCTTTTTTCTTTGATCTCTTTGGGATATAGACCTAGTAGTGGTATTGCTAAGTCAAAAGTGAATGTGTCCCAATTTTTCCATATTGCCTCCAACATTTGTCATTTTCCTTTTCTGTCATATTAGCCAATCTGATAGATGTGAAGTAGTACCTCAGAGTTGTTTTAATTTGCATTTCTTTAATCAGTTGTGATTTAGAGCATTTTTAATATGACTAGATAGCTTTGATTTCTTCTTTATAGCCTTTGACCATTTATCAATTGGGTAATGTCTTATATTCCTTTAAATTTGACTCAGCTCTCCACATACTTAAGAAAAAAGATCTTCACTAGAAAACTCTGCTGCAAAAACCTTTTTCCAGTTTTTTCTCTCCCTCTAATCCAGACCACATTGGTTCTATTCAAGTAAAAACCCTTCAATTTAATGCAATCAAAATTATTTACTCTGCATCACACAAGGCTCTCCATCTCTCATCTGATCACAAACTCTTCCCCTATCCATGCATCCAACAGGCAAACCATCCCACGGGCTCCCAATTTGCTCACAGCACCATGCCCATGTCCAAATTATGCAGTTCACTCCTGTTTTATGAGTTCATCCCATTCACTCCCCCTTTCCCTTTCCCTGTCCTTCCTCAAAAGTGTTTTGCTTTTGACCACTACCTCACCCAATCTTCCCTTCTTTCTATCAGCACCACACCCCCTTCTTTTCTTTGCCTCCCTAACTAGTTCTCTGTAGGGTAAGATAGATTTCTATACTCAACTGATATTTCACTTTTTAATGCCTTGAGGCACAAGCAATATTAAACAATTCATCTTTTATGTGACTGAAAGTTCCGTATAGTGCTTGCTTATGTAATAAACCATCATTCTTGAAATTTCTATAACATTTTATATTCTGAGCAACACCCTTGTCCACAAGTTGAATTAATAATGTAACAAAAGCAGACATGACGGTGGTAAAAATGTTATAACCTCACCAAATTTTGTTGTCTCTAGTACTGGTAGAAGGAGTCTGCTTAGATACAAGATGTGTGTTATTCTTTTATATTGGGATGATCTGAAAAGAAGAATGAAATGAGAAAGACGGATACAATGGGACATAAAGGAAGGGAGAGGAAAAAGGGGAAATTATATCACATAAATATTGTATAGAAGGGAGAATTTTTACAATAGAGGAGAAAATGGGCAACATTTGAACCTTACTCTCAACTGAACTGTTTCAAGGAGGGGAAAATATATGTACTCACTGTATTAGCAAAGCAATAAACACAACATTTACGATAATCATGAATATACCTATGTAGTTCTGTATCGCAAAATATGAGAGACTCTCCATATAGAAGGTAGAAGAAGTAAAACATTTATTCAGACACCAGAGGACCAGATCCCATAACCAAGCAATCAGCTTCCACAACCAGTAAGCCCACTTTATGATAACATCAAGGAACTTGAAACACAATATCATAGCATGGAGCCTTGCCATCCAAAAATCATCCACCCCCCTGCTGAGGCCTTCCAAAAACTCACTCACAGCCACCACGTCTGCCCTTTCCCTAAGCTCTAACTGCTCTCTCTCAGCGTTTCCCATGACACTTTTTTTTTTCCTCTCAGCAAGTTCCTCCCACCACATGTGACTTAGGCTTCCTGTGACATAAGCAGGTCGCATGACCTATTAATGGGTGGGAAGGATCTTCAAATCTAAATTGTCATTACACTCATCCAGTTGGGCACATAAATTCATCTTATACAACAGGGAAATAGGAAGGAAAGGAGTTAAGGGAAAGGTAAGCTAAGGGGTGGGAGTGGAGGGAAGGAGATTAAGCAGTGGTCAGAAGAAAAACAGACTTTTGAAGAGGAAAAACAGTAAAAAGAGAAGAATAACTGAAAGCTGGATCGAAGGCAATATACAGTTAGCAGTCATAACTGAGAATGTGAATGGAATTAACTCACCCATAAAACAGAAGATAGTAGAATGAATTAGAAACCACAATCCAACAATATTTTGTTTATAAGAAACACACCTGAAACAGAAAGTTACACAAATTATTTATTTATTTATTTATATTTATTTTTAAAAATTAATTTACATATTTTTAGTTTCCAGCATTCACTTCCATAAGATTTTGAGTTTTAAATTTTCTCCCCCTCCCTCCCCTCTTCCATCCCCCAAAAGGTGTGCAATCTGACATAGTCTGTACTTATACATTCATATTGAACATATTTTATCATTAGTCATGATAAAAAGAAGAATTAGAACCAATGGGAGGAAGCATGAGAAAGAATAAACAAAAAAAACAATAAAAAAAGAGCAAATAGTATGCTTTGTTCTGCATTCAGAATACATAGTTCTTTCTCTGGAAGTGGTAAGCACTTTACATCATGAGTATTGGAATTGCCTTAGATCCTTGCATTGCTGAGAAGAGCTAAATCTATCAAAGTCAGTCATCACACAATATAGCTGTTACTCTGTACAATGTTCTCCTGGTTCTGCTCACTTGATTCAGCATCAGATCACATAAGTCTTTCCAGGTTTTTCTGAAGTTATCCTCCTCATTATTTCTTATAGCACAATAGTATCACATTACATTGGTATACTACAACTTGTTTAGCTATTCCCCAATTCATGGGCATCCCCTCAATTTCCAACACTGGGCCACTGCAAAAAAAAAAAAAGCTGATAGAAATATTTTTGTCTATGTGGGTTCTTTTCCCCTTTTTATGATCTCTTTGGGATACAGACCTAGAAATGGTATTGCTGGATCAAAGAGCATGCAGAGTTTTATAGCCCTTTGGGCATAGTTCCAATTTGCTCTCTAGAATGGTTGGATCAGTTCACAACTCCATCAACAATGAATTAGTGTTCCAATTTGCCCACATCTTTTCCAACATTTATCATTTTCTTGTTTTGTCATGTTAGCCAATCTGATAAGTGTGATATGGTACCTCAGAGTTGTTTTGACTTGTGTTTCTCTAATCAATAGTGATTTAGAGCATTTTTTCATATCACTATAGATAGCTTTAACTTCTTCATCTGAAAACTGCTTGTTCATATCCTTTGTCCATATCAATGATATCATTGATAAATATCAATTGGGGAATGACTTGTATTCCTATAAATTTGAGTCAGTTCTCTATGTATTTTAGAAATGAGGCCTTTGTCAGAGACACTGGCTGTAAAAATTGTTCCCCCGCTTTCTGCTTCCCTTCAAATCTTGGTTGCATTGGCTTTGTGCAAAAACTTTTCAATTTAATGTAATCAGAGTCATCCATTTTGCATTTCAGAATGTTCTCTATCTCTTGGTCATAACTTTTTCCCTTCTCCATAGGTCTGACAGGTAAACTATTCCTTGCTCTCCTAGTTTGCTTATAGTATCAGCCTTTATGTCTAAATTGTGTACCCATTTTGATCTTTTCTTGGTATATGGTGTAAGATGTTGGTCTAGGCTTAATTTCTCCCATACTGTTTTCCAGTTTCCTCAGCCGTTTTTGTTAAATAGTGAGTTCTTATCCCAGAAGCTGGACTCTGTGATTATTGACTACTGTGTCTTGTGTGCCTAACCTATTCCACTGATCCACCACTCTGTTTTTTACCCCATAGCAAGTAGTTTTAATGATTGCTGCTTTATAATACAATTTAAGATCTGATATGGCTAGGCCATCTTCTCTTGCATTTTTTTCATTAATTCCTTTGATATTCTGGACCTTTTGTTCTTCCAGATAAGTTTTGTTATTAATTTTTCTAGCTCTAAAAATATTTTTGGTAGTTTGGTATGGCACTCAGTCTGTAAATTAATTTAGGCATGATTATCATTTTATTATACTAGCTAACTCTACCCATGAACAACTGATATTTTTGAAATTATTTGGATCTGACTTTATTTGTGTGAAGTGTTTTGTAATTTTAGTAGGTAGACTCCCAAATATTTTATAATGTCTACAATTACTTTAAATGGAATTTCTTTTTCTATCTCTTACTGTTGGGCTTTGTTAATGATATAAAGAATTGTCAATGATTTATTGGATTTATTTTATATACTGCAATTTTGCTAAATTTGTTTATTATTTTAAGTAATTTTCACTTGATTTTCTAGGATTCTTTAAGTATATTATCATGTTATCTTCAAGGAGTGATAGCTTTCTTTATTCTTTGCCTATTCTAATTCCTTCAATTCCTTTTTCTTCTCTTATTACTAAAGATAATATTTCTAGTACCATGTTGAATAACAGTGGTGAAAATGGACATCCTTGTTTCACCCCCTCTCTTATTGGAAATGCTTCTATCTTATCCCCGTCACATATAATGCTTGCTGATGGGTTTAGATAGATGCTACTTATAATTTTAAGGAACACTCCATTTATCCCTATGGTCTCTAGTGTTTTTTTAATAGGAATGGGTGTTGTATTTTGTCAAAAGCATATTCTGCATCTATTGAGATAATCATATGATTTCTGTTAATTTTGTTATTTATTTGGTCAATTATGCTACTAGTGTTTCTAATATTGAACCAGCCCCGCATTCCTGATATAAATCCCACCTGGTCATCATATGATATCCTTGAGATAAGCTGCTGTAATCTCTTTGCTAATATTTTATTTAAAATTTTTACATCTATATTCATTAGAGAAATTGGTCTATAATGTTCTTTATCTATTTTGGCTCTTCCTGGTTTAGGTATCAGCACCATAATTGTGTCATAAAAAGAATTTGGTACAACTCCTTCTTTGTCTATTTTCCCAAATAGTTGATATAGTATTGGAATTAATTGTTCTTTATGTGTTTGATAGAATTCACTTATAAATCCATCTGGCCCTGGAGATTTGTTCTTAGGGAATCCATTGATGGATTGTTCCATTTCTTTTTCTGAAACAGGGTTATTAAAGTATTTTATTTCCTCTTCTGTTAATCTGGGCTAGACCAATTTCCTTAATGAATATTGATGCAAAATATTTTAAATAAAATATTAGCAAAGAGATTACAGCAAATTATCATGAGTACAATACAGTATGACCAGATGGGATTTTATGAGGAATGCAGGGCTGATTCAATATTTAAAAAACTATCAGCATAACTGACCATATCAGTAACAAAATTAACAGAAATCATACAATTATCTCAATAGCTACAGAAGAAACTTTTCACAAAATATAACAGTCATTCCTATTAAATACACTAGAAAACATTGGAACAAATAGAATCTTCCTTAAAATGATAAGTAGCATGTATCTAAAACCATCAGCAAGTATTATGTGTAATGGAGATAAGCTGGAAGTATTTCTAATAAGACTGGGGGTGAAACAAGGATTTCTATTATCACCACTGTTATTCAATATTGTATTAGAAATGTTAGCTTTATCAATAATAAAAGAAAAAGAAATTGACAGAATTAGAGTAGGCAAAGAAGAAAGAAAGCTATCACTCTTTGCAAATGATATGATAGTATACCTAGAGAATCCTAGAGATTCAACTTAAAAACCACTTGAAATAATTAACAACTTTGACAAAGTTGCAGGATATAAAATAAACACACATAAATCATCGACATTTCTATATACCAACAAAGCCCAGCAGCAAGTGGTAGAAAGAGAAATTCCATTTAAAGTAACTGTAGACAATATAAAATATTTGGGAGTCTACCTGCCAACACAAACCTGGGAATTATATGAATACAATTACAAAACTCTTTTCACACAACTAAGTCGAATCTAAATAATTGTAAAAACATCAGTTGCTTGTGGTTAGGCCAAGCTAATATAATAAAAATGACAGTCATGCCTAAATTAATTTACTTATCCAGTGCCATGCCAAACTACCAAAAAGTATTTTATAGAGCTAGAAAAAATAATAGCAGAATTCATCTGGCAGAACAAAAAGTCCACAATATCAGGGAAATTAATGCAAAGAAATGCAAGGGAAAGTGGCCTAGCAGTACCAGAACTAAAACTGTATTATAAAGCAGCAGTCATCAGAACTACTTGGTACTGGCTAAGAAATAGAGTGGTGGATCATTGGAATAGGTTAGGTACACAAGACGCAGTAGTCAGTGAGTATAGTAATCTGTTTGATAAACCCAAAGACTCCAGCTTCTGAGAAAAGAATTCACTGTTTGACAAAAACTACTGGGATAACTGGAAAATAGTATAGGAGAAATTAAGCCTAGACCAACATCTTACACCATATACCAAGATAAAATCAAAATGGATGCACAGTTTAGACATAAAGAGTGATACTATAAGCAAATTAGGAGATCAAGGAATGTATTACCAGTCAGATCTATGGAGAAGGGAATATTTATGACCAAACAAGAGATAGAAAACATTCTGAAATGCAAAATGAATAATTTTGATTACATTAAATTGAAAAGTTTTTGGTGGGGGGGGGCAGAGCCAAGATGGTAGAGTGAAAGCAAGGACATAGCTGAGCTCTCTCATAAATCCTTTCACATACCTTTTAAAAGTGAATCTGAACAAATTTGAGAGAGGTGGAATCCACTAGGAGACAGAGTGTGCCAGATTTCCAACTGAGGAGAGTCCAGAAAGTCAACAGGAGGGATTTGTTGCACCAGGGTAGGTGAGTACTGAGTGTGCGCAACTACACCGGACCATGCTGTAACAGGAGCAGGCCCAGCCCACCCGCTGTGGTGGTGATCCCCAGGCCCTTCAGTGCAGGACAGGAGTCTGTCAGAGGTACGTGAAACAGAAGTGCAGAGGCTGTTGCAGGAACAGCAGCTAATCCTGGGACTATCAGCACAGTCTAAAGGTTTGAAACTCACCGTATTGAACTTCTGGGAGCCATGATGATCATGTAAACTCTTAAGAGCTCTCATCCGTCTCACTGACCTTGAATAACCCAAAGAATACTGCCCTAGGAAAAACTCTGGAGTAGAGGAGCCAGAAGGAGGAGTTCTATAGTCTTTCAGCTCGGGAAGATAGGGAGACAGGCCCCTCTTGTGATAACAAAAGGAGAACAGTGCAGGAAGGGAGCATCCCAGCAAGCCCCACCTCAGCAGACCAGTGGGAGTTCCTGAGCCCCGGGAGTGAGGAACAGGCAAGTGCCAATACCAGGACCCAAGGCATGCCTTCGCACAGCCAGGGAAATTGGCAGACACCAGCACAGACCAACAGCTGAGGCCACCTATGCTAAATAGTGCAGTCCTAGGGGAAGACGAGACTTCTAGCAGCCAGACCACCCCTCCCCCACAACTCACTCTGTGAGCTTCACTGTAACCCCAGGGAAACTCAGACTTCACTGGGCCTCGATCTTGGGCACAAACCAGCTAGCTCCAGCTCAGCACCAGGTGAGCTGCAGCAGTATATTTCTTCTAGTTGACAAAACCAGAGGCCACAGCACACAAAGTCAGTAACCAGGCCCCTAGTTCTCAACACAAGAAGCTTGAGACAGGGCCTCCTGCAACCTACAAGTAGAGATACACTTTAAAAGCCAGGAGAAAGGCAACCATCATGAAAAAGCAAACTAGAAAAGTAAAAAAGACTATTGAATCTTATTATGGGAATAGAGAAGATCAAAATACAAATTCAGAAGAGGACAGCATTGACACTATGCCCACATCTGAAACCTCAAAAGAGAATATGATCTGGTCTTAAGCCCAAAAAGCATTCTTGGAAGAGTTCAAGGAGGATTTTAAAAGCCAAATTAGAGAAGTAAAAGAAAAATTACAGAATCTAACAGGCGAAAATGACTCACTGAAAAGTAAAATTGGCCAAATTGAAAGAAAGACACAGAAGCTATCTGAAGAAAACAATTTGTTAAAAATTAGAATTGGGCGAGTAGAAGCTAATGATTTTATGAGGCATCAAGAGTCAGTCAAACCAGATCGAAGAATGAAAAAATAGAAGAAAATGTAGAATATCTCAGTGGAAAAACGATTGACCTCAAAGATGGATCCAGGAGAGTTATTCTAAGAATTATTGGTCTACTGGAAAGCCATAATGATAAAAAAGAGCCTGGACAGCATCTTCTAAGAAATCATCAAGTAAACCTACCCCAAGGTCCTAGAAGCAGAGGGTTCTAGTAATATTGTAGCTAAATCCAGAATTATTCAGTCAAAGAGAAAATACTACAAGCAGCCAGAAAGAAATAATTCAAATATCGCAGAACTACACTCAATCACACAGGACCTTGCAGCTTCTACATTAAGACTGCAGGGATTGGAATATGATATTCAGAAAGGCTAAGGAGCTTAGACTACAACCAAAGATCAATTATCCAGCAAAATTGAGCATAATCTTTCAGGGAAGGAGAGGGACATTCAATGAAATAAGGGAATTCCAGACCTTTCTGATGAAAAGACCAGAGGTCAATGGAAATTTGATCTTCAAATACAAGACTCAAGAGAGGCATAAAAAGATAAAGAGGAGGAAAAAACCCTTGTTATTCAACAAGGGCAAATGGTTTACATCCCTATATGGCAGGATGATATTTGTTAATCTTGACAATGGTATAGTTAGTATCCCATATAAAAGGGATGTACATAGAAAGAGGGTGTGGGTATAAATTAACTGATGTGATGATAAAAAATTAAGGGATATAAAGGGATTGTAATGAGAGAAGAGGTAAGGAGGAGACAGAAAAGGGTAAATTATATCACATGAAGAGGCACAAAAACATATTATAGTAGAGGGAAAGAAGGGAGGGAGAAGAGCATTTTTTGAGCTCTGCTCTCATCAGATTTGGCTCAAAGAGGGAATAACATATTCTGTTAAATATAGAAATCTAACTTGCTTTACAAGCAGTAGGCAGTAGGAAAGAGGAAAGAAAAGGGTGGGTGAGTTAGAAGGGAGGGAAGAAGTAGTCAAGGAAAAGGGTAAGATAAGGGGCAGGGAGGGTAAGATAAGGGCTGACAGGGAGGGAATAGTGAGGGTGGTGGTGGATAAAAGCAAAACTCTTTTGAAGAGGAGAAAGGAGAAATAAAAGCATAAACTGGGGCGGGGGAGGGGAGGGAGGAATTGAATGAAAGAAAGACAGATAATAATCATACCTGTGAGTGTGAGTGAGATGAATGGATCAATTCTCCCATAAAATGGAAGTGGATAGCAGAATGAATTGAAAACCAAAATCCTACAATATGTTGTTTACAAGGAAGACATTTCAAGCGGGGGAGTACCCACAGGGTAAAGGTAAAAGGCTGGAGTAGAATATATTATGCTTCAGCTGAAGTCAAAAAAGCAAGGATAGCAATCCTAATCTCAGACAAAACAAAAGCAAAGATAAATCTAATTAAAAGTGATAAAGAAGGAAAATACATCCTGCTAAAAGGTACCATAGACAATGAAGTAATATCATTATTTACCATGTATGTACCAAGTGGTATAGAATCCAAATTCTTAGAGGAGAAGTTAAGGGAGTTACAGGAAGAAATAGACAGCAAAACTATACATACTAGTTGGGGACCTCAACCTCCGCCTTTCTGAACTTGATAAATCTAACCTCAAAATAAACAAGAAAGAAGTTAAGGAGGTGAATAGAATTTTAGAAAAAGCAGATATGATACACCTCTGGAGAAAACTGAATGGGGATAGAAAGGAATATATCTTTTTCCCGGTGGTACATGGCACATACTCAAAAATTGACGATGTACACAGGCATAAAAACCTTACAATCCAGTGCAGAAAGGCAGAAATAGTCAATGAATCCTTTTCAGATCATGATGCAATAAAAATTATTTGTAATAAAGGACCATGGAGAGATAGACTGAAAATTAATTGGAAACTAAATAATCTAATCCTAAAGAACCAGAGAAACAGTCAATAACTTCATCCAAGAGAATGACAATAATGAGACAATATACTAAAATTTATGGGACGCAGCAAAAGTGGTTCTTGGGGGAAGTTTTGTATCTCTGAATGCTTATATGAATAAAATAGAGAAAAAAGGAAATCAATTAATTAGGCCTGCAACTGAAAAAGCTAGAAAAAGAACAAATTGAAAATCTCTTATTAAATACCAAATTAGAAATACTGGAAACCAAAGGAGAGATTAATAAATTCAAATCAAGAAAACTATTGAACTAATAAATAAAACTAAGAGCTGGTTTTATGAAAAAAAAACAATAAAATTGATAAACCTTTGGTCAATTTCTCTTTAAAAAAGAAGAAAACCAAATTACCATTATCAGAAATGAAAAGGATAAATTCACCTCTAATGAGGAGAAAATTAAAACAGTAATTAGGAATTACTTTGCCCAATTGTTTGCCCATAAATTTGATAATCTTAGGGAAATGGATGAATGTTTACAAAAATATAAATTGTCCAGATTAACAGAAGCAGAAGTAAAATGCCTAAATAACCCCATCTCAGAAAAAGAAATTGAACAAGCCATCAATGAACTCCCCAGGAAAAAAATCTTCAGGGCCAGATGGATTTACAAGTGAATTCTATCAAATATTTAAAGAACAATTAATTCCCATGCTTTATAAACTATTTGGGAAAATAGGCAAAGAAGGAGGCCTACCAAATTCTTTTTATGACACAGATATGGTACTATTACCTAAACCAGGAAGAGTCAAAACAGAGAAAGAAAGTTATAGACCCATTTCCCTAATGAATATAGATGCAAAAATTTTTAATAAAATATTAGCAAAAAGATTACAGCAACTTATCATGAGGGTAATATACTATGACCAGATAGGATTTATTCCAGGAGTGGTTGAATATTAGGAAAACTATCAGCATAATTGATCATATCAACAACAAAACTAGCAGAAACCATATGATTATCTCAGTAGATGCGGAAAAAGCCTTTGACAAAATACAACATCCATTACTACAAAATACAACATCTATTACTACAAAAAGCACTAGAAAGCATAGGAATAAATGGAGTCTTCTTTAAAATGACAAGTAGAATCTATGTAAAACCATCAGGAAGCATTATATGTAATGGAGATAACTAGATGCATTTTCAGTAAGATCAGGGGTGAAACAAGGATGTCCACTATCACCCCTATTATTCAATTTGGCACTAGAAATGTTAGCTTTAGCAATAACAGAAGAAAAAAATTGAAGAAATTAGAATAGGCAAA
>CM053626.1:155742891-155769721 GCA_028646595.1 Phalanger gymnotis | reverse complement strand
CAGGCCCAATAAGCCCACCTCACAAGAGTAACCAGGAGGCCACAGAGAAGCATGATGGCATTAAACCAAATCATATTCATGCTTCCCCGCTCCGGTAAGGGGATTACCCACTAGCCTCAAGTCCTTGCTTGCACTCCTGGGTCCATACACGGGTCGGCTCTGCTTCTGCAGCTCCTGCTTCGGCTTTATCTTCAGCTTCAGCTGTAGCTGTCTCTTGGCTCGCCTCTCCTCGCAGCAAAGCCTCTGGCATCCTCAAGCCCTGCCTCAATGACCAGAGGCAATTGGTTCCCTAGTTGGCCTCTCTTCAGTCATCAATCTACACCCAAACAGGTTTCACACCTGATAGGGCTTTGGGCCTGGGGCTTAGCACTTAGCAAGATTAAATGAAACAGCTGAATCACTCAAAGTAAACAAAAGCCAAACTCCCAAAGTGCTAAGGAGCCCATTTTGCCTTACCAACACAAGATGATATGATGATTTACTTAGAGAATCCTAGAGAATCAAGTGAAAAAAAACTACTTGAAATAATAAATAACTTTAGCAAAGGTGTACAGGATATAAAATAAACCCACATAAATCCTCAGCATTCCTATCTATTACTAATAAAGCCCAAGAGCAATAGATGGAAAGAGCAATTCCATTTAAAGTTACTGTAGTGTTTCAACAATTTGACTAGCAGCTGCTGTGGGGGTGAAAAACCAACACGAGTCCAACAAGAATGCTGAAAGCCCAGGTTCTTTTGATCTGCTTTACTAAGCAACATTAAGGGGTTAACAATCTTACTTTAATCCAACATACAAATATCATTTACTCAGCTCAGGGGGAAAAGCCAGCACCCTGAGCTTCAGAGCAAATATAAACAGAGCAAATAAACACAAATCAACACATAGATTTCTGTCTGACAAAATCACAATAAACAGTTACCAGAGAAGTATCAACATTTGGGTTTTCTTCAAAGCCAGGGAGTTCATAATAACGGCTTGCCTAGAGTCACACACCACTACTGCCGTGGCTCAGAGCTCCAAAAGAGAAAGCCAGCCTCTGGGTTTATATATCTTGTTCAGGGTCAAAGGTGAGTCACACATGTGACTCACCCACGTGACCTAAAATTGTCACAAAAATGCGACTTAAACCCACGTGGTCTAAAAGCCTCTGATGTCACAAACATGTCACTCAAACCCATGTAAACTAGGGTTTTCCTTGAGGCAAGGATGTCATCAAGGACTCCTAATTTAATCAAGGAAACAAAGCCAAACTCTTCAAGGGCACTTGGTTGAATAAGTGCTAAGAGCCCATCTTGATTCCCAATACATGTAGATACTATAAAATATTTGGGAGTCTACCTGCCAAGACAAACCCAGGACCTACATGAACACAATTACAAAACACTTTTCACACAAATAAAGTCAGATCTAAATAACTGGAAAAACATCAGTTGCTTGTGGTTAGGCTAAGCTAATATAACAAAAATGATAATTTTACCTAAATTAATTTACTTATTTAGTGCCATACCAATCAAACTACCAAAAAATTATTTTATAGAGCTGGATAAAATAATAACAAAATTCATCTGGAAGAACAAAAGGTGCAGAATATCAAGGGAATTAATGAAAAGAAATGTTAAGGAAGGTAGCCTAGCCATACCAGATATTAAACTGTATTATAAAGCAGCAATCATCAAAACTACTTGGTACTGGCTAAGCAGTAGAGTGGTGGATCAGTGGAATAGGTTAGGTACACAAGACACAGTAATCAGTGACTATAGCAATCTACTCTTTGATAAACCCAAAGAGTCTAGCTTTTGAGATAAGAACGCAATATTTCACAAATACTGTTGGAAAAACTAGAAAATAGTATGGTGCAAACTGGGCATAGACCAGTATCTTACACTATATAGCAAAAGAAAGTCAAAATGGATTCACAATTTAGATATAAAGCCTGATAATATAAGCATATTGGGAGAGCAGGAAATAATTTACCTGTCACATTTTTGGAGAAGGGAAGAATTTATGACCAAACAAGAAATGATGTTATGAAATGCAAAATAGATAATTTTGATTACATTAAATTGAAAAGTTTTTGTACAGAGAAAATGGAACCAAGATTAGAAGAGAAGAAGAAAATTAGGAAAGAATTTTTATAACCAGTGTTTCTGATAACGGCCTCGTCTCTAAAATACACAGGAAACTGAGTCAAATTTTTAGGAATACAAGTCATTGCCCAATTGATAAATGGTCAAAGGACATGAACAGACAATTTTCAGAGGAAGAAATTAAAGATATCTATAGTCATATGAAAAAGTGCTCCAAATCATTATTGATAAGAGAGATGCAAATCAAAACAACTCTTAGGTACCACATCTCACCTGTCAGATTGGCTAACGTGAGAAAATAGGAAAATCATAAATGCTGGAGAGAATGAACACTGTTACATTGTTGGTGGAGTTGTTAATTGATCCAGCCATTCCGGAGAGCAATTTGGAACTATGCCTAAAGGGCTATAAAAATGTCCATACCCTTTGACCCAGCAATACCACTTCTAGTGTTGTATCCCAAAGAGATCATACAGGTGGGAAAAAAAAAACCTGTATTGCAAAAATATTTATAGCAGCTCTTTTTGTCGTGACAAAGAATTGGAATTCGAGGAGATGCCCATCAATTGGGCAATGGCTAAACATGTTGTGGTATATGAATATAATGAAACACTACTGTCCTATAAGAAATGAAGAGCAGATGAACTTCATAATAACCTGGAAAGACTTGCGTGATCTGGAGAGTCAGGAGAGCAGAACCAGGAAAACATTACAAACAATTACAGGCACACAGTATCTATAATGACCAACTTTAATAGACTGGGGTCTTCTCAGCAACACAGAGTTCTAAGACAGCTCCAAAAGATTCAAGATGGAAAAAGCTATCGACATCCAGAAAAAGAATTATGGTCTGAATGCAGATTGAGGCAAACTATTTGCTCTCTCGCTTTTTTTTTTGTCCTTTTTTGGTTTTGTTTCTTCTTTCTCATGGTTCATTCCATTGGTTATAATTCTTTTTTACAACTAGACTATTGTGTAAATAAGTTTAATGGGAAGGTATATGTAGAACCTATATCAGATTACATGCTGTCTTGGGGGTTAGCGGGGAGGTGATAGAGGAGGAGAAAATTTAGACCTCAAAAATTTGTGGAGTGTTGTAAACTAAAACATTAAAAATAAATTTTAAAAAAGTACCTCAAAAACTTCATATGAAAACCAGAGTAAGGCAATGCAAAAGGGCCTGAAGGAAAAAGAGAAAGCTGGCTCCTTGTCAAAAAAAAAAACTCTACAGGTTTTCAAGCATACAGGTGATATCCCAAATTGTATATTGTGTGCTGGAATTGAACTGGGCCTATAGGTTTCATAAAAGAACCCCAATACCAAATCATCTTATTTTCATGATTTGTCTTTCAGTTTTTTTCAATTTTCCATATAAAAAGGCCAAAAAAAAAAAAAGGTTTTGCCAAACAAAGCTAATGCAACCAAGATTAGAAGGGAAGCAGAAATCTGGGGAACAATTTTTACAGCCATTCTCTGATAAAGGCCTCCTTTCTAAAATATATAGAGAATGGAGTCAATTTTTTAGGAATACAAATCATTCCCTAATTGATAAATGGTAAAGGGTTATGAACAGGCAGTTTTCAGATGAAGAAATTAAAGCTACCTATAGTGATATGAAAAAATGCACTTAATCACTATTTTTTCTTCTTTTTTATTATTTTTTTTTTAGTTTACAACACTCAATTCCACAAGTTTTTCAGTTTCAAATTTTGTCCCCCTCTCTCTTCTCCCACCTCCCCACAAAGATGGAATGTAATCTGATATAGGTTCTACATATACCTTCACATTAAACTTCTTTTCCAATAATCAAATTGTAAAGAATTGTAACCAATGAAATGAACCATGAGAAAGATGTAACAAAACCAAAAAAAAAATTAAATTAAATTAAATTTTAAAAAAGAGAGCAAATAGTGTGCTTCAATCTGCCTTTAGATTCCGTAATTCTTTTTCTGGATGTAGATAGCCTTTTCCATCATGAGACTTTTGGAGCTGTCTTAGAACCTTGCATTGTTGAGAAGAGCCGGGTCTATCAAAGTTAGTCAGCACAGAAGCAATGTGTCTGTGCTTGTGTACATCTAAATCACTATCGATTAGAGAAATGCCACAACTCTGAGGTACCACATCACACCTATCAGATTGATTAACATGACAAAATGGGAAAATGATAAATGTTGGAGAAGATGTGGAGAAATTGGAACACTAATTCATTATTGATGGAGTTGTAAACTGATCCAACCTTTCTGGAGAGCAATTTGGATCTCTGTCTAAAGGGCTATAAAACTGTACATATCCTTTGATCCAGCAATACCGCTACTAGCTCTGTATACCAAAGAGATCATAAAAAAGGGGAAAAGACCCACATGTACAAAAATATTTATAGTTCTTCTTTTTGTGGTGGCCAAGAATTGGAAATTGAGAGCATGCCCATCATTTGGGGGAATGGCTGAACAAGTTGTAGTATATGAATGTAATGGAATACTATTGTGCTATAAGAAATGATGAGCAAAATAACTTCAGAAAAACTTTGAAAGACTTATATGAACTGATGCTGAGTGAAGAGAATGGAACCAGGAGAACATTGTACACACTAACAGCAACATTCTGTGATGACCTCCTTTGGCAGACTTAGCTCTTCTCAGCAATACAGTGATCTACGACAATTCCAAAAGACTCATGATGAAAAATACTATCCCCATCTAAAGAAAGTCTGAATACAGATGGAAACATACTGTTTTTAGGTCTTTTTTTTCTTTCTCCTGGTTTTCCCTTTTCTTCTGATTCTTCTTTCACGGTGTGACTAATGTGAATTGCATGCCATCTTGGGCATTGGGGAGGGAAGGAGGAGAGGAAATTTTAAAAATAAAAATCTTAGAAAATTTAATATTGAAATCTAAAAATTAATTAATTTAAAAAATAAAATATTGCCAACATGAAAAAAGAAAGACCCCTATTTCATTGAATGTCTGTCTCCTCCCCTGAAAGATTATATTCTCTTTTGCTGGGTAGTTGATTTTTGGTTGTAATCCAAGTTTCTTTACCTTCCAGAATATCATTCCAAACCCTCTGATCCTTTGTTGTAGAAAATCCTGCAAAATCCTAACCATGGTTCCACAATATTTAAATTGTTTCTTTCTAGCTGGGCTTGCAATATTTTCTAGTTGACCTAATAATTCTGGAATTTGGCTACAATATTCCTCAGAGTTTACATTTTAGGATTTCTTTAAGCATATGATCGATGGATCCTTTTAATGACTATTTTACCTTCTGCTTTAGGACATCAGGGCAGTTTTCCTTGATAATTTCTCAAAAGATGATGTCCAGGCTCTTTTTTTTTTTATCACGACTTTCAGGTAGACCATTAATTCTTAAATTATCTCTCCTAGATCTGTTTTTCAGCTCAGTTGTTTTTCCAATGAGGTGTTTTACATTTTCTTCAATTTTTTCATTCTTTTGATTTTGTTTGATTGATTCTTGATGTCTCATAGAGTCATTAGCCTCCATTTGCCCAATTCTAATTTCTAAGGAATTGTTTTCTTCAGTTAGCTTTTGTACCTCCTTTTCCATTTGAGCACTTCTTTTTAAGGAGTTGTTTTCTTCAGTGGATTTTTTTTCCATTTGGGCAATTGTATTTTTTTCTTGAAGAATTGTTTTCTACAGTCAATTTTTGTCTTTCCTTTTCCAATCTGTTGACTCTGTTTTGCATACCTCTCAATTCTTTTCCAAGCTGTTCTTCTACCTCTCTTATTTGACTTTTAAAATCCTTCTTGAGCTCTCCCAAGATTGCTTTTTGGGCTTGTGACCAATTCATATTCCCCTTTGAAGTTTCACCTGTAGTTGTATTGATTCACTGAAGAGAAGAACTCTTTAATAAGTAGAATTGGCTAAATGAAAAAGCTTCTTGTGCTGGGGGCCAGGGGCCTATTCACTGGTTTTGTGTGCTAGGGCCACAGCTGTTGGCAGCTGGAGGCTGTAGGGGTCTGGCAGCTTACATGGCACTGAATTGGGGTCATAGTGGTGGTGTCTGGTATGTGCTGAGGCAAGGTGGGATATTTCTGCACTTCTCTAAACCTACACAGAAGCAAGTGGAGGTCTGGCCACTGGAAGGTGCCTGCCCACCCAGGACCACTCCAGAGCACAGGGAAGTCCAGCTGCTGAAAGATACCTGCCTGCCATGGGCTTCATTGTAGCATGAGAGGTCCAGCTACAGCCCTGCCTGGGGCTGTATTGAATCATGGAGTGATCCAGCCCCTTGAGAGTACCTTCCTGCCCTCAGCTGCACTGAAGTATGGGGAGACTGAGCCACTGGCAAATGCCTGCCCTCCCTCTCCTTCCCCACCCCCACAGCTGAAGCACATTGTCTCACCTGGAGTCTGCTTATTCCCCTTGCTATGCTAAAACACTTGTGGGTCTTGGTGTTGGCTCCCCATACTGGGGCTTATGATATCTGTCCAGTTTGCTGAGGTGGGGCTTGCTGCTGGCTTGCTGGGACACTTCCTGCCCTGGAATGTATTCCCCTTTTACTTGAGTGAGACAAGCCTTTCTTGCTGATCCTCCAGGTTTCTTCGGTTAAAAGACTGCTCTATCCTGTCTTTCCGCTGGCTCCTCTGTTCCAGGGTTTTTTCTGGGACACTATTTTCTGGTTGTTCATAGGTCAATATGAGAGAGTGATAGCAATTGACTGCTTACTCCACCAAATTGGCTCCTAGAAGTCCCCTGACAAGTGAATTCTACCAAACATGTAAAGAATAATTAATTCCAAAGCTACATAAACTAAAAAAAATGTAATGAAGGACATTTCTTTGACAAAAAAAATATGGTCTTGGATCCAGGGAGAGCCAAAAAGAAAGAAAACTAAAGACCAATTTCTCTCATGAATAGTAATGTAGAAATTTTAAATTGTACACCAACAAGGAGATGACAATGCTATATCAGAAAGATCATATGCTATTACTTGGTAATATTTATTCTAGGAATGCAAGACTGGCTCAATGTTAGGAAAACTAGAAGCATAATAGATCATATCAATAAGGAGAGCAACACAAAAATAATATGATTCTTTCAATAGAGGCAGGAAAATCTTTTGACAAAATACAACACCTATTCTTTTTATGATTTAGAAAACATAAGAGTAACTATATCTACCTAAAACCAAGTGTAAGCATAATACGGAATGGGGATTGCATTTCATTAAGTTCCTTTCTTCCAGTAAGATCAGAGGTAAATCAGGATGTCCATTATAATTATTATTATTAAATATCAAACTGAAAGTGCTAGCTATAGCAATAAAACAAGAAAAAGAAATCAAAGGTATAAAAATGGGCAATCAGGAAACCAAACCATCAGTTGTTGCAAATGATATAATATTCTTAGAGAACCTATAGTCAACCAAAAGACTAAGCAAAACAATAAACTTAAGGAAAATTGCAGGATGTAAAATAAATGCACATAAACCATGAGCATTTGTATGTATCACCAGCATAATCCACAGGAAGTGATAGAAAGAGAAATTCCATTTAAAATTGTTACAGACAGTATAAAATACTTAAGTGTTTACCTGCCAAGGCATACAGCAGAACTAGATGAACACAATTATAAAAACATTTTTTGCATACACATTAAAGAAGAGATCTAAATAATTGGAGAAATATCAATTACTCATGGATAAGCCAAGCCAATATAATAAAAATGACATTACCTAAATTTATTTATTTACCAGAGCTTGAAAAAACATCAAAATTCATCTGGAGTAACAAAAGGTCAAGAATATCAAGGCAATCAATGAAAAAAAGTGAAGGAAGGAGGCTTAGCAGTATGAAGTCTCAAGCTATGATATAAAGCTATAATCATCAAAACAACTTTGTACTAGATAAATAAAGTGTTTGATCAATGGAATGTATTAGGTGCTACACACGCACACATACGGCCATAGTATTCTATTATTTGATAAACCCAAAGATACAAGCCTTTGGTTCGAGAACTCAGTATTTGGAAAAAAAAAACTGCTGAGAAAATTAGAAAGGAGTCTGTCAGGACCTGGGCATAGAGTGACATTTCACGCCACATGCCAAGATAATTTCAAAATGAGTACATAATGTGATATAAACAAATGATATAAACAAATGAATGGAGAGTGGAAGAAATTATACCTGTCCAATCTACGGATAGGGGAAGAGTTCATGACCACTCAGAAGACAAAGACGTTCAACCAGAGGTAAAGTGAATAATTTTTATTACATAAAATTTTTAAAATATTGTGCAAACAGTGCAGTCAAAATTTAAAAAAAAGCAGGAAAGTAGGGAAACAAATCTTTTAAAATGTTTCTTTGATAAAAAGAAATCTTATTTTTAAAGTACATACCTGAATCAATTTTGTAAAAAATAACAATTTTAATAAAAATTATAAATAATAACTATTGCCCACAATCATCTAGGCAAATCAATGACCCATTAAAACTTAAGAAAAAATGTTTTAATAGTTATTGCTGTACTGAATACTCACAACCTCCTAATAATTTGAAATAAAAAACTCAAAATACGTATATCTGATCAAATCAATTAAAAAAATTGGAATATGAAGTATATAACATCCCTATTTTCCTGTATATTGGGAGTTTTATCAAAGATGTGTATGAAAGTCTACATCAGAAAAGCTTGCAGCCCAATATTTTCTTTCAATTAAAAACTTTTTATTCAATAACTCATTAGTTTGATGAATACTAACCATAAAACAATAGCAGGATAACAATGTTACAGGATCATTTCAAAGTTTCATCAAATAATGAGAAGAATAAAATTATAATAGCATTTATATAGTGCTTTAAAGCTTTCAAAGTATTTTTCCCATGTTACCTCATTTGCCCCTCACAATAACTCCGTAAGATAGGTGCTGAAGGTGTTATTACCCCCTCTCAATTTTACAGATGAAGAAATTGAGATTTACAGGGGTTAAATGACTTGTCCTATGTCATACAAGTAGTTAACATCAAGATGGTGTTTGAACCTGGGTCTTCCTGATCCCTAATCTAACAATCTATTCCCTACACCACACTTCTCTTAAATCTTCATGGATTCTGATACATCTGTTATTAACTATCCTTCTCAGCTTTGTCTTATCTGAAGATTTGACAATACCTTTATACCTTAATTCAGAATTGAATAATAAAAATGATAGCTTGATACTCTTGAATGATAGCCTGAAATGTCAAATGACTTGGCATAAGGCTTCCAGTATATTGAAATAGACATGATCAAGAATTCCACAGATTGAGAAAGCATGTAGACTTCAGACTTGAATCAGTCTGGTGATTCTGATTCAAGATTAGAATGATATGGGATTCATAGACTGTTTAACAGTTAACAAAAGGAGTTTTACTTAGCTATCACACGGCAAGGTTATGCAGCAACTATACAGCACTGATTTAGGTAGAATTAACCTCTCTCCATCTACATACAGAAATATGTCTAGTCAGCTAACGATAGTGATTTTCACAGGCAATGGGTACATCTGCCACATCTGAGGGACACAGACTCCTTGTGGATTCTCTTTTATGCCCCCAAGTGACCAGTAGGAGGGAGGGAGAAAATCTGAAACTCAGAATTTTATAAAAATGAATGTTGAAAATCGTCTTTTACATGTAATTGGAAAAAATAAAGTACTATTAAAAATAGAGAAGAAAAGAAATAGATTTTAAAAGAATATAACTAGATTTCAAAAAGAAAGATATTGTGTTGTACTTGATAGTTATATGAATTAAAGTCAGAAGTCTTTAGAGCAAAATCTCCCCTGAAAGCTTAGTAGTAGTAGTCTGACAAGTCACTTATTCTCTCTGAGTCTCAGCCAGTCTTCAAAGACTGCAAAAATGAATTTCTTGGTGGAGGAAGTTCCACCACTAATGGAATCACACATTTTTGACATATTGAATAAGCTGCATTTCTTCCTTTGTTGTCACTGCAGTTGGTCAGGCTTTGACTTTATGCTCTTTGAGTATTCAGATGCCTAGCAAGCATCTTCTAAGTGTGATCCTCCCATGTGGGAATCCTCTGTCCAGCAGTTTTGAATGCTTAGCGTTCACCTGGGAAGGGGCTCTGTAGTCTTGTAGTTAGAGTACTGCTTTGTTCTCTTAAAGTCAGAAATTTCTTCTCGTAGCTGCTGTTTCCTTATTTCTAATCTGGGGAATATAAATGATATGGTTTTAATTTCTCAATTGATACTTCTCTCTCTCTCTCTCTCTCTCTCTCTCTCTCTCTCTCTCTCTCTCTCTCTCTAGGGCAGAAAAGACTGAAGTTCTAAATGAAGACCTTCTTCAGGTAAGGTAGTTTTTTGGTTAACTACCTTAATTTAACATTATTCAACATCTCTATCCTTCCCCCTCACCACTGAACTCCTTCTCAAATATTACCCATAGGAATATTATATAAGGTTAGTCATTATTATCATTATTTCTGAATTACTTGGTTATATATACCTTTAAGCTAGAAAAGACTTTAAGATCATCTGGTCCAGTACTCTGCCTTCAGATAGATAGAGTATTATTATCTTTATTTTATAAATGAACTATCTGTGGGATTTAGTGACTTGAGCATGTTATTTTTGGACTTGAAATCATAGGATCATAGGACTTAAAGTTTGAAGGGGACCTTAGTGATCACAGACTTGGAGTTGGTTGTTAAGTTGGTTGTAAAAGACAACCCATACCTGAACAAAAACCAATTCTATAGCATCTCCCTAAAGTGGTCATTCAGACTATACTTGAAGACTTCTAGTTAGGGACAATTATAATATATTTTAAAGTATCCTGTTCCCTCTTTGGATAGTTCTAACTGTTAAGAGAGTTTTTTCTTCTTGACTGAGCGTGTGGAGCATCTCCATCCACAGTATAATGCCCCACGTATGTCACAGAGAATGTATAGAGATCACTGTCTGGGCTGGCTCATTCACCTCAACCAGGCCTCATACCAGCATGTCCCAGAATAAAACCACCACCATGAAGTTACAACCTTGATTCTCTCAGAGCCTTAGATGCTACTCTCTTGTGGAGGAATTCACTCCCCCTACTCAAAATTTTAGCTTTCAGTCCCCCACTAATATACTCACAAAGCAACCACTTACATGATGACATTTTAAAATCTTAAACATAGACATTTACTTAGCAATAAGGAAAAAGAAACAACATTATAGATACTCATATTAAAGCAAATACAGGATTAATAAATACTTCAAAATTCAAATATAAACCTGAGTCACAATTTCCCACCAATGTATTCAGCAGGGGTGCATTTGGGTGGGAAACTATGAAAATACAGAAATCCTTCAAGGACATATGAGTGAGAAAAAACATGCTCTGAGTAACTCACAACTCTGAAACCATAAAGTTCTGTGTTATCTTTCTGTCCTTAGAAATGTCAACAAAAGTCCCTTGATGAACATAGTTTCTGTGTTGAACAGATACTTCTGCTGCAACACTGAGCCTTATTGTGCTAGGTGATAGCTGACTGGGCAAGATGTCTCAGCCAAACTGGTCCTCTTACTGGTGACTGCTGACTCCTTCCCTATTGGTTACAAAAACTCCCATGTCTCCCTCATCCTTTAAGCAGCCTACACTAGATCTTACTCTGCATGCCAGCATGTTTTATATCTTTCCTCTCCTTCTCAGTGATGCCTTGAGAAAACCATCACCTGATTAATCAGTGCTTCTACTTCCTCTCTTTTCTCACTATCTTATAAATCCTGTACAGTCTGGCTTACAGCTTCATCATTTCTCTGAAATTGCCCTCTCTAAGGTACCAGTGATTTCTTAATTGCCCAGTCTTATAGCCTATTCTCAAACCTTATCTTTTTTGACTTCTGTGTAGCATTTGACACTATTGATAACTTTCTCTTCCTGGATACTCTCTCCTTGGATTTTTGTGATTATGTCCTTCCTTGGTTCTCTTCCTACCTGGTCAGTTGCTTCTTCCGTATCTTGTTTGCTGGATCTTTATCTATGTCAAGTCAACAAGCATTTATTACTATCTACTGTGTTCTAAGCCAGGGCTGGGGAACCTACAGTCTTGAGGCCACATGTGGCCTCCTAGGTCTTCAAGTGTGGCCCTTTGACTGAATCTAAACTTTACAGAATGAATCCTTTTATTTAGGGGATTTGTTCTGTGAAGTTTGGATTCAAAGGGCCACTCTTGAGGATCCAGAGGGCCACATATGGCCTAGAGGCTGCAGGTTCCCCACATCTGTTTTAGGCCTTGTGCTAAGGAATACAAAGGTAAAAACAGAAGATACAGTCCAATTGTGATGGGAGGTTAGGGAAACACAACCTGCAAACTATGTACAAACAAGATATATAGATACACATATACATATACATATGTATATACATATACATATACATATACACATATATACACATACATATATATATATATATATATATATATGATGAAGTGTAGATAATCTCATAGGAAAGGCATTGGCATTTTTTCTCCCACAAATTCTGCTTTCTTCTTCATTTCCAAATTTCTATCAGTGGCAGTTGATATCAATGGCATCTTTCCAGTCACCTAGATTCATAATCTCATTGTTATCCTTAACTATTCTCTTGTGTTACCTCATATATCTAATCCATTGCCAAATCTGGTACTTTTTTCTCTGCAACATCTCTCTTTTAAGTCACCTTCTCTATATTCACACAACCACTGTCCTAGTGCATACCCTCATCACTTCTCCCCTGGTTTATAGCAATAGCCTTCACATTAACTTTCTTGACACTCAGTGTATTAGCAAGGCAAGAAACACTACATGGACAATAATTGTGAATATGCCTATGTAATTCTGCATCACGAAATATAAGAGACTCTCCATATAGAAGATAGAAGGAGTAAAACATTTATTCAGACACCAGAAGACCAGACCCCATAACCAATAAGTCCAATCTATCATAGCAGCAACCAACTCCCAAAACCAGTAAGCAAAGAACTTAAAACACGATATCACAACATGGATCCTTACCATCCAATAACCTTCTGCCCCCCTGCTGGGGCCTTGCCACCAATAGTCACTCACAGAACAGCACAGGTTTGCTCTTTCACTCAGCTCTAACTGCTCTCTCTCTTCCTGTGACACACTTTCCTTTTCTTCTCAGCAAGCTCCTCCCACCACATGTGATTTAGGCTTCCTGTTACATAAGCAGGTCACATGGCCTGTTAATGGGTGGGAAAGATCATCAAATCTAAATTGCCATTGCACTCAGCTGCTAAATTGATTTTCCTAAAGTGTAGATATGATCATATCACTCAACTCTTCTCAGAAAACTCCATTGAGTTCCCTTTTACCTTCAGGATCAGATAAAGTCTTTGCTTAGCATTTAAAGATCACCACAATCTGGCTCCTTTCTGTCTTCAGTTTATTTCAAAGCTTAGCTTAAGTGCTCCTCATCAAAAAGCCTTTCTTGATTCTTTCAACTGCTAGCACTCCTAGACCCAGTAACCTTGCATATATTTTGTATATACACTTTGTATATATTTAAAATACATATGCATATGGTTTTTCCTCCTGCTAAGAAAGGATGGGAGTTCCTTGAAGCTAGTTTCAGTTTTATCTTTTTATCTCTAGAACCTAGCACAGTGATTGACATATGATAGATCCTTGACAAATACTCATTTGATCGATTCTCTCAATAATGATTTTTTCTTTCTTTCATAATACTTTGTATATGTTTTATATGCTTAAAATATTCTGGTTTTGTATTATAGTCATTTGTATATCCTACTTATTAGACTGTGAGCTCAGTGAAGCCAAGGATGATATTTATTTATTTTTTTATACCTAGTATAATACCTTGCACTTGTTGGCGTTTAATGTTTAATGAACTGAGTTGGAGTAACTTGCAATGTACCTAATGAGTAGTAAGCATAGGGGTCTTATTCCCAATTTGACTCCCATTTCATTATTTTTTCTATGCTCTTCCTCTTATTTAGAAACAATTTTAAAATAAATATTTGAAGTAGTTTTAGAATAAAGGATAAATCATACAAAAAGAGGGGGGGCAAAAGAGTAGTATGTGGTCAGATATGGTCACTATATGCAGTGTTTTTACTTAACTATTTTTCTTTGTTGTAAGGGAGGATTCAATTTGGGAGGTATAGATAGAAGGCACACTTTATATCAGCAAATGATTGTGATATCAAAATAGAAGGCATCAATAACATTTATTTTAAAGGAGGAGTGTTTGGGAAGTAAGTTGTAATGGTGATAAAACCTGAAGCTGGAATCACTTCCTCTTGTTTTTCTTTTAAGTTTAGGTGTTTCCTCCATTTGCCTCAGTAGATCCTTTACTCTGGAGAAATAAGAGCCGAGAAGATCCCCAACTATGAGAATTTGACTTCTGACCTTTAACCTCACCAACTTCACCCACCTGATGCTACCCATTTAAAAAATTTTTTTTGCTTGTAGGTGGAGAAGCGTTTGGAGCTGGTGAAACAAGTATCACATAGCACTCACAAGAAGCTGACTGCATGTCTCCAAGGACAACAAGGGGTAGAAGCTGACAAACGATCAGTAAGTGACCCATTTCTAAGAATAAGTTGGATTTTAGCTTCTAAGGCTACGTCAGTAAGCTCCTGATTCATTTCAGGAAGATTGTTAGACTCTCTTATGTTTTTAGAACCAAATAAATTTGTCTCTTACAAAATCCAGATTTGCCCTATTTTTGTAAGATTATCATTCTATTCTTATCCCCATGTTCCCTAGTCTCGTGAAATTTCTACCTTCCCATTCCCTTACCAGTAACTACTTGATTCTTTATCTCAACAAAGGTAATGAGAGAAGAGTTTATAAAACAACAATAACAACAATAATGTCACCTATTTAAAGAAGTATGACCATATCATTTGCAAGGTTATATCTTTAGTTGCTGTTGTTGCTATCGTACTATTGTCTCAGCCCTGTGTCTAAGGATTCCATTTATATATAATATTTAAAGGGAGGTATATGTTAATATTGAGAGAAATAGTTGAATGTTATGCTAGGGTACAGTCAATTTAGATTGTTGATGAGTAGATTCCTTTGTTGTTGTTCAGTTGTTTTTCAGTCACGTCTGACTTGTCCTGACTCCATTTGGGATTGTCTTGGCAGACATACTGGAATGGTTTGCCATTTCTTTCTCCAATTCATTTTATAGATGAGGAAACTGAGGCAAACAGGGTTAAGTGACTTGCCCAGGGTCACACAGCTACTCAGTATCTGAGGCCAGATTCGAACTCACAGAGATGAGTCTTCCTGACTCCAGGCCTGGCATTCTATCCACTGTGTCACCTAGCTGCCCCAAGATTTTCCTTGTAAATCTTACATTTACACTTATAAACTTATTATCCTGGGTGGATATTTATCTGAAATATCAGTGGTTCGATAAAACCAGTAGCTAATTTTAGGATGAGTTCAGCGAACCAGTTGTTAGGAGGGGTGGGCCTGCACCTGCCACTTCAGCAGCTGCAGCAGTACCTCAGCTTGGTTGTGTGGAGAATTGATTGTTAATGTATTTGAATCCCACCGCTGTATATACCTATATGTGAAGAGAATTTTTTTTTGTTTCTATGAAAATCTATATGGTTTCTCTAGTGATTGAGTCTGCTGGGTCCATTAAGTATCATGTATTTTAGTAGTCTGTTGTATATATATGCCTGACCAGAATGTGAGTAAATGTCATAACTAAAGCTATCAACTGAAAAAAACAGGCCAATCAACTGAGAAAGACTTAGCTACTCTGATCAATACAGTGATTCATGGCAATTCCAAAGAACTCGTGGTGAAAAGTGCTATTCATCATCAGCGAGAAAACTGATCAACTCTGTATTGAGGTTTAAGCATGTTATCTTTCCATTTATTTTGCTTGATTTTTTTCACAGTATGGAAAATGTAGAAATGTTTTGCATGTGTAATGGGTATTGTATTTCTTGCCTTCTTGATTGAGCAAAGAGGGGCTAGAGGGAGGAAGAAAATTTGGAACTGAAAATAAAAATTCCAAAAATAAACATTACATGTCAGGAGATAGAAGGCTTTTTTTTTTTGAGCTACACAGATATAAGTTGATCAAGGACTTCTCTTCTTTAGTTTTAGAATTTTTTAAAACCTTTATGAAGAGTTTTCATAGATTTTCAGAAAGAAAAAAATTGTCAACATTATTTTAACGCTATCATTCATAATCCTATAACCTCCAACCCGATAAAAATTTATATATTTTAACAAACCAGGTTTGATAAAAGAATTAGTAATGAGCAAACAACGAAAAGATTAACTAGTTAAATAACTAAACTTCAGTGTCTGCTTATTGCCATAAATACAATTAAATGCATATCTAAAATATAGGAATAAAACACAGACTGCTCAGCTATCCAAGAACTAGTTGCAACCTACCTTTACAGATTTATTTTTTAAGTTAAATTTTGTTATTTTTCCAAAAAACAATTGTTTTTCTCATTCCTATCTCCTACCCCCATTGAGAAAGCAAGAATAACAAAATTTAAGGTTATTTTTTCAACAGAGAAATAGAAAACATTCAACCTGTTTGCTAAGAACTAAGAAAACTAAGAACTGAGAAAACAAAAGTTCATTTAACAAATATATTGTGTGTTCAAACAATATGTTTCAATTTCATATAAGGGAGAGAGGAAAAGAAAGAGGGAGAAAAAAAGAAGAGAAAGGAAGGGACAAGTAAATAATAAGAAAAAGAGGGAGCTGACAAACGATTAGAAAGTGACCTATTCTCTAGGAATAAGTTGGGCTTTTCTTTTATACCGATTGAATTTGAGACATGTCTTTCATTTGCAACAAGGAGTCTTAAAGGAGAGACAGGAGGTAAGTCAAACCAGCATTAATACCATCTCAACTACCACCTCCTCCTGGATCCAGGGTCCAAGAGCTCCAGGAATTTTACTGTTTCCCAGACTACCACTCCTGTTTCTAGCTTGGTCCCTACAGCTGTCATCAGGATTAGTAACTCTTATGGGAATAGAGGCTACTAGCAAACAACATCTCTGCCACTGTCAGCCCCAACTGCTGACCAACTGTCACCAGTAGGCAGGTGTATTGGTAATTAAGGTTGGCCTTTTTTTCTGTTTTCTCTTTTAGAAATGCTAAAGTAATCAAATGCCTTTCGTTAAGCCTTACTAGGTGCAAAGCCACAGGCCTAAACCCTTTTTCTAACTAGGTGTTAAACCCCCAGGTTCACACCGTTTTGCTGATCAGGTGTGAACCATTTGGGCCCTGACACAGGTATATAAGATCCAAGGTTGGCCTTTGACTTTTAGAGCTCTCAGCCACTGGGAGAGTGGCACATGACTTTGGGCCAGCTATTGTTAAGAGCTCCCCAGCTTGTCAGCCCAGATGTTGATGCTTTCCTGGTAACTGTGATTTGTATTTGGTCTGTTTATAATGTATGTTTGTAATTTGTTTGTATTTGCTCTGAAGTTCAGGTTGCTGGCTTTTTCTCCTGAACTAAGTGACTGATATTTATATGTTGAGTTAAAGTAAGATTGTTAATGCCTTAAGTTACTTTCCTTAGTAAAGCAAATCAAAAGAACCTGTGCTGGCAACTCTTGTTGTTGGACTTGTGTTGGTCTTTCACCCCCACAACAGCTGCTAGTGTAATAACAGCGTTCCCCAAACCATTAGTCCTGCTGCCAGTCATCATCTGGAAGGGAAACACTTGGGCATGTGTTATCTGTCAACTATCTCTGCCAATGCTACAGCCCCTGCCTCCTCAGTAGCCATCACTGCTAAGGCCTGAAAAAGAAAGTTCTTGCCACCAAAGACCCTGACACTGTCAAATGGTTCAACATCAGAAATAAAGAAAGAAGAAAAGCCTTTGTATATCTACAAAAGTATTGATAATCCCTCTATTTGAGGTGACAGAAAGTTGAAACCTAAAGGGATGCATGTCAGTTGAGGAATGACTGAATAAACTGTGGTATATTATTATGGTGGAATATTATTGTGCTGTAAGAAATGAGGAAATAGATTATTGTAAAAGGACATAGATAGACATATGCACTGAGGCAGAGTAAATTAAGCTGAACCATAAGAACAATTTATACTATAATGTCAGTATTATAAAGCTGAACAATTTTGAAGAATTTTACAAACTTATGAATCAAATGAGCAGAACCAGGTGGACAATTTATACAATAGTAATGACACTATAAAACAAACAATTTTGAAAACTATAAGAATGATGATCTTGTGATTTCAAGGGACCAATAGTTGCCTATCAATGTATAACTTTATCCTTGTGAGTATGAAAAGGTAGTGATCGTTACTTGTTGTGTACCATTATCTAGTCAGTAAATATGTAGAAGGAACAGTATAGGAAGAGTGCTAATTTCCTTAGGCTAATTCGCAGGAAGGAGCTCAGGTAAAAGGGGGAAGGGAAGAAGTAAGTGCTAAGGTTCTCTGTCAAGTACTTTACAATTATTATCTTATTTGATCCTCATAACACCATCTGAGGTAAATGCTGTTATCATCTCCACTTTTTCGTTGAGGAAATTCAGGCAGAGGTTACGTGAGGTGCCTAGCATAACACACAGCTGATACATGTCTGAGACTAAGGCCTTTCTGACACTAGGCCCCTTCTCTATCTGTTTCACTAAATAGCTACCTTTTGACAACAGATGCTTGCTGTATTATCACAGTTGGCCTGTCGATGGAGAAAACCCATGGTAGTTGGTAACCTCTTTTATAGCTCTTCCTACTCCACAAACATTTTCTGAGGAATAAAGGAAAATCTGGGGTTGCAAAACAGTTCCTTCTCAAATCTTGGCTTTTTCATCAACTCATTTTTCATAAGGGCATTCAATAGCACTTACCTAACATACAGGAGGGGTAATGTACTTATTTGTTTTTTAGAAATTTGCCTTTGTCCTGTGTGAATCCCCGTCACCTTTATGTTTCTTGGCTTTTTCACATACCCTCTTTTTCTCTGCTTTTTCCTCTGAAATATAATGTTCAGCTTTATGTATATTTCAGGGTGATTGATTCACTTTGGGATTTGTAGGGGAGGTGGCAGGGTAGTGATATTACTGCTTTAATTTTCTGACCCAATACAATTTCTTTTTAAATGATGATTTTTGCACATTTAACCTTCTTGTTTCAATATGGAGTTGTTTCTCCATCAATAATAGAAACTTCTGGGTAGTTTTTGAGATCTTGCTGTTTTGCTCTATTGATTACAGCTTTCAGAATACTTCTCACACCAAACTTTTGTTTATCTTTCAGAAAAAGTTACCTTTGACGGCACTGGCTCAGTGCTTAATGGAAGGATCAGCCATCTTGGGGGATGAAACACTCCTTGGGTAAGGTGACATTCTATTCAAGTCCATGCCAAATCAATAGAGAAGTCCTGAAACTGTATTAAGCATGTTCGGCAATGGTATTTCTCATGTCCTTGAACTTAACCATAGCATAGCAAAATGCCTTGAGCAGCTCCCTCAAAAGTAAAACTTGAGAATACTTTTGAGGGAAGGAGGTAACTAAAGTGAATGTTTCCCATTTGAATTCTGGACTGTGGAAGAGGCAGTCTATTACCTGGCAAACAAACATTTTCTGTAGGTATAGGATATACTGTATCTTGTAGGCTATGCAATTCAACAAGCAATATTAAGTGACTGTTATTTTTAAGGCGCTAGGGAACATAAAGACAAAACAAAACAAAGAACCAGCCCCTGCTCTTACAGAGCTTAAATTCACCAGGGTTGGGAGGGTGGAAGGTGGAGGGGGAAGAAATGATTTGACTAATCACAATCCAGATAATGAGTTTCATTATACTATTTCATCAACTCTTAATATATACAGAAAACCCTTAGGTACAAAAAAGGGTAGCTAACCATTCAAGTATGTTTCTAATATAGAAGAACTTGAATTTATGGTATGGTTGAACTTTAAAAGATTATATAAGCTTTAGTTCTAAGGTCTACATATATTAAAAATTATATATTTCTTTTAACTTTGCATCTTGTGAATTTTTTAAATTGAATGAAGCAAAACCTATATTGAGGCAGCAAGGGAGATTTGCGTTAAACATAAATTTTTAAATTTGTTTGACTACTAATTATCACCTCCATAGGTTACTTAGTGAAGGTCTGAAATCTACTTTGGAGATATACTCTTTCACTTAGAAATCACTGGAAGTAGTAAAATAGAATAAAATAAATCCTGTTTGGAGAACCATTTTCAAGTTCATATACCATTTCAAAATATTAATTCACATTTCTAAAAATACCTTAAAATTTACAGAGTATTTTTCTCACAACCCCGTAAAGGTATATACCTCACAATTCCATAAAAGTATAAGCATTAGCAGTATAAAGTATAAAGTATAAGCAGAGAATTAGTATTCCCACTACACAGAAATGGACACTGAAGCTTAGAGTGCTTGATTTGCTCATGGTGACGCAACTATTAAGTGTTGGAGCCAGGCTATCATGTATCTTACCTTTTGGCCCTAATCTGCTTGGCCCTAATCTTGGCCCTAATCTCAACAAAAGGGTTTTTTGTTCTACAACTTGAGGTGGAAGAGGACATGTCTAGAGAGCTCTCCTCTTTTGTATACAGGCAGAAAGAGGAATATGGCTGTGTTTGGGGCATGTGTATTCAGAGGGCATCTGTCTCTGCTTCCTTAATTCCAGCCACATAGTAGGCTTCACTCTCCCCCATCCCCAATATGGGTTGATTTGGTTTGATTCTAGAAGTGAAAGGGAAAGCGTGAATTAGGAAGTGTGATCTCCAGAAAAAGGAAACAGGTTTTTGGTTATTCATTTCAATGAATATTTATGCAGCCAAGGTAATGAGTGTCCCTGTCTGTTAACCCTGTTGTTATTGTGGTTTTTTGGCAGGAAGATGCTGAAACTATGTGGTGAAACAGAGGACAAACTAGCCCAGGAGCTTATCCATTTTGAATTACAAGTAGAGAGGGATGTGATTGAGCCATTGTTTGTACTGGCAGAGGTAAGGAACAGGGAGTGAATGGATACAATACGTATGAGTGGGAGTGCAGTAGGCTTGCATCTGAGACTCTCTGCTTCAGAAGTATCCTCCCTTCCCCTTCCATCTTTATGGCTTGCCTCCTGACACCAGTACTACAGGAAAATGATTGTATTTTTCATCTATGATTTACCTTGCCAAACTTTATTTTTTAACAGTGATAGTTTTTTTTCAGGCAATGGAACATGAAAAAAATACTTATCGTAGTAATTTCATTTGTGTAAATATAACTCTTACAAATATTTACCTGATATATAAAAGGGAAATTATTGTAAATATAAAATTTATATAGATGACCATTACTTATATGATGCAATGCTGGTAGGAGTCAAGCAGCTTTCACTCCTCCCTTTGGGAGGGTACTCGATCTCTCGCTATATGGCAGTCACGGGCACAGAGGAAGGAGGTGTGTCATTAGGATGGTCACTTACTGGAACGTTACTATATATGGAAATCTATTGGCAATGTACTCATGCTGGCAGCAACACTGAAGGACATACTGGAACCTTTGAAAATTAAAAGGGGAAAAAAATAAATTAAAAAAACAAAAAACTAAATAAAACAAAAATAAGAAAGTTAAAAGGGTCATCTGGATTCTGCCACAAGGAAGAGATGGCTCCAGGTTAGATTTATTCAAGACTTGGGGGTTGGCTTAGAGTTCCAATTCTTATATCTATAAGACCATTTGAATTATCAAGTAAATATAGAATATTACAGTTATTAGCCTGGGAGCTCCATGAGTGTAGGAATTATCTGAACTTTGGATCTTCCCCAGCACCAACACAGACTTAATACATGTTTGTCAAACTGATTTAATAATATGACTGGCAGAGAACTTCATTCGAATGGATTCTAGATGCCACTTCAGAGAGAGGGAAATACAGTCTTTAATAGCTCTAAAAATTAAGAACAATTCAAAATAGAAGGATGGCATGCCAGACTTTAGAATATGAAATGAAGATTAATAGATCAGCAAGTAGATCAGTGTCTACTAAACAGAAGCCTTGAAGCCTTACCTGATAGATAGGCAAATTATTTGTCTTCTCTTCAGTTTGCTAAAGCTTTAACTCTCCCACTTAGGGACTTTACTACCAGTATAGATCTTCTCTATTTCCCTATGCCCCAACTACTACTACCTTATAAGAAAGGGAAAGGTAGGGAAGAAAGGAAGGGAAGAAAGGGGAAGGAGAAGGAAAGGAGGAAAGTGAAAGAGGAGAGGAAATGAAAAGGAAAGGAACGGAAAGGGAAAAGAAGTGAAGGGAAGAGCAAAGAAAAGGAGAAGGGACAGGAAAAGAAAGGAGAGAGGAGAGGAGGGGGAAAAAATCATGGCCTTAAACCCTTAAATACAAATCATAGTTTACTCTTCCTCTCTGTATAACCCCTCATTCCTCCCCACCCCTCTTTCAGCCTTTCTATACAACCTGGTTATTTGTCTGGCATAAGTAATTGAGTAAATATTTATTTGTATGCCTGAAAATGAAGAAAATGTATTTAGTGTAATTAGTGGGAATTCCTCACCCAGAGATGAAATAGCACATATGCTTTTCAGATAGCTGAAAGGGTATTTGGTCTTAGATCATGGTACTAAGTGAACCCAAAGTACATTGCCAGTGTCTTATTCTTGATATCCAGGTCATACCTGATAATGAATCCTTTGTATTTAGTGGCTGTTGCCTTAGATATTTTCTAACATTATATTAGATATTTTTGAAAAGATAAATATGTGGTCCATTCTTTTCTTGCTTCTTTGATTTTCGAATCATTAGGATTTTGCTTATCTTGGATTATCATCTCTAATTGTAATGCTCCCGTTGCTTTTCGGCTATAAATGAGTATTACACTGTGTAAGTCATTTATATCAGCTTTGGCTATTGAAATGAAAATGTGTTTTCCTGGTTTCCTTAGGTTTGGTGTTAAATTTTTAATGCTGAAATTTATTCATATTATTTCCTTATATGAATGATGATTTGTTTCTATTTTTAAGTTCATTTTACTTTCTGATTCTCACCCTGTTCCACATCTGCTAGGCCTAGAAACAAAATCCTATTGCAGAAGAATGATCATTTTTAAATTGTTCTAAAAGGAAAAAAATTAATAAAATAGCCCATATAACAAACAAAAATGACTTGCATTAAAATGATTTTAGAGTTTCTCTAAAAGGAAAAAAATTAAAAGTCCCCCACAACAAAAAACAATAACTGTTAGTTTCTTAAGCATAAAAAAGGGTTCATTCATCTTTAGAGAAATGTATGTTTTACTTTAAAAACTATTTTTTGGTAAAATCAATGGATCTTCATCCTGTTTAATGCAAATATGTGTGAGACTTATTTTCTTCTCTTCCTAGTGATTCATTTTGAATTATGCCTCCATTTTGGGTCTGCCTGTCACCTCATCCTCTCTTTTCCTGTGGAGGTGAAGCTGCACTGTCAAATTGTAGTCAGAAAAGACAGAATAGGCCTAACTAAATAAAAGGATCCATATGGAATTTTATTCTGGCAAGCCAGTGAAGTTCCTTTAGCAAACCCATAGTGATAAACCTCACAGATTCACATATATTGGATTCACCTGGATTTTGTTTTTGGATGCCTTTTATTTTTACATCGCAGCTGTTTCCCAATATGCTCCAAACTTCACCCAACCTCCACTGAACCCTCTGTTGTAACAAAGACAAAGAGTAAATCAAAACCAACACTATTATTTCTTATTATTGCAGGTGGAAATCCCAAATATTCAAAAGCAGAGGAAGCATCTAGCAAAGTTAGTGCTGGACATGGATTCATCACGAACAAGGTATAAAGGGAACAGTTTTTGGTTTCGGGTTTGTACGCTAGCAAATGATTGTGATATGATGTGAAATGATACTTAAATGATGTTTGTCATGTGTTTATCCTGGTCTGAGGTATAAAATGATAGGCACTATAGTCTTTTAACCTGTTATGATTCTTAGATATGTAAAGCCCCTTAAGTGCAGCTTTTTTCTGATTGCCTCCCAAAGTCACCAACATCTTTATTTTGTGTTCAAATGTCAAAGGCTTGACATTTCAGAATGATTGGCAACACCCATTTATCAGATGTCCAAGATTATATGGGATCGTATTTTTTTTCTGTGTTTCTTGCTCACATTTTCCTGTCCCACTGGCTTATGTAGATGCCAGAGAGGGGAAGAAGGGGAGAGTAGAGTGAGGTACCTTACAGGTCCATGAATGTGGATATAGATAATATGGTATAGGGGTTTTGCACTGCTGTCTTCTCTTTATATTCACCTTGCTTCCTGTTTGATTTTGAAAGAACAAAGTGGCTCTTGGTTAAAGGGATCAAAACTTGTGCCTCATCCTCAAATCCTCACTATCACCCATTTTATCCAATCAATTGTCAAAGCTTGTCAAATTTACCTTTATAGTATCTCTCACATAGACTCCCTTCTCTCCTTTGACACTGCTACCACCCTGGTTCAGGCTCTCTCATCTCTTCATGCCTGGACTATTTCAGTAGCCTATTGGTGGGTCTCTGTCTTCTGCAATTCTCTCCCTACTACATTCCATCCTCCACTCAGCAGTCAGAGTGATTTTCCTAAAGTTCAAGTCTGACCATGTCATCTCCCTACTCAGTAAACTCCAGTGGCTCCCTATCATATCCAGCATCAAATGTAGTCTTTTGTTTGGCATTCAAAGACTTTCATAATCTGTTCTCCCACCTTTCTAGTCTTCTTACACCTTACAATCCTTACTCCTGGGTTTTTCCATTCAGTGACATTGACTCCCTTGATGTTCCTCCAACAAGACACTCCATTTCCTTCCTAACTCTGGGAATTTTCATGCAGGGAATGCTCTCCCTCCTCATTTCTGCCTACTGGCTTCCTGTATCAGTAAAGCAATAATAACAATGTAGATGACAATCGTCAAAATGCCTATGTAGTTCTATATCACAAAGTATACAAGACTCTCCACATACAGGGTAGAAGAAGTAAACCATTTATTCAGACACCAGATAACCATATCCCACAAGCCATTTATCCAGTCTATCAGAGTAGTAAAACATGCAGTACGCAGTATCACAACGTGGAACCTCAATATCACAAAACCTCTCTGACCTCTTAGTGGGGTCTTCCCCAAATACAAAGTCACAGTACAGCTAAGCCTGTTCATCTCTATCATGATGGCAGCCATTAGCAGCCATAACTTCTGGCTCTCTCTCTCTCTCTCTCTCTCTCTCTCTCTCTCTCTCTCTCTCTCTCTCTGTCCCCCAATTTCCTGACATAACTTCCTTTTCCTGTCAGGAAGCTCCTCCTACCATATATGACTTAGGTTTCCTATGACATAAGCAAGTCACATGGCCTATTAATGGGTGGGAAAGATCTTCAAATCTAAATTGCTAGTACATTCGGCCCCAAGATCTTTCTTATCCATTACATAGGGCAATGGGAATTCTGGGATAACTGGTGTCAACAGAATTTTACACAATAATATAACAGGGATAACATAAGATAAGCATATAAAACAATGTCACCATAAAACAAATGGGGCTCAAAATCTTGGGGTAAGGGGAAAAGGTCTTTTCCTCCAAAGCTTCTTCCTGCTGAAATTAGATGTAGAGCTGCCCCTTCCCCAAAAGATAAAAACTCCTATTCGAGAGGTCAGTTCTTTAGCAAGATGGCATCTGGAGCTCAGTTGACGCCAGGTCCAGGGATGACACATCACAGTTGTGGACAGGTCCAGAGATGATACATCACAGTTATGGACAGGTCCAGAGGTGACATCCAGACAGATCAGAGGGTGACATCTGGCTTAAGCGATCAGGCATCTGCAGGTGGATGATACTAAGCCTGCAGGAAACAAATCTCACTAACAAATTTAATAGACGAAAGCCAAAAAAAAAAAGAGAGAGAGATGATCATAGTCTCATTCGTGATAGAATACATGAGTCAAGGATACAATTTCATAACTGTTTTCTTCTGGGTAGACTACTATTACAGTATTATCTTTACGATGTACTATAATTTCTGCAGCCTTTGGAACATCGTCCAGCTTCCATTTTACCCATACGTTAGCTCCCAATTTTATCCTATAGGTAGAAACAAATCCTTCCTTTCCTCTGACAGTTATTTTGGAAGGAGGGTCACTTTTCACCAGGGGTACTGTTTCACAAAGAATAATAATCAGCTGAACTAACATTTTTACACAACTGTATAGGTTCTTCACCTAAATTCTGGAGTGTCACAATGATTTCTACTTGATAACTAGAATCTGTCACTCCAGCCAATACATGTATTTCCTGAGCTGCTAATCCTAATTTATGTAATATCCATCCAAAATGGTTCTTGGGGATTCTCATACATATCCCAGTAGAGATTTTTCTTATCTCTTTTCTATCCAATCAAAAGTTCTCTAAACAAGGTAAATCATATCCTGCCAAAACAGGTATTCCTGGATATGGTGCTGGGACATCTTCCCTCACAGTCCAATACTCAATATTTTGGATCTTATGTGTCTGCAGTTTTCCAATTTGTAGATTTGGAGTCATTTTGGCCAGAGGTGTACTTCCTCCTAATGGTCTATTATTCAAATTATGTAAAGCAGTGAACAAATTATCCTTCCAATGTTGATACAGATTATTAGAGCTTAACTTTCTTAACTGTTCTTTCAACAATCCATTCATTCTTTCTATCAACCCAGATGCTTGTGGATAATATGGAATGTGCTTTATCCACTCTATATTGT